>CM065141.1:6360000-6457500 GCA_033026305.1 Cirrhinus molitorella | reverse complement strand
ACAAACTCAACAAGGGAAACACTGTGGCAGGTGTCGATTTAAAAGTATGCACATTTTCTACCTTATTTGTAAATGAAATTCATCTCACATCCTTCTTCTAAGGTTTCAGGTTTATTCATAGTTTTTTTTTTTATTCTAGAAAAACATATAGCTGCTTTTCCAAGTAAAAACCGCCAAACAACGTTTACACGTATTACCTTATGATATGTAATATTTAGAGGACAGGGAGGTGGGGGATTCCCCCGGTCTATATGTCTCTGCTTAGACTGAATGATTTTTTTATTATTATTAATTCCCAGTGAATTGAAGTTAAAACTCCCACCCGGGTGGCATACGGCCATGCAAAACGCCAAAAAATAGCTAGATAAAAAAAGTTTGTCAAGACAAACTTTAAGTTGGTTTGAGAAAGCCGGACCAGAAAGTTTAAAAAGTTTATAAAGCAAAAAAAAGTTAAAGTTTTAAAAAAGGTTTTTTAAGTTTAGTTTTATGTTTGATAGCATGATTAGCAAGTTGTTAGCATGTTTCTAGCATGATTAGCAAGTTACTAGCATGATTCTAGCATGATTAGCAAGTTGCTAGCATGATTACCAAGTTACTAGTAAGTTTCTAGCATGATTAGCAAGTTGTTAGCATGTTTCTAGCATGATTAGCAAGTTGTTAGCATGTTTCTAGCATGATTAGCAAGTTACTAGCATGTTTCTAGCATGATTAGCATGTTACTTAGCAAGTTACTAGCATGTTTCTAGCATGATTAGCAAGTTATTAGCATGTTGTTAGCATGATTAGCATGTTATTAGCATACTCTTAGCATGATTAGCAAGTTAATTTGAATGAGTTTGAATGGATTAGAAATAGGGATTCTGGGAGTTTTGTCAGTTGGAGTTTGAATAGTCTTGGCTCATTTGAACATTCCGTCAATGCAAGTCTATGGGATTTTTCTCAGTTTTAATTGTCATTTTTGGGAAAATTGTAAGTCCGATCAGTTAAAAGATAAGATATAGCACACTCAGCCCAGATCTTCAGACTGATCTGACTGAGTTTGGAGTTTGTAGAGTTAAAGCTCTAGGAGCAGATACAGTCAGAAAATGTAGTCTCAGAAGAAGATGATGATGTTTAAATAGCATTTCAGTAAGTTAGCTTTCTCAAGCCAACTTCATAATATCTTTAAAATATTGCCAAGTAACGATACAAGCAACAATAAAAACAGAGAAGAAATACAGTTACAATGCTTTTTTTCCATAACTTACGCAGATTTACAGAAAATGACCATTGTTTGTCAAATAAATAATTTGACATACTTATTCACAACTCTTAAAGCATTAAGTTACATCTCAAATGACAAGGGATCAACTTATAATCATGTTTATATTAATAAACCTGTGAACTCATTCTCTCAACAGATGGCCTGGGTATGCGGAGCACTAGCAGCTTATATGGACGGAACGCCAACATGTTAAAGACTTCAAAAAGGCTGCATTACGGAAGTATTTGATCTAGTACACAAAATATCCTGAGGGGGAAGTTTAATTAATATGTAGTCCCAAAACTGCTGCACTCAGGTTCTCATAAACATGGAAATTAAAGCAGCGTGATGCTCTGAATCAAATATGGAAACACAGATTTACTGCTGACCTCATGGGGCGGCACCTCGAAAGATCAATGGTCTCATCTCACAGACTTCCTTGTCCTAAAAGATTGGTTACCAAAGATAGGAAGTGTAAGTTTATTTCCTTCTAAGACTCTCACTGTGTAAGTATTGATGAAACTAGTTCTAATTATTAAAAGGTGACTATTTTATCTAATATTTTTCTGCTAGTTAGTGTAGAACATTGTTAGCTAGCAACAAACTCTGATTGCAATTGTGAAGTGAGTCTCCAGTGCGCTATGGGTTGCTGTCTATAGAGATAGATTGTGACATCACTACACGGAGAAGGCGGAGCTCATGAATATTAATTAGCTTATGCTGACAGTGCTTGGTAATCTTCCCAGATCGTTCAGTCACAATGAATAAATATACTCTGTCTAAGTTCCAGGTAGTACTTATAAATTACCTTGTCACTATGTGCTGCTTGTAGACTTGTTTGGCACAGAGATGCATTATTAAGTTTAAAAAAATATTATATTAATTGACAGTTAATTTAGAAATGAAGAGGGAAAACAGAAATTTTAACAGCTTTTAAATTAAACTAAAAATTTAAACTAAGAAAAATGTGTAATTTATTCAAAACAATGAAACTGTAAACTTTTTTTATTTGCACTTTTATTTTATTTTTTTTTAGTAAGGCTTTCATTCATTTTTAATTGTATATTTTAATTAATATAATAAGCAAGTTTTTTACATGTTAATAAATTCTGAGATAAAGAGGTCATACAAAATTATATTTAAAAAATCTGAATAATTAAAATGATTAAAAAATTAATTTTGAGCTCTACATTTAACAGTGTATTTTTTTTCTAGTTACAGATTAAATATATTTTAAATAACATAATGAGGAAGCTTTTTAATATAAAATGTAATAATTTAATATTAAATCTAATATTCTATAATATATAATAGAATAATATAATACTATATATAATACTATAATAATATTATAATATTCATGTAATAAAATATTTGTCATAATAATTCATTCTAAGATAAAGATATTGAATTGAAAATTCAACAATTTTAGAAAATTATTTAAATAATTGATTTGCACATTTAACAGTGTAGTTGTCTCCTAGTTGACACAAAAGGAATTTTATTTTAAATAATATAACGAGGAAGCTTTTTAATATTATAATATACCAGTAGAGCTCTAAAGATAAGTGACAAATTCAACTATTTAAATACAATTAAAAAACTCAATTTAAACAGTTAAAATTGATCCTTGATACTTATTATTATTATTATTATTATTATTATTATTTTAAATAACATAATATGCAAGGATAAAAAAAATAGCCTATTTAATTAATTTGTAGATAAAGTTTCATCTCTGAGACAAATAAAAATTATTTATTAAACTAAATAGATAAATTAAAAAAATAACTGATTTGCACATTCAGCAGTGCAATTTTTTATTATTATTTTGTTGTATTTTATTATTTTTTAACATGCAAGTTTCTGGAAAAAAAAATAATTTGAAGATTTAGTTAGAGAGTAGAGCTCATCTCTGATTTAAATGAAATTATTTATTATAATAAATAACATTTTTGTTTGTTTGTATTGTTTTTTGTTTTCCTAATGAGGGGAAATATTTAATATTATAATATACCAGTAGAGCTCTGAAATAACAAATAAAAAAAACAAAAAAACAAACAAACAAAAAAAATCTATATTTTAACATACAAAATTATTGTTAAAAATAGAACTGAATTAAAACAAAATTAAAATGTACACATTTTCTGATTTGCACATTTAACAGTGTAATTTTATTATTATTATTTATTTATTTATTTAAATAATATAATGTGCAAGTTTTAAAAAAATGAATAATTTATTAATTGTAGATAAAGTTGCAGTAGAGCTCATCTCCGAGGTAAATGAAAATAACTAATTAAAATAAATAAACTTTTACCTATTTTAAATAATATAATTTTTTAATATTATATTTAATATTTTAATATGATAATATACCAGTAGAGCTCTGAAATAACTGAAAATGTAACATTTAAAATACAAAATTATTTTTAAAAATGTAATTAAATTAAAACAAATACAATTTACATTTTCTGAATTCCACATTTAACAAGTTTTTTTTTTTTTTTTTTACAAAAAAAGAATAATTTGTAGATAAAGTTGCAGCAGAGATCATGTCTGAGATTATCTCATCTCTGAGATAAATTATTTATTAAAACAAAATAATTTACAAAATGTAATTAAAACAATTTGCACATTTAACAGTCGAATGATTTTTTTATGAATATTTTAAATAATATAATGTGCAAGTTTTCTAAAAAAAATAATTAATTTGTAGATATAGTTGCAGTAGAGCTCATCTCAGATGAATGTAAACTATTAAAATAAATACAATTTCTTTGTTTTCTACAATTCTACAATTTAAAATACAAAAAATATATATATTTTATTAAATCAAAACAATTAAAATGTACACATTTTCTATTTCTATTATCTATATATTGAGTAATTTGTTATTATTTTAAATAATATAATGTGCAAGTTTTTTTGTTTTTTTTTAAGAGATAAATAAAATGTATTTACTAGGATAAATAAATAAATAACAAAATTTTTTGTATGTTTGTTTGGTTTTCCTAATGAGCATCAAAAGGCACTTTTTACCCATTCAATCGAAAAATAAAAAAAATATCCCAAATAAGACAGTTCAAGTATGAAATGCCCCACTAGGTTTGTGATCAGACTGATAGAGTGACTGAATACAGCGTTTTCTCGCCCCCATACTGTACTTGTATCTTCTAAAGGAGGGGCCAATTTCCAGACCTTGATTTTTCTTTCCTTTTCACGACAGACCCACTCCGTCATAGTCATAGCTGGCTCTTGCTCACTTTCTCTCCCTCTTTCATCTTTTTCTATCTATCTATCTTTGTCTCTCTGTCTGTAGTTGACTTAAGCTGTGAGTAAAAGATGTACCGATGCAGTTTGTTTCTGTCAGGTTTGATTAATGACTAGCAATAACATTATAGCTTACATGGACATGGCAGAATGCATCTCTACTACGCGCAATCGATAAATCAGCCATCCGCCGCCAGGATTTAGAAGCTCTTTGAAGTTGTGTAACTCCTCATAATTCATATGCAGATTAATAGAATTATGTCACGAACGAACGCTGCGCAAGTCCATCGACCCAAATGCCTTTA
Source organism: Cirrhinus molitorella (assembly GCA_033026305.1). NCBI lineage: Eukaryota > Metazoa > Chordata > Actinopteri > Cypriniformes > Cyprinidae > Cirrhinus > Cirrhinus molitorella. The sequence goes on along the minus strand of CM065141.1, from coordinate 6,452,679 downwards.
ATGGTTTGTGTTTGATCACCCACAATCAAGTAAGCAAACCACGTTTAGTGACCTACGACAGGAGATATCAGTGTTCAGATATGCCAAACAGAATCCCATGTGAGGCAGTTACAGCAGATTTATGAAGCTACAGGAGAGATGTTTCGTAAGACCATCAGAATAGTTTATCAGCACTTAGCACTGCAGACTACACAAGGTTTCAGAATGAAACAAAGCAAAAAACTACATGATATACAGCTGGCATACAGCCAGAATGTGATACTGCATTTACACAACAGTTTGACGGCATAAGTGTGTAAATAAATAAGAAACGACAATGGGGTGTTTAAAAAAAACCCTCTTTGGTGTGAACTAACCTTGGATTAACCTTGGATTAAAATCTCAGTTTGACAGTTTAACAGCCGAGCCCAAGCCTCCTTTACTAATTCAAAAACGTAACTTTATAACTAGTAACAAACAAACATTGAGTTGCTTCATTGAAATCTTATTGTATTACTGTATTAAAAGCTCATTGTATTATGTAGAGTGTTATGAGAGAGAGATGGACTGAGTGTGATTACCTGCATTTGATACAGCATTCATTCTTCAGCTCAATCTCATATTCACAATAAAACAATAGTTTGAATGTCCACTGAGGAAAACGATGGATTCAAATTTCAGTTTGACAGTTTAACAGCTGAGCAGAAGCCTCCTTTACTAATTCAAAAACTTCACTTTATAACTAGCAACGAACAAACATTGAGTTGCTTTATTGAAATCTTATTGTATTACTGTATTAAAAGCTCAATGTATTATGTAGAGTATTATGAGAGAGAGAGAGATGGACTGAGTGAGTGTGATTATCTGCATTTGATACAGCATTCATTTTTCAGCTCAATCTCAAATTTACAATAAAACATTAGTTTGAATGTCCACTGAGGAAAACGATATCTTTGTCATTCTATCCTTTCATCTGTTAAGGGTGATTTCCAATGGCAGCGATGCTCAGTGTATTTGTTGAAAGTAAAAATAACTTCTTTGTTTACAACCCTGTTTTAGTCTTTTTCAAAATAAAAGTCTTTACTGCTGATGCACTCATAAAATTTAAAAACAGCCTCTGGTCGCCATTGCTGTTGCAATTCAGTCAAATGTACAAAGTCAGCACTCTAATAAACAGCAAATGTTGCTCTGGAACAAATAATAGATTAATGAGACCAAAGACTGTTAGATTTACCCAAAATATTATATCTTATGTTTATACAACAGTTCTTTCTGATCCTCAAATCTGATTGGCTAATAAGAGTCATTTCACCGTTTGTATGTGTATCACTCGGCTTGCGGAACTTCTCACAGTGAGTGTCATGGAGGGCACCCAAATCCACTACAATTTAAAAAATATTTCTGTTTTTGTGTCATGGAAAGTTGTTTAAGCAGTTTTCAGGTAAGAACGTACTTGTTTATTAACAAACTGCATATTTGAACTATAAAGATAAGGTCTATTTGAAAATTTGCGTCAATGTTTATTTAAAAAAAACAAAACAAAAAAGAACTTTGAGAGTTCAAAATTAAGATCTCAAACCCATGTTCTTAAGTAAGAAAACTTAAGTCGGAAAAAAGTCAGTGAATTGACTTGTACCTGAACTTTAAAGGGGACTCAACCCTCTTTTTATTTGTCATATACTGTCTCAGTCTAAATTACATTCACACTGGTGTTTTAGAAAGCCAAACATATTAGAATATAATAATAACAACAAAATATACTGTAAAACAATTGTACTGTAAAATATCTGTTTATTATTTTTGATTTACAGTATGGCATGGAAATAACAATACTTCTTTCCTAATTTCTACACTAAAAAAAGATATTTTAAATTTGGACTCCAAACCGCTAGCTGTCAGCAATTCATACTGCACTTTTAGGCTTTTATTCTGACAGAAACAGCAGTAGAGCTTTTACTTTGAAGGAAAACTCCAGCTTCAGTGAAAACTGGCTTACAAAAACATGTCTCACTACAAATCTAGTGAAATGCCGTTATCATCTGCTACGAAAATAAAGCATAACTAGTGGCCGTTGCACTCCCAAACATGCTCTAAGATCACAGCACATGCAACAAACAAGTTCACTGTATTCATCCACTGTGAACGGTAATATTCTGAGGCACGAAAAACATGTGATCAGGAGCTGATCACCTCAACAATGTTTGTGCTTCTCTTTGAATCACATAGCGAAAACGACACAACAAAGGGATTAAGCCATTTGAGCTTTTGGTTTTAGTTTGTTTGACAGATACCGTGCCAAAGCATAATGGCCCAAAACACAACTTTAAAGATTTTTTATGTTAGAATAAGAAGTTTAAATATATTTTAAAAACAACACTTTTTGCCCAGATGACCAAGTTTCATATCGTCATGTGACCACTATAATATCAAGACAATATTGATAATATCGTTACATCCCTAGTGTTTAGTCCCATTGTTTCGCCATTAGATGACGAAAGGAGACTGTTTTAACAAGTCAGTAGTAAAGACTTTGACTTAAACACTGTTTAGTTATTTTTATCTTCAACAGCTAACAAATGCACCGAACAAATGCAAAATCACCCTTAACAGATGAAAGGATATTAACGTTACGACAAAGGTAATGCTTTCTTCAGCAGGCATTCAAACTAATGTTTTATTGTGAATATGAGATGAAGCTGAAGAATGAATGCTGCATCAGATGCAGGTACGTTAATCACACTCACTCTGTCCATCTCTCTTTCATAATACTCTACTCCACATAATACAGTGAGCTTTTAATACAGTAATACAATAAGCTTTCAATGAAGCAACACAACGTTCTTTCATTACTAGTTCTAAAGTGATGTTTTCAAATTAGTAATGGAGGCTTGGCCTCAGCTGTTAAACATTCAAACTGAGATTTGAATCCATGGCGGAAGGAAGTAATATGCACAAAAGAGGGTTTTTAAAGACACTCTGTTGTTGTTTCTTACACACTTGTGCTGTTGAACTGTTGTATAAACGCAATATTACACAGGCCTACAGCCAAATCACAGCCGTGGAGATGTACAGCCACGTATCACGTCTATGAGTGTGATATTGTTCATTTAACCACTATAGAGACATAAGAACAAGTGTCAAATTCCAGAAGAACTGGCTGAGGTGAGGCTGCTCTGGGTGGGTTCATGAGTGTTGAATAGCCACTGACGCCCTGCAAAAAAATAGCCACATCTACAAAAACACTGAAGTGAATTATCTTTTTTTAACAAACTGCAAATTTGAAGTCTAAACAAGTACATTTTCACCTAAAACACTCTTAAAACTACATTCCATGACACAAAACAGTATTATTTATAAAATTATAGTGGAATTGTGATACAAAAACTAAAACGGTTGCCTTCCAATCAAATTTTCAAAACAGCTTTTTTTCCCCCAACTTCAACTTGAACTTTAATCCGAACATCTTCTCATAGCAAAAGATTACATTCTTGCAGTCTAACAATTGGTCACATCATCACTGAGATTATATATAAAACACATTTCTATATATTCCAGCTGCCTTGATGAATTTTCTTCTTGGAATACTAATGACTCGATCCAGTGGAGAATTAAACTATAGAGATACAAGTTCAGACTGCAGAATCGCAATGAAAGCGTCGGAAAGTACAAATCCACCTCCACAAACTCTACAGCACTTGCTGCGTTTTAATTCCTCCCAACTTCCTTTTGCTCCCCCTCCTCCTACTCCCATAAGATTTACCGCCGTTTTCATATTCATCGTTTGCTGATTCTTACAGTATCTGTTTGAAGCATCAAAGGTAGGCGATGGAAGCACAGAGGAAGGTCAAACTGCGATGAAGTGATTAAAAAGGCTGAATAAAAACAAGTCTCTAATGACTAAAGGCTGAAGGGACGGGTCGAGTTGTTCAGCATCCCCTTTGGTCTGAACTACACAGGTCTGAGCTTCCGATGAAGTTTCTCTGCTAGGGTCAGTTAAGTGCGTAATTAACATTACAGAATCTGCTTCGTTAAAGCGCCAAGAATATCATCATGAGATTCCGATCAGAGAGGAAGAGAAGGTGGAAAAAGAGAGTATAAGACGGAGATGGAGAAGCAGACATTGCCTGATGTGCACTTTTATTCAGACGTCACTTGCAGTGGGGGCGAAGACGACCTCAGCACTTACTGAAATGGCAATGCAATTCTTTCATTTGTTCATGTATGTTAGAATGAGCGACGATTCAGCACTGCAATTTGTTATTTTGAGCGTTTTGTTCAGCATTTGTTGCAGTTATCAGTCGTGCAAAGTGTTAACGGCAGCTTGCTATTCATTCTAGACAAATCACAAAAGAAAACGCAAACAAATGTGATCCTGCTACAGCTGCAGTTTTGGATAATGTAAGCAAATAGTTATATGGAGGCAGATTAGAACCCAGATTCCCACATTATTATAATTAAGAGTTATATTAGCAGTTAAAAAAAAAATTAAAATACTCATGCCTATCACATAAATTCATTTCAGAATGTCTTTCTATTAATCAAAGAAACCTGAAAAAGTACTCAACTGTTTTAAATATTGATAATAATAATAATTAATAATAGTAAATGTTTCTTGAACAGCAAATCAGCATATTAGAATTACTTCTGAAGGCTCATGAGTAATGATGCTGAAAATTTAGCTTTGATCACAAGAATAAATTATATTTTAAAATATATTCAAATAGAAATTAGCTATTTTAAATAGTAAAAAATATTTCACAATATTACTGATTTTGCTGTATTTTGGATCAAAAAATGCAGGCTTAATGAGCAAAAAAGAATAATAATAAAAAACTTACTGTGCAAAAACTTTTGACTGGTAGTGTACATTTATATATTATCACACACACATGAAAGAGTATTTTTTTTTTTACAATAAAATACTGTATTGTATATACACATACATACAACACTCAAAGAGAGTGCACAGCAAAGCAGGTTATTTTTTTGTCCAAATGCGAGGTTGAGCCTGTTTGTGTAACCCATCTGCTGGGTTAGTGATGGGTCAGTGTCACTGACAGCAGAAATGATGCATTCCCTCCCTCCTGTCAGATCTACATCTGATGGGCAACTACAACCCAGTGGCCAGTTTATCAGGATAAGACTAGATCAGTTTGTCAAAATGATTTGTCAGTCAGCGTTGCCACTGAGATGCCAAATATGATAAAACGTTTTTTTTTTTTTTTTTTCAAGACAAGCTCCACAAACATACCCGACTTCACACAAACACAGGTCCACCTCTTTGATTGTCCTCCAATCTCTCTCGCTCTCTGTGGGACATCAAGGGAACTGATGGAAAAACTGAAGGGAGGGATCAGGAGGATTCCGGGTCTCTGTCAGGGCCACTGCACACATTCGACGAAATCAAATCAAAGTTCAAAGGTGAAACTGTCTGCAAAAGAGAACGGCTTTGGTTGTAGAGCTGAATATTGACATTTGTACTGTCAGCAAGAGAAACCATTATCTAATGTTGGCCTCCTGCACTGGTCTGTCACCAGTTTTCCCAACCTTTCACCTCAACACCAATATAACTAACCTCAAAACTGATTTAAGATCAGCAAAAACAGCTTCTCTGCCCACACAGACACTCATTCCCAACAGCCACAGCTTTCTGGTTTTTAAAGCCGGCACTATCTCATATTGTCTTTGCTGTCTTGAACGAGGCGTTAATAAATTGACTGAAACTCAATTCATTTGAATTCACTCGTTGGAATTTGATTGACAGGTGATCTGTCCAATCATAATGCGAATCAGCTATTTTTGTCCAACAAAGAAACAAACCAGACAGGAGAGTAGATTAACACTGGTGGACTTAAACTTAAAAAAATGTGTGTATTGATGACTTTCTATGGTTGAAACAAAACCTTCTGATGTTCATTCATGTTCTTTTCGTTCTATAGTAAAAAACAAGAGATGATCCATTCACATGCCGCTTGAACTGATGCGCATTATGACATGTTAAATTGTGAATGATTAAACCAGAAACACATAATATGAAATCAAAAGACACAAGCAGAACTGGGCAGATTACTTACAAATTGTAGTTTGTTACTGATTACATGACAAAAATTTTAGTTGGGTATTAAAAATCAGACTCCTTTTTGATTACATTCAGATTACTTTTGACTTAACTCAGTTATCACATTGATTTGAACAGGATAATCTTACTACTTTTTGATTACATTGAGATTACTTTTGACTTATTTATCACATTGATTTAAATCTTGTAAATATATTCCACTTTTTTGTTAGTGACAAAAAAAAGTGACGAAAAAGTAAATGTAGTCTGATTTAGAGTATTCTAAAATGTAATTTAGTCTAATTACAAGTACTTAACTTTTGGAATTGATTATGTAATCCAAATTATAATCAGTTACTACCTAGCTCTGCGTTTAAGTACCTTGGATGAAGCCCAGGTGAATTTAGTATATTGATGTTTACTTTAACAGCAGATAGAAATTTATGAAGGAAAAAACAAATATCCTGGTTAATTCTTCTGCACACTGCCATCTAAAACTCAATAGTGTTATCAAAAACTGTCCAAACAGACACACTTTTTCATTTTATTTAAGGAGAAAACACAACCTGATCTTATGACGAAAATGCACCTGTGGGAACTTTTTCGCAAGACGTGAAATATGTAACGCCATGCATGTTTCGTGACATATTCAATGTGAAATGTCCACAAAATGGCACTAAAGAGTGTTTCATAATTTTTTTTCCCTGGAACAAAGGAATGTGACATGTTTTTGTACATGTTGTCGAAGTTCTGATTTAAAATATCCGTTAAGTGGCGCTATAACTCTAATGCTCCGTGATGTTTTAAAGTAATGTACCATCTACACTACTCTGAAAACTACCCGATAGAACAAAAGCGAATGTGACGTAAAAACACAATCGCAAGAATGCCGTTTTATTTTATTTATCGGGAACAATCACAAGCGCTTGCTGTTTTACTCTTTTACTGTTCATTTCTGTTGGAAATTGCAGTGATACATACTTATTGGTAAGCATTTCGTGTCTTGCAAGAAGTTCCCTCAGGTATGACATCACAATTTGTAATTAATCTACCCAGCTCTGGCTAATTTACCCTTCTCAAGGACCCGCCCCCTTTAGTTACAGTTGCTACAGATGTCGCCATTAAATATAATAGTACATATAGTATGTTTTATGCAGTGGTGGTCCGCCAGGGCCATCAGGGCCTTTTCTGCTGGCCCTATCAAAATAAAATTGTGTGAAAAATGTTTTATTGATTATTTAGGTAGCATTTTCCTTTGTGTAACGTCCACAAAATGTTCTATTATTATTTTTATTGAGGTTAAATATCCTACATAACTGGAATATCCTACATAAAGTCCATGGCCAGCACTACAGACAGTGCTTCCCTTATGTGTGAGTGACAGAATCATCAGCCAATCAAATTTTGAGTGACCGAATCATCAGCCAATCAAATTTTGACGTTCAATGACAGTACGCCCTCTGGATCTAGTGACATGCCCAGTGCTTCCTGAGAAATTCAATGAAAAGTGAAGTTTTTTTAAAGGCGTTCTTTTGCAGACAAAGGTTGCATAGGTTTTGTGTGACATTTCAAAGATTGCAGCTATGAATGGCTAACAGTTAGCACCGAGCAGAAGTTATTTTACTGGTTGGCCACGTTTACTTTTTAATACAAGGGACATGGAGTGACAGATACATGGACTTTATTTGCAAGTGACAGGTGAGTGCTTTATTATTTGACGAGTATTGTATCGTGCACAGAGTTATGGTGGTGTACGTGGCGTGTTGATAATACTGTGTTGGTGTGGTGTGTGTATGTCCAGCATTTGTACAGTTTTGCTGCTGTGGGCGTGTAGCGTCGTCATTTTAGAGTGCCATGAATGTGCACATTGACCCATGTATTGGCGGATTACTTCTAATGATTCATGTACTCTGCATTTAACCCACCCTAATCTAGCCTACTGTTGAAATTGGTGATCAGCTGTCATTGTTGAGACCCTGTTTGCATAGTGTTAATTTTGACAGCAAATTTTGATTTAGTTTTAGTCATAGTCTTTTGACTAAAATGCCATTTAGTTTTAGTCATATTATAGTCATCTGAATTGTTTTTAGTTTTAGTCGATAAAATATAAGATTTTAGTCAACTAAATCTACAATAAATTTAGTCGGCTAAAACTCAGTGGGTTTAATTACAGTGCAATGCATTTATTAAGAATTTCTCTAAAATTTCCAAACTCATTATATAGGTTTGATATTAAGGTTTTATCATGATAAACACACAATTTAACGGCGGTGATACACAACATGCCTTAATGTTAAATTGAAATAAAACCACTTTTCATAAAGAACATGCTCTTCTTTTCAATGAAATAGCAATGGTTATATAGGCTAATTATGCATTCTTTAGAGTAAATTGTTAACCATATTCTTCATTCTTTCAAGCAGACATATTTATTTCTATAAATTAATTCAGATTAATCTTTAGGGCTACGTGAGTGATTCAGTCAAGAGCTGTGTGTGGTTTTCTGTCTTTCTTTTGTTGCTTAGTTAACATCTATCTGTGACTCGAACAATAGCTCAGTCATTCTTGAGAAGTGGGACAAAACATGTCCACCAATTATAACTGCTGTTAGTTTTAAAAATACAAATATTTTCAAATTATAAATGTTATGGGGATTAATAATAGAATGTATTTAACACAATTATCCCCTTCAGTTTAATTTTATCATTATTATGTGAAATCTATGACACTTCTTGTCTTCTCACTACATCTAAAACAGTGTGTCCACAGAGAAGGGTTCATTCATTCATATGCTATAAAATGGATAAAAATGTTTTTAAATGATGAAAGAGAGCTTGTTTTAGAGCAAGGTTGTTTTTCAATGACACATGCATGTTTAATAAGGTTTCGAAATTGTGTCCTCACTTTTTGTCAACACCGTCAGATATTAATTAAAATGTAATAAAATCAGGAAATATGATGGGCAGCTGTCACTCTAAAGGACCCCCTTGCCACAGTGCTCCTCTGCAGAGTACATCAGTGTCAGACAGACTGTGCTAAGTTTTATAGTTTTAGAATATTTTAAATTCTAATGTTAATATTTCCTGTGTCACAACCGTAATATATCAACACCATCTTCCAATTTCTGAGGAAATTATTTGAAATATTTAGATCATTTAATTTTCCAGAAGCAGGTTCCATTAGCCTCTAGCATCAACAAAAAAACACAAAATGGCTACTACATGAACTCCATTTGTTTTGTGAAAGAAATGCAAATGTCAACACCGTCAGATGCCACCACCACAAGATTTTGTGTTTCAATGATATATCAAAATACTTAAATGTGACTCCTGAATAGAAGCTTCAAAAACAATAACATACTCGCTGTTTGTTGAGTTTGTTTTAATACAGTAATTGATTGATTCAATGCATTTGATAGTTAAAATGACTACAAATTAAGGTTTTGGTCACCACCGTCAGATGTGTCAACTCCGTCAGATTAATATTTTGATAATATTTCATAATGATATTTTATAATTGTTGTTGAATTGTTGGTCACATGTGAAAGTGTAATTTGTCTGCTAACTTGAGAATGTGTTTTGAAATGTTAAATACATCTAGAATGCTGTTAAAGATAAAGATAAAATTATATTACACAGTCCAAGTTAAAAACCACATTTTGTTAAAAAAACAGAAAGGTTGGGAGGTTGTATCAAAGCATAGTTCAGTATCTTAGTGCATATAAGATACATAAATGTGGTTTCATTTGTCTGAGTACATGGCTTTATTTTTTAAATTTTGCACCCTGTTTTGTCCCACTTCTCAAGAATGACTGAGCAACTAAATGTGGCTGCTATCCCTTTAAAAACGAATGCACGAATGCAATGGATGCAATGTACTGATACACTTTCTCCCTACTGTTTACGTTCATTTGAGACGTAATTGGCTGTTTACGTGAATACTTGTCAAAACGGACAATTCGAGATCAGCCTGTGTGTATTTCTCAGTTCATGCAAAGCGAAAGAGTGTGAGATGTGCTTTCTGTGTGTATGCTTCGGTGTCTGCGCTCAGAAAACCGAATTAAGTTCTCTCTTGCGTCGTCAAATTTATCCATATGTCTGCACTTCTCCCACATATTGACATTTCTGAACATTTTACAAGACGTGCGGCAAGTGTATTTTAGCTTGTTTCCCGCCGGTTTGTACGCATCTCCTACCACGCAACAGATTTTTCTGAATGAATCTCTTTCTAAATCGTCCCTCCATCCCTCGTTTTTATTCGTTGACGAAATGCCAGTAGATTTTTGTCATAGTTTTTGTCATTCAAGAAAAATTTTAGTTCGTTATCGTCTCGTTTTCGTCTGTGAAAAAAATGTTGTTGACGAAGTTAATGACGAAAATTATTCGTCAACAAAATTAACACTGTGTTTGCGTCAGAATATAAGCATGCGTATGGCTACGTTAGCTGTAACAGAGATGTGTAAGATGTGTGTATGTAGTTTACAGTTGCTTACTGAAGGCCCTGACTGAAACCCCACTGGTTTTATGTGATGTTGGTTTTGCATGTGTCGCAGCGGTTCTGACTTGAAATGTCTATTAAACAAAATCTCTGATTTCTACCACATGGATAAGTAAATAATAGTGTTTAATTTAATAAAAAACATTCAAAAACACATTTATCCCTGGTTGCATCTGCAACGTGACTTAAAATATTTTTCCTGTGTTAATGTCAATGTTTATCACATGTTAACTGTCTGATTTCTTCATATTTAGTGTTTCAACAACCTGACATTTGCGCAATGATAAACTTAATTTTAAGTAATTTATTTTAAAACAATCAGGTACGTCAGTGAGCGAGCCGAGTTCTGCCCTGCCATTTTGTTTGACATAGATAGAGTATTTGCCCTTGAAAAGCGGTGTGCTTGGTTTAGTAATTGCTGTCGCAGGGTTAAATAAAATGACAAAATCTTCCTTGATTTATACTACATTAGCATGGATCTTTACAGCAATGTAGTCATTAACGCCTAACAAGCGGTTGTCTTATCTTTAGAAACCTATTGATACCACTCATTTCGGCTCTTCCCATGCCGGTTGGCCAAAAAGGCACCAATCAGAGGCTCAAGAAAGACGCATGAGCCAATCAGCTGCTGTTTCAAGGAACAATGCGCCTGCAGATGAACTCGACAGCGGCGGTTGGGATTACATAACGGGTTTTCTCTGTGAGAAAGAAAGAAGATGACACGGCAGCTGATTACATGAAAGAGCAGCTATTGTTCCATGAATAGAAAAATCGATTTGATTGAGACTGAATTCACTCTTTGATGGCTTCATTTCCCTTTACAGTGAGCCAGATGATGAGCCTGTTCTCATATACAGGAGGATGATGGGAAATGATAGCCGTATATGTAGAAAAGCTAAAGTAACATGCCTCTGTAGGCTATATAATCAATGTTATATTTGCAGGTGTCATTAGTATTCATCCGTGCAGTGTTGTTCTATATATTTGCATTCATATAGATGGACATTTTTACTTGTTTTAAGCAAAATGCACTTCATTTAGTTTTCAGGGAACAAGACTAAATATCTTTTAGTAATTTTGCTTATCTAGTAAACGCATATTTAGATATGTTGACTAGAAATAAGACAAAAATACTAATAAAAAAAAAGCTTTTTTTGCAGTGTAGAACGTTCGTCAGCCAATCAGATTCAAGAATTCAACAGTCCCTCAGTGTGTGTATATATTAACACACAGGTGTATCTCAATAAATTAGAATGTTATGGAAAAGTTCATTTATTTCAGTAATTCAGCTCAAATTGTGAAACTTGTGTATTAAATAAATTCAGTGCACACAGACTGAAGTAGTTTAAGTCTTTGGTTCTTTTAATAATAATGATTTTGGTTCACATTTAACAAAAACCCATCAATTATCTCAACAAATTAGAATGTGGTGACATGCCAATCAGCTAATCAACTCAACACCTGCAAAAGTTTCCTGAGCCTTCAAAATGGTTTCTCAGTTTGGTTCACTAGGCTACACAATCATGGGGAAGACTGTTGATCTGACAGTTGTCCAGAAGACAATTATTGACACCCTTCACAAAGAGGGTAAGCCACAAACATTCATTGCCAAAGAAGCTGGCTGTTCACAGAGTGCTGTATTTAAGCATGTTAACAGAAAGTTGAGTGGGAGGAAAAAGTGTGGAAGAAAAAGATGCACAACCAACCGAGAGAACCGCAGCCTTGAGAGGCTTGTCAAGCAAAATCGATTGAAGAATTTGGGTGAACTTCACAAGGAATGGACTGAGGCTGGAGTCACTGCACCTGTTTACCAAGGAATTTTAGAGCAGTTCATGCTTCCTTCTGCTGACCAGCTTTTCAAAGATGCTGATTTCATTTTCCAGAAGGATTTGGCACATGCCCACACTGACAAAAGCACCAAAAGTTGGTTAAATGACCACAGTGTTGATGTGCTTGGCTGGACACTCACCAGACCTGAACCCCATAGAGAATCTATGGGGTATTGTCAAGAGGAAAATAAGAAGCAAGAGACCAAAAAATGCAGATGAGCTGAAGGCCACTGTCAAAGAAACACCATACCACCTCAGCAGACTGATCACCTCCATGCCACGCCTCCGGAGCCCCTACCAAGTACTGAGTACATATACAGTAAGGCCTTTCCAGAAGGCCAACAATTCACTAAAAATGTAAATATATATATATATATATATATATATATATATATATATATATATATATATATATATATTAAAGACACAAACAAATTGTGACAGGTACTGTAAATAAATAAAATAATGCTCATGGACTGAATCTAAAAAAGTAATATCAATGTAGTCCAAGGCTACAGAAGGTGCAGGTTTCTATCTTGAGAGCTCATTCTGGCCTAGTCTTTTCCTTTCCCTGTCTGCCTTTCCCCGTCTCACCTTGACTCTTGAAGAGGGTGATGCCTGAACGAGGGAGAATCAAGCCCTGCATTTGCATTTACCAAAAAGCCTGTGTGATGAAGTGCTCTGACAGTCTCGTGCACTTATGCAGCGCGTGCTGTAAAGAGTGGCTGAAAGCAAATATAACTCACACTCACAACCAGCTGACACACACACACACACACACACACACACTCAAGCTTAATTCTCACAGGCAGGTCTATAACAACAACAGGCTGATTTAGATGAAGACATTATACTCTGAGTATTTGTTAAATAATGTAATTTTATGACAAATAAAGGCTAAATTGTAAAACTCTATACTGTATAATGAAATATTACAAAAAATATTAAAAAAATGCTTAAATGCTACAAGTAAATAAACATAATAATGTACAGTATGAAAATGGTATTATCAGGTAGATAAATACAAATGAATAAATTATTGCAACTTTCTATCTCGTTTTCTTTGCGTGATTTTGAATTGCGTGATATAAACTCAGAATTTCAAAATATAACCTCAGAATTGCAAGCAATACACTCAGAATACTTTTTTCTCCCAATTCTGAGTTTAGGTTTCACAGTTTTGACAGATTTATGATTTTAAAAACTTGGGTCACAATTATCTTTTTTAAACTAATAATTCTTACATTTATTTCCCCACAATTCTGAGTTTTTTCACAATTTTGACAGTATCATGATTAGAAAAGTCAGAACTGTAAGTTAAGTCACACTGACCTCCTGTATACTTATTTTTTTAAGTTTAAGTTTCACAATTTGACAGATTTGTGGGAAGTGGGAATTGTGAGATTAAAAAAAAGTCACAATTACCTTTTTTAAACTTAAAATTCTTACTTTTTTACTGAATTCTTTGTTAAAATGTCACAATTTTGACAGAATTATCAGAAAAAGTCAAAATTATGAGATACAAAGTCACAATTACCTTTTCAAACTTAAAATTTTGACATTTTTCCTCACAATTCCGAGATAAAGTTTCATAATGTTTACAGAATTATCAGGGAAAAAGTCAGAATTATGAGATAAAGTCACAATTACCTTTTTCAAACTTAAAATTCTGACATTTTTCCTCACAATTCTGAGTTAAAGTTTCACAATTTTGACAGAATTATCAGAAACAAGTGAGAATTGTGAGATTAAACTTATAATTCTAACATTTTGTCTCACAATTCTGAATTTAACTTTTACAATTTTGAAAAAAGGAAAGGAAAGGATGTGACGTATGGCCAAGTATGCTGAGCCAGAAAGTCAGAACTGTGAGATAAAGTCACAATTTTATTTATTTATTCATATATTAATGCCATAAAATAAAAAAAAATTGTAAAAACATTGTAATTGTAAAAAAAAAAAAAAAAAAAAAAAATCTAAATCTAAAACATAAATAACCAAAATATAAACTGAATTGCAAGATGTCAACTCAGAATTACAAGAAAAACTCTTTTTTGACTTTTTCACTGAAAACAATGAATATATAAAAATGCATGCAGAATTAAATATCTAATACTGGCCAAAAATTGGATAACCAATATGCACATAATTGAATTGAAAACATGCAGTACTAATGACTGAAATGTGAATTTGTGCATAACATGCCAAAACATTAGGCCACATTTAGTGTGCACAATATGCCAGTATTCCATTACATCCATATTTCTCAGTCTCAAGTGTATTCACATATCTAAAAAATACCAAGACAGAAGAGGTATTTGTGCTCTACCTGAAACCAGATCAAACTATTGTTTTAATGCGGCTTCATTCTGAATGTAAGAACCAGCTGGAGAATACTTCTCAAATGGCTTCCAGCTGGCTTTATTTCAAACAACATTGTTAAAGTAAAAATTAGTTTTGTTGTTTTGCATGAATCATAGAGGCAAGAACACTAATCTACAATCCACACAGCTTTCCATATTTGTTTACTTCTTATTGTATATCACTCCTTCCTCTGATTTGAAAACGGTGCGGTGGGAAAACAGTATTGTTCAGAGAAAGAGATGCATTAAAATACAGCTTATGTATACAGATGTAGGCGTAGCTGTATATGTATGTTTATTTTATAAAACAATATTACCTTATAAAAACAATGCAGTGAAGACACTAGAAAAGAGATGCATCATCTCTCGCACGCCAATTTCCTTTCCTTTATTTTCCCTGTCTAAATTCACCCAGAGTTTAATACTTCCAGATCTATAAAGCCCATGGCAAAATACAAAAATAAACCATGTCTACAACAGCACTGGCAAAGGAGCCTCAGGTGTCCACCTTCAACAGTTCACAGATGATTCACGATGACGATTTATATAGGCTCCAGAGTTTATGATTCATTTAAAGGAATAATGGAATAATAAAAGGAAAAAGAAATAAAGAATGTTCTGGCCAATTAAGCTATTGGTTGAAATGGCTGTTCACAGTTAAAATGCTTATATTATACATGATTTTATCCATTTCTTTCCAATCACTTTATTCAGTGAAGAATTCATCATACTATATCAAGTATGATTATGTTTTTTTAAACAACTCCCTGAGTCTCATATGAGTCAGTTGTTTGTAAAATTGTTTGTTGACTACATTGGTCATATCCCAAGAGTAATTTGTTTGTTAAACAGACTACACTGGTCACACTGTTTGTTTTTGATTTATTAAAAAGATCTGACTCACATGATTCATTTGTTTGTGATTTTGACTAAACGTGTTGCACTGTATGTTTCTGATTCATTCAAACGAACTGGCTCAGATTAATTTGTTTGTGAATCAGACTAAATTGATAATGATATATGCTTTCAAAGTGACTAAAAAGAACTGGCTCAAAAGAGTCATTTGTTCAGGAATCAAACAAGACTGGTCACATTGTATGTTTTTGATTCACTAAAATGAACCAGATTCATAAGATTCATCTGTTTTGTGAAAGAGACTACACTGGTTGCATTATTTGTTTCTGATCCACTAAAAAGAACCAACTCATAAGAGTCATTTGCTTCTAAATCAAACTAGACTGGTCCCATCATATGTTTTTGATTCACTAAAAAGAACCAGATTCATAAGATTCATCTGTTTCCGATCCACTAAAAAGAGCCAACTCATAAAAGTTATTTGCTTCTGAATCAAACTAGACTGGTCAAATCGTAAATTTTTGATTCACTAAAAAGTACCAACTCACAATATCCATTTGCTTGACTAAAAAGAGCTTGCCCAACAGAGTCATTTGACTAATCTTGACAAGATTAATTTGTTCAAGAATCAGACTAAACTGATAATGCTATATGCTTCCAAAGTGACTAAAAAGAACTAGCTCAAAAGAGTCATTTGTTCAGGAATCAAACTAAACTGGTAACATTTGTATGTTTTTGATTCACTAAAAAGAACCAGATTCATAAGATTCATCCGTTTTGTGAAAGAGACTACACTGGTTGCACTATTTGTTTCCGATCCACTAAAAAGAACCAACTCATAAGAGTCATTTGCTTCTGAATCAAACTAGACTGCTCACATCGTATGTTTTTGATTCACTAAAAAGTACCAACTCAGAATATCCATTTGCTTGACTAAAAAGAACTTGCTCAAAAGAGTCATTTGACTAATCGTGACGAGATTAATTTCACGAGGACAAATCAACGTAAAATTCAATTTTTTTCCCAGTATAATTCCATAAATTTTCATTTTTTCCCAGTAAATGGTCATTTCATCACATCAAATTCAATCTAGACTACAAACTAAAAAGAACCAGCTCACAATACTCAACTGCTCATGAATCTGACTAAATGGATAATGTTGTATGTTTTAGATTCACTAAAAAGAACTGACTCACATGATTCATTTGTTTGTGATTTTGACTAAACATGTTGCACTGTATGTTTCTGATTCATTCAAAAGAATTGGCTGACTAGATTAATTTGTTTGTCACTAAAAAGAACTTGCTCAAGAGTCATTTGTACAGGAATCAAACTAAACTGGTAACATTTGTATGTTTTGGTTCACTAAAAAGAACCGGATGATACGACTACACTGGTTGAGCTATATATTTCGGTTAACTAAAAAAGAACCAGATCACAAGATTCTTTTTTTTTTTTTTCTTCGTTAAACAGACTAAACTGGTTGTGGTATATGTTTCTGATTCCCTAAAAAGAACTGGCTCACAATACTCATTGACTCATATATTGTACTAAATGCATATTGAATGTTAGATGTTTTAGCATCACTAAAAAGAACTCACAAGATTCATTTGTTCGTGAATCAGACTACTAAGGTCACGCTGCATGTTTGTTTTTGCAGCTCATGAGGACAAATCAAAGTAAAATTCCATTTTTTCCCAGTATAATTCCATTCCATTTTTTTCCCAGTAAGTGGTCATTTCAACACATCAAATTCAATTCAGACTACAAACTAAAAAGAACTGGCTCACAATACTCAATTGCTCATGACTCACATGATTTATTTGTTTGTGATTTTGACTAAACATGTTGCACTGTATGTTTCTGATTTATTCAAAAGAACTGGCTGAATAGATTAATTTGTTCGTCACTAAAAAGAACTTGCTCAAAAGAGTCATTTGTACAGGAATCAAACTAAACTGGTAATATTTGTATATTTTGGTTTACTAAAAAAGAACCAGATCACAAGATTAATTTGTTTATGTTTGTTTTTTGCAGCTCACGAGGACAAATCAACGTAAAATTCCACTTTTCCCAGCAAATGGTTATTTCATGACATTAAACTCACACTCACAAACTCACATTTAAGGCTCACGTAAAATATGATTTCTTTTGCTGTGCCACGGCAGATTCACCAAGCGGGGAAAGGTGGCTTGTTCTGAATCAATGTTAAAAGGGCATCTACCACTTTAGTGCCATTAGATGAACACAGCTCCATGTATCTCAGGAATGGATGCTTGCGCAGGTGTAAGCGTGACCTTTTACTGACCTTCACCAGACCTCCACATCACCCTCAAATCCGGCACTGCACCTGTACGACACAACACAGATTTATTCTCCCTCTCTCTCTCTGGCTTCGTCAGACATGCAAGGCCACATTACCAAAAAAAAAAAGAAAGAGCGCGAACGTATGCGCGTGCCATTTTCATACTCATCTCCAACGCGCGTGCACCCACCTGCCCGCATCCGCATTCAAATGGCAGCCATGAATCTTCATTGCATCTATCGGTGTGGAAAGCGCCCCTTCTATAAATGACTATTGATGATGCCGCTGTATTGTAAGGGGAGCGACTACGCCAGGGAATTTTTCAGGGAGAGCGAGCGAGCGCAGGGTCATTCGACTCGAGTCTGAATCTTAAGAAAACCCCTGAAGGTGCCGACAGCGCCTTGATTTATCAGGCCGTTTCCTGCTTATGTGTGTATGATGTCATATCGGCCGGCTTAAATCAAATTGAAGGTAATCCGAAATACTCAGATCAATGCTGAGAGAGACAATAAGGTGAGCACATCCTTATTTGCCGCTGATATATAACGGCCATAAGAAGCGTTAATTAGCTTCGGTTTGAAGTTCTGAATCATAATAATAACCTTAAACATATATATCATGGTTGCCAAGGTTACGTCCTGAAATCATTCTATAGTTGCACAAAAGAGATGCAGGCCTCATTAGTGCTGATTATAAACTGCTAAACTGCAAGAACTTGTTCTCTTTTCATTCCTCGCCAAGTAGTTTTCTCTTATCTTCTGTGAAATTCCCAAATGAAAACCAGCGGCCAGCATTCAAGGACTTCTACCGCTCTCTGAAGGTTCTCTTCTTCTTTTTCGTTTGCTACGGCTGGGTCTAAGTTTTAAAGCTGAGGGGCAAAATGTGTAGCCGGGAAGCTCGTTGATAAAAATGCCACATTCTTTCCTAGATAACAACATAAAAGATGCCCTTGACAACGTAAGGGAAGAAACAAAAACATCCCCGAGACCGGGTGACCGAATCGACGGCTTATTGCTGCCGCTTAACAACATCTACTAGCTGAAGATGGCCTGCAGAAACGCAGCTGACTCACAGTCGACAGCAGCATGGACAAGTCATTTCCGCACTTTGCACGCTATAGATGCAATAAATGCACGTTAAGGTGAGAATGAGCTGTTTCGTTATTTCCGACACTTCCTACTGCATGAATTTACCAAATCATTTCGAAAAGGGCACGGAAATGTCACTTTCTTGAATTGTTACAGTTGAACGGTTAAAATCACTCATTGCTTACTCACCCGCTGTCCATGCGGTTTTCTTATGTCCCTGGAAAACAAGAGGAGAATGTCACAAGGATGTTTGAAAAGTAATATAAAAGTAGTTTATTAACAATAACAGGGTTTCTGCAGACATGAACAATTTAAGACTTTTTAAGACCTTTTTAATAGGGTGACCATATTTTACTTTTCAAAAAAGATCCTAGGGTCCTAGTTTTGGTATCAAAATATGTCATTTCAATACCAAAACGACATATTTTACAGTCACCGTTATGCAGATTGATCATAAACACAGCTAAAAAGCTTCCTACCGCAGTGGCCATCCTTAACAAAACTAATATCTACCACAGTTTTATCACAGGTAGAACGCAAAATGTTTCAATACAAGCATTTCAGTCAAATAACGTATGCAAGATTTCAAACTTCTAACCCATGGGAGAAAATCAATCCGCAGCAAGAGTTTAAAATCAGCCCAATTCCGCTGAAAAAATGCGGATTTGGCAACCCTACATCAAACATGAGCTGCATCCAAAGCGATTTAAATACTCCGCATATTGATAGTGACTCCGTGATGCACGAAAATGATATTCAATATTAAAAATTAAGAAAACAGTCCAGCGCAAGGCTTTAATACAAAAACGCACACAATGAATGGCGACTGTAGGAAGCAAAAGCCAATTCCCGGATGTTCTGGGCGATTTAGGAATCCCGGCCAGACACGTTTTTTTAGGTCCTAAAAGAGGACATGTCCGGGGAAAAGAGGACGTATTATTATAAGAGTACTCTATTTTTAATACCACCTTATATGAAATTTAAGACCTAAAATGGAAATGGAAATACACATTATATTGCACACATACATGTAATAGTTAATGTGTTTAATGTAAAAAGAAAACAAAATTTCATCACTGTCAAAAATCATATTTATTACTACAATATACAGTGAACTTTTCATATCAGCAGACAATATTTCACACAAAATATCAACATAAAAGTGCCACGTCACCAAAATTTTTGCTGTAAATAATTTATTCTGAAGCAAAATGTTCTATCGGTTTTTACATACTTAAATCTGCATATTTTTATTTACCTTTATAAAGGCTGAATTTTTAAACTTGTCAAATTATTACAATTTATCAATAAATTCTATAGGGCTGTTGCCAGTCAGATTAAATAATTTACACTGCAATAAATGATGTTATGAGATTAACGTTTTAAATACATTAAATACAAATAAATGCTTCAAATACAAATAAATAAAACCTTAAAATGTAAAATAATACGACTATAAATAAATGAAACTAGATTATAAAATAAAAATCAATAGATTCTTACGTATGCTTTTGAGACAAATAGGATAAATATAATAAATAAAACAAATGTAAAACAATAAATACATAAATGTAAAACAATAAAAGCAATAAATACATGCAAAACAAATGTAAAGCACCAAATGCAAAACAATAAAAAATAAATAAATGTTAAACAATAAATAGTGAACAAATAAAATACATAAATGTTTTCCACAGATTCTTACTCATAAGTAAAAACAATACATACTATAAAATAAACTCTGAATAAAAAAAACTACAGATTCTTATTAATGCTTTCAAGACAACTAAAATAAATATAATAAAACAAAAGTAAAACAATAAAACCAAGAAATAAATGCAAAACAAATGTAAAGTAATACATGCAAAACAAACAATAAACAAATGTTACATAATAGTGAAAAAATAAAATAAATTAATTCACATTTTAAAATGTAAATGTTTTCCACAGATTCTTAATCACAAGTTACTCCTATAAAATAAACAAATAAATAAAATATGAATAAAACAATTCAACAGATTCTTACTAATGCTCTCAAGACAGCTAAAATAAATAATAAATAAAACAAATGTAAAACAATAAAAATCAACAAATAAATACAAAACAAATGTAAAGTAATAAATGCGAAACAACAACAAATTAAATAAATTTTAAAATATATATTTTTTTCCACAGATTCTTACCCATGCTCCCAATTACTATAAAACAATAAATCAATAAATAGCATTACTTTTTTTTTTTTACAAAAAAAAACTAATAATAATAAAATAAAATAAAACATCAAGCTGCAATGTAGAAAACATCAGAGAAAGTCAAATGTAATACACAAAGCTATCGTATTAATATTAGAAGCTTGACACCCTCTGTCCCCTTTCATTTGGAAAAGAAGGCACAAGACATTCTTCTAAACATCTAATTTTGTACTCCACCCAAATAATGTGGCTTCGAAAAGAAGCTGAGGGTGAGTAAATGATGATAAAACTTTGCTTTCTGGTCGAACTAACCTTTTAAACCATGAAGCTTTGTACCCCATCATAGTGCTTTACAGCTATCCTAAAAGGTTGTTCTCTGCCTTTGCGTAGTGCTTACACGATTTCCACCGGCTAAGGCCGCAGTGTCAACCGCAGGCGACTTTATAAAAGCACGACGCTCCCAATCAAGACCTTATTACTGTACCGAACGCACAAATCTTCCCTTGCAATTCACCAAACCACTGGGCTACCTCCTGCTTCTGTCTCTTTCTTTCTCTCCCTCTTCATTTGACACCGCTAAGGCTGTGCGCAGAGAGGAAAGCAATCGTGTCAGGGGAGATTTTCGAGAAACCCTAGCAGAACCGATGGTTCTCCATTAAGGTAATGAGGCCCCAGGAATGGCCATGTCGGCTCTCTCATTTGCGCCGTCTCCGACCCCGCCGCCTGCTCATGAGGATACATTCTTCGTTCCATAATGGCCTTCTCAGTCTTGCTTTTCTCCCTCTCTTCCTCCTCCCACGTCCCTGCCCTCGTCTAATACGACTAGAGAGGAGGGAGGGCTGCGATGCCGGAATCCGCCCCATCGATTCCAGACGCATTATTCCCAGAGGTTACACGGGAAAGATGGCGACACTCGTGTTTGCCGAGGCCCTGAGATCGGTGCCTTAAAGCTGCCCCTGCAGATCAATTTGGGAAGTGTTCATTTAGTAATGCCAGCCTCAGTTTAGCACTCTCCTCGTTGGCGTACATCTGTCAACGGCGTCAATCGATCACAACAGGATTCTCCCAGCTCTCTCCCACACATAAACACACACACACCTGTCAGCTGAAAGAGAGAGGAGAGATCTAGCAAACATATCTTCCTCAGAGGTACAGTACAGACGTGGAGGGTGGAGGAATGACAAATGTGTGCAGAGGGTCGCCTGCTCAAGACGTTCGATGACTGTTCGGCTGCAAGGTTCACCAGGGAATGAAAAAGGCTCTTTAAAATGGTCTTCAAAGGGAAGAGGCATCAGTGGAGTTTTATTTTAAGTGCTTTAATGGAATCATAACACACTGTATGGCCAAATGTATGTGGACACTCAAACACCAGCCATACGTGGTTGTTGAATATTTCAAAACTATTGGCATTAACAGTGAGTGGGGATGGGAATTGTAGGAAATTATGATTCTGGCTCTTTATTGAGTCCATTAATGATTCTTTTAGTACTTCAGAGGATATTTGGAAAACAGGAAATTTTACTGACTATTCACAGAGACACATCCCTCTTAGTTATTGTTGCTTGAAATGACAGAGTGAGTAAATTATGACAGAATTTTCATGTTTAAAGTGAACCCCAGCTATTAAGAGTTGTATGGCTTGATATAGTTTCTAACTGAAATACAGTTGCAATCATAATTGTTCAACCCCTTTGATCGGCAAGACATTTTGCTGCAGAGAACAACATTTTAAGTAAACAATTTAACAAAGGAATCAGTAAAACATTAGAGAAAGTTTATTAAGGGTTACTCAACCCCAAAATGAAAAATTTTCATTAATCATTTACCTCCATAAAAGCTTTGTTCGTCTTCAGAACACAATTTAAGATATTTTGGATGAAAACTGGGAGGTTTGTGACTGTCCCATTGACTGCCAGGTAAATAACACTGTCATGACCCAGAAAAGTATGAAAGACATTGTCAAAAGCAGGCTCGGGTCATACCACTGCTTAAGAAACCCACTCTAAATCCAGCACTTTTAGAAAACTACAGACCAGTATCCCTTCTCCCATTCATCGCTAAGACACTTGAGCGAGTAGTATTCAACCAACTCTCTATCTTTCTTGCACAGAACCATCTCCTGGACATAAACCAGTCCGGCTTCAAAAGTGGCCACTCAACTGAGACTGCCCTGCTCTCAGTCACTGAAGCCCTAAGATTGGCAAGAGCAGCATCCAAATCCTCAGTACTCATTTTACTGGATCTGTCTGCTGCATTTGACACAGTCAACCACCAGATCCTCCTGTCCACCCTCATGAAGATGGGCGTCTCAGGAACCGCACTCCAATGGTTCAAGTCTTACCTCTCAGGTAGGTCCTTCAAGGTGGCTTGGAGGAGTGAAGTTTCTGAGTCACAACTTCTTGCTACTGGAGTTCCTCAAGGCTCAGTGCTTGGACCACTGCTCTTCTCCATCTACATGTCATCGTTAGGTTCTGTCATTCGGAAGCATGCTTTTTCCTATCACTGCTACGCTGATGACACGCAACTCTACTTCTCCTTCCATCCAGATGACCCCACGGTTCCTGCTCGCATCGCAGCTTGTCTGACCGACATCTCTGGCTGGATGAAAGAACACCATCTTCAGCTCAACCTTGCTAAGACTGAACTGATTGTGATCTCAGCCAACCCCGCGCTTCATCACAACTTCTCTATACAGCTAAATTCATCAACCATAACTTCCTCTAGGACAGCCAGGAATCTTGGAGTTGTGATGGACAACCAGTTAACCTTCACAGATCATATTGCTGCTACAGCTCGATCCTGCAGATTTGCCTTGTACAACATTAGGAAGATCAGATCCTTCCTATCAGAGCAGGCTACACAACTTCTTGTCCAAGCTCTTGTCCTCTCCAGACTGGACTATTGTAATGCACTCTTGGCAGGCCTTCCTGCATGCACTTCCAAGCCTTTGCAGATGATTCAGAATGCAGCAGCAAGAGTGGTCTTTAATGAGCCGAAGAAAGCCCATGTCACACCTCTCTTCATCAGACTGCATTGGCTGCCAGTAGCTGCTCGCATCAAATTCAAGGTACTGGTGCTTGCCTACAAGACAACCACTGGCACTGCACCAGAATACCTAAACTGTCTAATCCAACCTTATGTCCCCTCCAGAAGCTTGCGTTCTGCAAATGAACGACGCCTTGTGGTGCCATCCCAAAGAGGCTCAAAATCACTTTCACGTACCTTTTTGTGGACTGTTCCCAGCTGGTGGAATGACCTACCCATCCCAATTCGATCAGCTGAGTCATTGGCCATCTTCAAAAAACGTCTGAAAACCCATCTTTTTCGGCAGAACTTGACCAATTGACACTAGCTCTTTCCTACTCTTTTCAGTTTTCTATATTTATATTTAAAAAAAAAAAAAAAAAAAAAAAACCTTGCAAGACTTATCGTGTTTATCTAACTGAAATTTGCCACAGCACTTATACACTGTCGCTCTCTTGTTGCTCTGATTGCTTCTATTGTAAGTCGCTTTGGATAAAAGCGTCTGCTAAATGACTAAATGTAAATGTAAATGTAAATGTAAAATAGTCCATCTGCCGTCAGTGGTTCAACCATAATATTCCAAAGCTATGAGAATACTTTTTGTACGCAAAACATGTTTACGTTTTCTACGTTTATTTACACTTTGATTCGAATTAAAACAGCATATCCGTTAGGGGCAGCTGACAGAGAACAGTTTACGCGAAGGAGACAATTTTTTAATAAAGTCGTTATTTTCATTTTCTTTGCGTACAAAAAGTATTATTGTAGCTTTGTAAAATTAAGCTTGAACCACTGATGACAGATGGACTATTTTGATGATGTCTTTCATACTTTTCTGGGCCTTCACAGTGTTACTTACCTGACACTCAATAGGACAGTCACAACCCTCCCAGTTTTCATTCAAAGTTTCTTAAATTGTGTTCCGAAGATGAACAAAGCTTTTACGGGTTTGGAACAACATGGGGGTAAGATAAGATTCTTCATTAATGACAATATTTTCATTTTGTGGTGGAGTAACCCTGTAATACACATTTGTGTGATTCTGAGAATGTACCATTGATGGCAATTTTGCGCAGAATCATTTATTCTTTAAAACCACCAATAAACGCTGCTTGGAAGTGCTTAGAAGCTTCTGTCACCTCTCTACTGCAATCTTGGCCCATTCCTCACCGGAAAAAGCTTTCAGGTCACTGATAATCTTTGGTTTTCACCTTGCCACTGCTTTCTTCAAATACAACCAAATATTGTCAATGAGAATTAGATCTGGAGACTGTATAAATCACTCAAGAACATTCTCTGACTGATCCCTGAACCAAGCATGAGTAGATTTGGATGTACACTTTGGAATGAAAGTGGACTTTGGAATGAAAGTGGAGTTTCCTGCAGGAAAGTCCACTGGTCATCAGCTTCAGTGTTTGCACCAAAGGCATCACAATTCTTGTCAAAATGGCCTGATACTTCAATGAATCCATGATGTCCGTCATATGGTCATGATTTCCATTTCTTGCAACAGTAAAACAAACCCATACCAGGACTGATCCACCTCCAAGTTTGGCGATGGAGTTGGTGTTCTTCTGCATATAAGCTTTGCCTTTTTTGCACTAGACATCCTGCTGATCCATAGGTCCAAAAAGTTCCAGTTTGCTCCCATCAATCCATAAAACATTCTTCCAGAACTCCACAGGTATACCTGATGAATTTTAGTATGTTTAAGTTGGCCTTTTTGTTCTTCTTGGTCAATAGTGGTATTCGGTAAGATGAAGGCCATACTGGTCTTGTGTTCATCTTATACTCTGCACTGAAATGTTTTTCCTCCTTTCATCAGGTCATCTTGCAAGTCTTTAGCTGTACATTGCAGGTTTTCTCAATTGCTCTGATCAAACATTGCTTTTTTGTTCAACACCCTCAAAGGTTTTCTGGTACAACACATTTTAAACTAAGGATGAAGGCTGCCAGCTGTGTCTCTACAAACTTTTAGTGTCTTGGAAATCTTCATGTAGCCTCAGACTTTTTAATATAATAAAACTATTTCTTCTCTATAGCTTTTGTGAGGGCTCTACTGACGTTGCCATATTTGCTACTCAACTTCAGCACATGCACATTCAGTTTATGCTTTTTTGTAATGGAGTTTCTAAAGGTTTAATTGTGTTTTAAGACAATTTCGTACCCTACCATGACTTAAAAACAGCAATGTTGAAAAGGGGTTGAATAATTATGACATAGCTGTGTTATTAAAAAAATCCTTTAACTCAAAAACATTACATTATATATTGACATTAAATGCAATTTTTATAAAATCCTTGGATCTTCAGAAAAGTTTGTGTTTTTAAAGTACTGATTAGACTGCAACAGTATGTAGTAGAAAGCCCATGAAATATTTACAATTGTTAAAAAATCCACAGTTTTATACATATTTTGGACTATGGGGGTGCCATTATTTTGAAAATGTGAAATAAAACACTTCAGAAAGCTTACAGGTGGTGATGGATATAAGCGTAGGTTTAAACCAAATGCCATCTCATTGATTTTTCCCCACAAGGTGCCTAAACGGCCCCGGATATCGAGTGAAATCCAGGCTGAGAAACTCCTTCAGCAGCTGCGGAGCCATGACAAGCATCGGCATATTTACATCCCGCCAGGATGGCATCTAGCGTTTCTTGTCTCTGCCATTTGTAAGCTTTTTCAGTACCTGTAGCCTACTAAAAGCCTCAAAGGCATCAGGGCTCAAGGGGAGAGAACAAAGACGCAGGTCTTTAGGAAGTTTTACGCAGACGACATCTCATTCTTTTCTCCTCTTCTTATTGTTAGGAAAGCAGTGAAGACTTATTTGCTTCTCTTGTTGCCTTATTACAACTGAAAAGTACAACTAAAGACGCACAATATGACATTGTATCAGCATTTTTTTCAGAGTTGTGTATTCTGAGTTGCGTTGCAGTAAAAATAGCAACAGGTAGCGCTAGTAAATTAAATGAGTTCAACCTTTTCACGTCAACAAAATAATAGTCCAAAATATGTATGAAATGATGTGAATTTTTTGTGGAAAGTGAATCTTTTAAGGGTTTTCTACTAAATTTCTGTAAGTGAAATCATTTACAATATACTAAGCCATACAAGATTTAATGCTGGGGTCCCTGCTCATCATAACTTCTTAATTTGTTTTATTCTCTAAAAACAAATACCAGTTCATAAAAGTAATTTGTTCCGGAATTAGACTACACTAGTTATGCAGTACGGTTATGAATCATTACAAAATTCATTCAAAGAGTCATTCATTCAGAATCACTTTACACAAAACTGACTTAAAGCACAGAGAGCACACAGTATTCAGTAAGTAGTAAACCAGTGAAATGATATACCCTAACAAATAAAGCCCTTCGGCCCGGTTTCTGGGCTGACCGAGAGGAGAATTGATCTGTTGTGCCATGTGTGCGGTGGTAGAGGCCTGCCATGATGGCGAGGGTTCAAACACTATCGATTCCTCAAGGGCCACGGGAATTGGCAGGCCGAGCAAGAGCTGGATAAGTACTTCACGCCCCAGCAGCTAAGCTAACGCTAGAGCCTACCTCGAAATACACCACTTGATTGTTTTGTTAAGCTTGTACCTGTGCTGAACCTTTATAGTATTCAACATTAATTACTGGACAAAGACTAACATTAAGAAAAAAAATTATTTTAACTGATCCGAAGAGCATGTTGCATACTAAGATACACTATTGAGAATATCTCTAATCTTCTGTAATCTTTTAAGATGATAAATTTAGTGAATTAATTAAGGTAATGACTGAAATCGATAGCGGGTTATAATTACTTTCTAGGGAAAAGGCCTCAAGTGTATATGGACAACTAATTAATTGAATTCCACAGTGGTTTGGGTGTTAAATTGCCTTTATTCTTGACTTTCTTTGAAGGGGAAAAAACCTGAAATGTCAGGATCGAAGAGCTCTTGATGGATCCTATGGAAAAGAACTAAGAAACAGACCTTATTAATCCCTTAGGTGTCTTGACAAGCCAAATCTGTAGAGGTTCCTGGCCTTTCTTCTTTGAGCAGACATTTTTATGTCCGCTCGAAGTTTGTATTTATTTCTCTTTCATTGGTTAATCAAAAGGTCATTACCGGGTCATCTAACCCTTTCAGTCGTCCTTTCTTTATTGCCGTAATTTTTCCCACGCCTGCTGATGTATGAGAACCGGTCGTTTCTATTTGTGGCGCAGCGTTACTCATTCTTATAAACCTCTGAGAGGACAAGCCGGTTTTGATCGCAGCACACTGAGGACTGGTGTATTGACAGAACCATCAGTCACACTTCATACATGTTTAAAACACGCAACGGGGACATGATGGATGTATCCCACCAGCAAACTCGCTGGTGAACTTCCACAGCAGCCGGCAGGAAAGATCCATTATCTTTTCTCGTTGAAGGTCGGCCAAACGGATGCGGCCCACATCTCGAGAAAACACCCCACACGGATGAGGCGGAGCAGAAAACATTTCCACTCACCTAAGAGGTCTCTCCAGGAGTGCAAGATTTCTCATTTCTGCGGCTGACAGCCTCTCTGCGGTCGCAGGCACCCCTCTTGCTCCGGGACTCTTGGCATTAGGTGCTCCATTCCAACTCTGAAGATTTCTGCAGGTCTTTTATCAAGTGCAAAAGCTGCCAAACTCACAAGCGAAGAAGATCGGGGCTGCCGCAAGTTCAGCGTGCTTCGAAAGAATGATTGTGCCCTTGTCCAAAGTAACCTCAATTTCAGACTTGGACAGCCTGTGTAATGAAGCCCAGAAAGAGAACGGTCAAGATAGAAAGCCAAGAGCGCTGGAGAACACAATAAGACTCCTCTGACGAGCCGAAAGTGAAGAGATAGAAAAGAGGAAGTGATCAAGCCTTCAAGTCAAGTACATCAGGTATTTTCTTTGACCCCGCTTGTACAGATACAACTGAAACCTGGTTTAATGAAAGTGAGCCTGTCACACATTCCCCAATAGTTACCTATTGGTGAGGTTGCATCCGGATCTGCTTTCACAAGCTGCAGTGTGCATGAACCGGTAATAAATATTTATCTCCTAATAGCATCACTGCATTTTCAAAGCGAATGATGGATTCACCTGTCTTTGCCCACCTTGAAAATCCCACCTCATGAATATTTAACACGCTCCTCCAAACAATTTTCACTTTTTGTCATTGTCAGTGATGCATGCCATCTAACATTCCACAAACCTTTTTTTAACCCAAAGACGCACGTTCGAAATTAGCCAAACTTAGCATTTCTGATGAACTGCATTTATTATTTCCATAGAAACATGCACTAAATTTTGCCTCTCCACTACAGGACACACGTGTTTCAAAAACACTCCGCCGGCAAGTCACGTAATATCACACTTTGCACAACACGCATCCATTTGCGCAGCGGTTTTTTGCCTCGGGACCAGGAGAGAGATGCTTTTTTGTATAAAAGCCACATTGATGAAGCCAAGCCTCCCTCACCCAGAGCAGCTGTCCCCCAAATTACCTCTCCGGTGCGTTAGCAAGAGGTCTTTGGCAGATTTCATCATTGGCACTGACAGAAACACCATGGTAACCCAGCCAGAGGGGAAACCATGCAGAAAAATATGGAAATTGCCACTTAAAGCCGTCCATCGGCCCCCTTGTCAGCATTCGGGCCTCTGCACTCTGGTATTGTCTAGCGCTTGTATCTGTTTGTCCATCGTCCAGAAACAGCACTCAACTCCACTCCAGACGCTTTTTGTGACGTCGCAGTCAGGCACGAAGAGTGTGAAATAGCGCTGAAGAGTGTTTTGACAACCTTATTGCGCCGGTCATCTATGGAGAGAGATGGGGGTCCAAATATGGGGCTGGCTAACAACTTATCTTAGCAGAGCAGACACTCTGTTTTTTTACAAGGGGTGAAGTATTTTATGACATCTGGGTGAATCCCAGACCTGTGGAGGTGAAATTTATTGCTGTTAGGTAGTGGTAACAATAATATTTTTTAGGGCTGGGTTTTGAAACAAATTTCACGATTTGATTGCATTTGATTAGTTTAAATATCGATTCAACTGAAGTCAAAAGTTTACATACACCTTGCAAAGCAAAAAACGCGAAATATTAATTATTTTACTAAAATGCATGTTATTGTTTATTTAGTACTGACCTGAAAAAGATATTTCACATAAAAGATGTTCACATATAGTCCACAAGAGAAAATAATAGTTGCATTTATAAAAATGACCCTGTTCAAAAGTTTATGTACATTGATTAAGAGTTGATTCTTGATACTGTGTTGCTACCTTGATGATCCACAGTTGTTGTTTTGTTTGTTTTTTTGTTTAGTGATAGTTGTTCATGAGTCCCTTAATTGTCCTAGACATTTAAACTGCCTGCTGTTCTTTAGAAAAATCCTTCATGTCCTACAGATTCTTTAGTTTTTCAGCATTTTTGTGTATTTGAACCCTTTATAACGATGACTGTATGATTTTGAGATCCATCTTTTCACACTTAGGACAACTGATGGACTCATATGCAATTATTACAGGAGGTTCAAACACTCACTGATGCTCCAGAAGATAGGAAGAATGAACAGAATGAAGATGTGTAAATGTTCTTATTTTGCCTAAATATCATATTTCTTTCATTTAGAACTGCCTTTCAGAAGCTACAGAATAAGTACTAATAAATACATGTTTCCCAGAACACAAAATAAGTTAAATTTACCCATCTTGGATTTTCAAAAGTTTTCACCCCCGGCTCTTAATACATCATGTTTCCTTCTGAAGCATCAGTGAGTGTTTGAACCTTCTGTAATAGTTGCATATGAGTCCCTCAGTTGTCCTCAGTTTAAAAATATGTATATCAAAATCATACAGTCATTGTTGGAAAGGGTTCTAATACACAAAAAAAAAAAAAAACTAAAATTGTGGGACCTGAGGGAAAATCAAACAACAAAAACAAACAAAAAAACAGCTGTGAATCATTCAGGTAACACCGCCATATTAAGTATCAAGTGTAAATAAGTGCAAATAAAAAATAACATGCATTTTGTATGATCCCTCTTTTTTTGGTCATAGTTAACATTTTGTAGTTGTTGCAAGGTGTTTGTAAACTTTTGATTGTATACCAGGTACAGTACATGGCAAACGCTATAAAATATACACGAGAGCCAGCTTAAGGTTAAAATTTAGCTGATTTGCATACAAATGCCTAAATTACACTCAATTAAGCTTTTATAATATTAGTTATAACTTGAACTTTTAATTTTTTTTAGAATAAAACTAAGGATTTATTCCAACTTCTGAAAAATTATAATCAATGTGTTATATGGTGCATAGTTTTAGCAAAACGTTCCTTTCTAGAGTTTATTTTATCTAGCTGGCTAATGAGTTTATGGTCAACAAATGTGTTCGTAAATGCCACATAGTGTTTACAAGCTACTGACGTCTTTCCATGGCTGAAACACTGATTGAGTGATTACATGAGACAGTATACGGAATACGGTGAGGTGTACTCTTTCTTTTAACATACCTTTGAATATTTATTCAAGTTTATTTCATGCTGAAACTGGTATTAAAGCAGAGGAAATGATCAGTTCATGTGCCATCTGTCACTCCACATTAAGCAGCACCAAAACAGCATTTATTGTTTCTTGTAATAAAATAGAATTTGAAATCTGAGACTTTGTTTCATTTCAAAAGAAACAAAGCTTCCTCCAATTTTTGGATGGGATGTGCATTCATGAACTGAAAACAGGCTAGATTTAAGAATCGGTACCGTTTCATAAAAATGAGAATTCATTAATATCGAGAAATCTGTATTTTTTTTTAGCCAGGCCTAATATTTATGCATTTAGTCTGTGATTTTAAATAAAATTGGGATCACAAGGTAGACTTGCCTTATTTTTATATTCATTTTAATTCATAGTTATTTGTATAGTGCTTCTACATTACATAGTTCAGAAAATGCATGTTTCAAAAATAACAAGTAACTGCAAACCTTTTTAGCGTACATGAGGGCACAAGCTAGCTGAGAATCAATTAATACAGAACACTTGGCCAATATTCCTGTTCCTTCAGACGTAAATAGCTGGACACACATAAAGAGAGCGGGAGAAGACAAAAACATTACTCACAATTCTCCTCAAGGCTGTGTCACGCCAACAAAAACTGTTTATCGATAAATCTCATCAAAACCCTCACTGGCTGGTCGGTGATGAGAATATATGCGGTTAAAGGTTCAATACGCAGTAACGCTCCCTAACGTACATTCGAAAAGATGGGAAAATAAGTGCTTTTGCACAAATGACTTCCTCATTTGGTCGAGCAAAAGCTGAAGACTATTCAACATGAGTTTTTTTGCCACCTAACAGTGAAGGGCAGATGGATATTTGTATATGGAACAACTTCAGGTGTGCAAATGCATTTGTCAAGGGTCATATTTATGAGTATTATCCACAGTTCCATCCTAATTACTGGCATCATCACGGGCCATTGCTACCAGTGTGGTGCCCTCAAACACAATCCGTCTGTCCTATGACACCAGAGATAATTTTGATATAGCACGTAATGAGCGAAACAGAAAAAAAAAACAGGCGCAAGAGAGGGAGGCCAGCTCGAATAGCACATACAGATAAACAGAGACCATAATGGCAGGAAGCCGGCTCCGAAAAAGGTCCCCTATGTTTGTATGTAATGCAATCTAATAATTAGGATCAAATTCCATTAACGGAGGCCTGTCTTCAGCAAAAATTCTGCTTCATTAGAAGGAACGAGCAGCCTGAACGCGCACCCACGCGCATTTTGCCTGCATGCCCGCCACATCATACGCAATGCACTGAAACTGTCAGGTATAAATTTTGCCTCTGCAGCTCCCAGCAGCCTAATTACCATGCTAATGAACAACTAAAAGCTGCAAATTAGGATGGGAGTAGCATTGGGGCTGCACCACTTTTTGCCTTCCTGTACCACCCAGTTGAAATAAGCACCACAGGTTTTCCGAAACAAAGGTTCTAAGGGGACCACCGGTGATCAGGTTTCAAAAAAACAAGCTACCATTGAAATACCTCACCCTGATTTGAATAGTCCAGTCCAGATGTATGGGCTGAGACAAGGATTAATTACATCGAGATCAAGGATCAAGCCAAGAATGTGTTTATCGGAACCGAGAGCATGTGGAGTCAAGATTGAAAGCATGTAAACAGAAATGTAAACAGGTTCTTATTTATCTCCACAGTTTATTTACTGTTGATCTAACATCTCTCCACGGAGTTTGTGTTCGAAAAGTAATTAGCATTTCACGGTTTCTCACAGTCAGAGAACCAGCAAACATCAACAGAGAGGGAGGCTTATGTACACTCTGCCACAGACTTTCACTTGTATGGTATCGATATATCAAATCACCTCAGAAAAAAAGAACATCATGACAGCATGTCTG
Source organism: Cirrhinus molitorella (assembly GCA_033026305.1). NCBI lineage: Eukaryota > Metazoa > Chordata > Actinopteri > Cypriniformes > Cyprinidae > Cirrhinus > Cirrhinus molitorella. The sequence goes on along the minus strand of CM065141.1, from coordinate 6,419,070 downwards.
TTGCTAAAAATGAACTAATATGAATATACTATGCTGTACACAAGTAGACGTTAACCACCAAATAGCGTCTAATTGAAACATTTATTTTTGCACATAATGATCAGCAATTCAGCGCTGTAGTTGTAAAGCAAGGTTACACATTTGGGTCACCTGTGAAGCTTGCTATTTACTCATTCACAGTCTAGTATTTTTTGTACACATAAAAATTGCCACAATTTAATGAAACTCTTAATTTAATTGAATTTAATTTTAGGTAGGGTTTTTTTTTTTTTTTTTTGCATGGTCTTCTCTGACAAATGGAAGAAAACTTCACTTTCTGACCTCAATTATACTTTGGACATAATCTGTAGAACTGGATACAAAAATAAGGCATCATTCTGACTAAATGTTGAATAAAAAGGCTTTAGACGAGGGAACTAACTACATTTAAGTTACTGTTCATACTTTTAGTGGTCGGTTTCATGACACAGATATGGTATCAGTTGGCAATAACATTTTTTGACATCTTATTGTATTATACACAAAAATGTTTGGGGCCTGTATGGTTTTTTACTGTTGACAAAGGCTATATTTAATGCTCACCAAGGCTGCATTTGTTTAATCAGAAATAAATGTAAGAACAATAATACTGTGAAATATCATTACAATTTAAAATAAGTTTTCTATTACAAAATATTTGATAGCAAAGCTGAATTTTCAGCATCATTACTCCAGTCTTCAGTGTCACACGATTCCTCAGAAATCACTCGCTGCACAAGAAATTTGTTGATGTATACATTTTAAAAGAACATTTATTTTAAATAGATAATGTTTAAATTTAATGCATCTTTCCAGAAAAAAAAAAGTACTTGCTCACCCCAACCTTTTGAATGGCAGTGTACAGTTGAAGTCTAAAGTTTACGAAATCCGCAAAATGTTAATTCTTTTACCAAAATAAGAGGGATCATGCAAAAAGCATGTTTTTTTTTTTTTTATTTAATACTTATCTGGATAAGATATTTCACATAAAAGACGTTTCCATATAATCCACAAGAGAAAATAAAAGTTGAATTTAAAAAAAAACAAAAAACGTATTGATTCTTAATAATAATCATTCAGGTCCCGCAAATTCTTTGTTTTTTCAGCACTTTTGTGTATTTGAACCCTGTCCAACAATGACTTCATGATTTTAAGATCAATCTTTTCACACTGAGGACAAGTGAAGGACTCATATGCAACTAAGAGCCAGGGAGTGTAAACTTTTGAACAGAATGAAGATGAGTATATTTTTCATATTTTGCATTTTTCAGCTTCTTTCAGAAGCTAAAGAAAATACTTATGTTTCCCAGAAGTTGTTAAATTTACTTCAAATTCAAAAATGCTCTTAATGCATAGTGTTTCCTTCTGAAGCGTCAGTGAGCGTCAAACACAAATGCTAAAAAACCAAAGAATTTGTGGGACCTGAACGATTTTTCTGAAAAACAGTGTGCAGTTTAACTGTTCAGGACAAACAAGGGACTCATGAACAACTATCACTAAACAAAAAGCCCTGGATCATTCAGGTAACAACACAAGAATCAAGTGTATGTAAACTTTTGAACAAGCTCTTTTTTTAAAAAAAAAAAAATCATCTATTATTTTTTCTTGTAGAAATTTCTTGCGTAAATATCTTTTATGTGAAATATATTATTCAGGTCAGTACTAAATAAAAAAAACATGTATTTTGTATTATCCCTCTTATTTTGGTAAAACAATTAACATTTTGCAGTTTCTGCAAGATGTATGTAAACTTTTGACTTTAACTGTATATAATATGGTACTTCAAAGAACAGCATAAAATTACCAAGGTACTTGGTTCGTCATGGTACATAAGTGTTCTATGCAGTGTTTTGATAAAAAGCCTTTACCTGTAGTTTAGAGGCATTCCCAAGTTGTATGTGTGCAGGTGTTGATCTTTAAAAAAAGACCTTCGTTGCTGGCAAATGACAGGAAGCTTTTTCAGATTTTCTTTCAGGTGATCCAAACTAAATACCCACTTCATCCACTACTCCTTTTGCTCCCCATACACTGAAAAATTGAGAAAACGGATGCTCTTCAAGCTAAATTCATGTTATGTTTGAAAACGGTTCTTCTGGCATTTATCAAATAGATCTCACAACATAAACATTTGATTTGTCAATGGACGCAAAAGTTCACAGCATAAAATGACTCTTTTTGCTTGGGTGAAGCATTAGATTGACAAACTGTACTGTGCTAAACATTACAGAATAATTACAGAACAGATGTAATCTCTGTAGCACACGCACATACACACGTACATACTGTACAGCTAAGCAGCAGTACAGCTTCCCTCGGATAAATGTCAAAACAGACATAAAATGTGAGCGGATGTAAATTCGCATCAGTCTCATTGGTTGGGTTGATCCGTACACGATTTACAGGGTGATTCAAGCAGTGCAATGCTCACAGCGAATTACGGTGACAGAGATTCAAAGAAAACAACTGTAATCCGTGTACGGCGTCGCACTGTATTTGCGGCGGAGCATGTGAAACACCACCGATGTTCCTTTGAAACAATTTTGTTCGCAATTGAAGGTGTTGCATTCTCTGTAATAAGAACAACCCACTCTGTCGTCTGCACCAACTGAATGTTTTGTATCTTGTTTACAGCGGAGACATGGCCTCACTGTCACTCAAGTGCCAAGTCCCCCAGCAGACTCAATTACAAGTGTATTTGCATATGTTCACGTTTCACAGGAGAGGGATGAGAGAGGGTTACAATCGTCTCTCTTGAGGAAACAGTGTGTGGGAAAATGGAAATTGACTGTCAATGTAAAAGCACCTAAGAGCAAACAAAAACACGCCTGCATGTTTTCTATCCATGATGCACATGAACCATGTTACCTTAGCAGCAATTACCTCAGGTGCTCTAGAGTAAATTTACTACACACTGACAACAAAACACACAGTGTCACATCTCGAAGGTTGCTTATTAATAGCACTAGGGGTTAATTTTAAAACAAGCTTGGGTACACACCTATAAACATGCACTGAGAAAACTGTGTGCCTTGTGCTGCTTACGGATCAATACAATTTCTTTACGCCCATATCTCATTGTCATAGCAGCTCAGCCAACTGTGTAAGTCACCAAACTGTGTGATTTCAACTCAGAATTGGATTGAATCGGATTTACACCGCCTAAATCCACAGGGGAGAGTATTTAGGTTTGGGCAGAACTCAGGAACTCAAATAAATGAGGTTTAGGAAGTCTTGATTCCATTTAAACTCAGAGGCCTATTGAAGCTAATTACTCTCCTTAGCTGGTTGCCACTGGTAAAGCCTGATTTAAAATTCCCCCATTAACAGTAAATGAAGCACTTTTTGTCTGATTTTGTCTGATTCGGCCCTTCCAGTCCAACAAGGCACTGAAAATAGTCCCTGTTGAAAAAAAGAATGGTTTCCACTACAAACCATCAAATATTATCCATGAAAACAATTAAAAAATGATTTTCTGTAGTGTGTTTTGAGACATACTACATTAGGATTTAGTTTTAACAAGCCACCAACAGAAGGTGACCAATTACCAGTAAAGGCCAACAGGTCCATTACCAAATAAAACCATTACTAATTCTGTGATGGCTTCTGTTGCTTCTCTTTTTCAGCAGGTTGGCGCAACTGTTCCGAGTTAAAGCACATGCCCTCTCTTGCTATCAGACAAACGTTTTACGATTTAGTGTGCGACTTAAGTACTACTGTCTGAGTAGTCCTAAAACACATTTTTGATTGGTGTCAGTCCACACAAAACTGTACATTTTGCCCTTTGATGCTGTTGGCAAACTATTCGGCACACTCTTCAAACAAGTCCCTAATGTAATTGTCCACTTTGTGGCTTAGCTCTGAATCTTGCAGTGTAAGGGAAATTGTTCAGTTTATTGCCGGTCAGGGGTCAGCGTCAGTCATAATTTGTTTGGCAGTTTGTGCTAACAGCTTTATTGTGAAACGGCCAGAGGGCAAGCAAGAGTTCAGGGCCCTTGTTCCAAAATTGTTTACTCGTACAACAACAAAATGAAAGACTTCATGTGAAAACCTCAGGATTTTAGGGCACACACACTAGAACATTCTTACATTTTACTTAAAGTTGAAAAGAATATCTGATTTATGAGAAGACGGCTTCATTTGCCTTAGTTTACTCAATCAACTGCTTGTGAAAAAGCATAGGGGCTTTCGCACCACAGTTCTAAGACCTTAGTTATAAGTTGGGCCATTTTCCCACCGGCAGCAGGAACATTCAGGAGCATTCATATTGCTTGTAGATGTTACTACACTTCAAGTGAAGTTAACCTGTGGCAAATTTAATTGAATCGGAAAGGCACACACGACTTAATAAAAGATCTAAAAGCTGAAAATGCATATCAGAGCAAAAACCAAGCTTTGAGGTAAAAAAAAACAAAGAAACAAACAAAACTGCCTATAGAGCTCAGAGACAGGCGCTGCATCAAACCACACATCTGGGGAAGAGTTCAGAAAAAAAATCTGCTGCATTGAAGGTTCATAGAAGCATGTAGTCTCCATTAGCCTTAATGAAAGGATTTTGAAACAACCTCTTCCTAGAGCTAGCCTCCTGGCCAAACTTAGCAATTGATGGAGAAGGACTTTGGTTAGAGTGGTGACCAAGAAGCTGATGGTCACTCTAGTTGAGCTCCATGATCATATATGCAGATGGGAAAACCTTGCAGAGGGACAAACATCACTGGTGACTGCCAGCTCCACCGATCTGGGCTTTATGGTGGTGTGGCAAGACTCAATCCTCTCCTGAGTGAAGACACATGAAAACACACTTGGAATTCTAAAGGACTGTGAGAAGCAAGGTTTTCTTTGTCTGATGAACCTCAAATTTCATGCATCATGTTTGAAGGAAAGCAAGCACTGCTCATCACCTGCAGAGTACCATCCCAAAAGTAAAGTGTGCAGGTAGTAGCCTCGTGCTGTGGGGCTGCTTTTCAGTGGCATGGACTGAAGGACTCATCAGAGTAGAAGAAAAGCTCAGTGCACCAAAATATTGAGATAGCCTTAATGAAAACCTACTCCAGAGCATTCAGCACCTCAGGCTAAGCAGAAGGTTCACCTTCTAACAGGGCAATGACCCTAAGCACACAGCAAGAGTGGCTTATAGACAACTCTGTAAGTGTCCTTGAGTGACCCAGCCAGAGCCTGGGCTTGAACTCAATCAAACATTTCTGGAGAAACCTGAAAATGTCTGCCAGACCCCATCCAAGCTGACAGAGCTTGAGAGGTAAAGAGGTGAAGTGGTGAATGGCAGATAATTGCCAAATGTGTTTGTGCAAATCTTGTTGCATCATACTCAAAAAGACTTTGTCTGTAAAGGTGCTTCAACCAAGTACTGAGTTAATACTTATACTAATACTGAATACTTATGCAATGTACTCATTTCAGTTTTTTTATGAAGTTGTGAGAATTCTGTTTTTGCTAAAAGTAATTTAGAACAGTTTAAAACATAAGGCAGCAACATAATGTGAAAAAAAGCAAGGGTATATCGCTGAATACTGTCGCAAGGCACTGTAAATGCCGTTATTATCACTGTTTTCCACATTCGTAGAGAAAATATTTTATTTTTAAACTTTTTAAAAATGCCGGGTAGCTGGTGTTTTGTATGTGTTTGGCCAATTAGCGTACACTTGCGTCACTGGTAGTTCCTATAGAACTGTTTTAGACTCAACTCTGAGGTAGGAGCTAATTTAGTTCCCACAAGCAAAGTTCATGGAACTAATTACATTCCTACTTCCTACGGTGCGTGAACATTCAGACTTCCACCAATAGTTCTAGGAACTATGAAAAGATTCCTCTGGTGCGAAAACCCCTCATGATTTCATTAAGATTGTACATCTAAAATTGAATCCACGAAATCCACAAACACATCCATTAGGCTATAGTTTCTTTATAATAAGCTACTTTACGTTTGACCACACCAGCCATTTTAAACAACTTAGCGAAGCTAGCAACAAGAGCACAGACAGCTGGACTCATGATCTGGCAGATTGTGGGCTGGCCATAGCCACATGTGTTCTCAAAATTACTTCATCATCATTCATTTTTAGAGAATTGCCATATATTTCATCAGCTAATGGCTTGCTAGTCTCAGCAAAATTAGAATTGAGGATCGGGGGCATTTCAGAACTGCATTCATGGCTGGTCAGGGTTAATCAAAGGTTAGCATGAGGATCCTCTAGACATTTGACACGGTAGCTAAGCATTAGCTGGACATAAGGCACACGCTTTCCAAGACAGATCACCACAATTCCCTGCAAACGGCACTGGATGAGGGGTTGAACTAGCTTAGCCCAAACTACCTCCACTGGAGTAGGCTATAACAGCTAGCAAAAGTGGTATAGCAGCTCCTCGAGGGAGTGTTTAATCCATCCACCCTCTTAGCAGCGCTCAATAACTGGCAGACCCGTCCGTTCGTTGATTACCAGCAGAGTGTAACACGGAGGGACGGAGTCCAAGCTTTTTTTTTCCAAATTTTGAAACAGGGCCGAAGCTACTCTCAGCTATTAAAGTCTCAATGCATAAGTGGAAGTTAAGCTCACGTTGAAAGCCTAGGCAAATGGAGTGGATACTAAGCCTTCCGAAAAACAGAATTTGAGTCGGTTGCTACAGTAGTAGTGATTAATGGACATGCCGTCTGGGAGAGGACAACGGATGACTGCGCTGTCTAGTAATGGGTGATTACTTGCTATGGAGGTAAGTCTTCTTTATTTTTCCTCATGTATCATCTTACACCTCTCTAATGAAGACTTGACAGGGCTGTTTGCGAGTGCGATAACAAAAGATGAAGGTGATCACAAAGAACGTAGCCCAGCCATGATTCTGCGCCAAAGGTCAAAGGTTAAAGCGGCTAAGTGGCAGAAGTCCGACAATGGGGCAGCGTTGTTGTTCAGGTCCAGCGGCATGAATTATGGCCAGTCGCCATTGATTAAGCTTCTCCTTAAAATACCAAATGGATCCGGAAGGCACAGGCTCTCATTTAGAGTTTTGAATTCTAGATGAATTCTAGCAAACAAGTCCAGGTAGAAGGGCTTGGATGTTAAACTTGGTTTCCAATATCCGTTCCTGAGGATTACTGCTTTTATGAGTGTAAAAGAACACATTACTGGTTAGTAAACACAACATGGCTACACCTGAAAAGATATTGAGATAAAAGAGCCTGAACATGGCTTCAACAGTATCCAAATCCCACTGTGAAAAGAAGAGACATTTCTAATAAAGACTATCAAGAAATTTAGGAAGGCGAACTCTGTATCGATGCCTGAACATGTACAGAGTCTGTTATTGTCTTTCGCACAAGCTCCACTTTCAAGAAGAGCCTGCACATTATTCCTCTGTGTTAGAAAGCATGTGTTAAACAGGAAGCCAAAAGAAGCTAGCATGCACACATTCTCTTCATCCCAAGTCATTCACAGTGCTGTGCTGCCCCCTAGCAGGTCTGCTTGGTACTGCAATCTCTATAAGCAGAATGGAGAAGATAACACTGAACCATATCCAGTGCTCCTGATTCCCTCCGAAAGCACTGAACAGCCACAATCAATTTGAGAGATACCGACACACATCACCTAGATTGCAGCAAACCCCCAGCCTTTAGGGATAGCGAACATGTACCATTATTTATAGCATTCTGGTGAAACACATTTGAGTTAGAGCCAGGTAAAGCACAAATGTGAACTGATCTGGGCAATCACTGTGATGAATGAGGGGGAAAAAAGCCTGGTTTTTCAATGCCAAAAGCTCCGGCTTCTTGTCCCCTTTGCTGTAGGGTTTTAGAATGTCTGTAGAGTTATAATGTAGTTTAACTTAAGCAATCTACTGTACACAAAATCCAGGGATGGTCCCAATGGAGGAACGAGGGGTTAAGTGCCTTGCTTCAAGGCAAAAATTGTATTAGCCACTAGAGTAGGATTGCGATCTCTGGAAGTCCCGAGTTGCTCAGGTACATCAAACTTGGGAGTGAACCTGCAACCTTTCCGATTCATATCTACTTCATCCCGTTTTCCCTACCTTCATAACTCTTCAAGAGACTGTTGCACAGCCAGGCAGCCACCCATGGGCAGATTTAAATTTTTATGGGATGCAGAGCTGTTTTCTGGCCTGTCCAAATCCTAATCTTAACTCATAAATGAGAAACCGCTAGCAGGGACTATAAATCTTACTTGAAGCTGAGTGGTATTGAGGGGAAAACATCTCTTGTTAAAATCTCCAGCTATCAGTGCAGAAAATGAAAATATTCCAGGAGCACTTGGAAGATTTATGAAGAGAGGTCATCCTTTTGTTTGCACATTAAATAAGATGATAATTGCATTTGTACATGTCGTCTTGAAGACTTAAAGTGTTTCCACAAGCAGATGACCATGGAGTGAGATGAATCATTGAGCGGCATCTGATTGAAGATACAAAAGCTTCTCCATCTCTGGTCCTCCTACACACATCTTTTTACTTTGTACATCTTAATCTAGAAGAACAAACGTGAAAGAACTTTCATTTCCTTTGAGCAGAAGAACTTTTGACAGCAATAAAGATTTTTAATCCCGACGCAAAACAATCTGTAAAACATGCCATGGATTACCAAAACATCCTTTGTTTTCTCTCACACAGGAAAGCAACAGATGGACTTTCTACTTCAGCCCATCGACTTCACAGTGAAAAAAAAGAAGCCTGTTGTTTTCCCTCTCCGCTGATGACTCGCTAAGTGAGAGGCTTTCATGCCGTCTGTGTCCCTTCTCCCTGGGTGAATGTCATTGCATTAGGACCCTTCAGAGTGGATCAATCGTACCACATGACATACATCAAGTGGACAATTAACTCTGATCTAACATTGAGTCCCCTGAGGATGCTGGACAAAGAAGCTTACAATTAGGGTTGATCTCCGGTAGAATATGCCTGGTGTGCTAGAAAGTACTGATCTGAGAGCAGCTTATGTAGTTGAACCTGAAGCACATTACCAAAAATGACAAAGCTTCTTTGACATCAGTGGCAAAGGTCAGTCTATGACAATTTATGTGGTAAACATGACTCTGAAAGCTGATCACTGAGTGCTATATAGATGTTTCTTTTAAAACCGATAGTGGAGCAATAATTCAATCCTCTATGACCGCAGCGCAGCTCTTGATGGAAGGTCCGTCATTCTTGGTTCAGAGCACAAGTCATATTTCTTCATGAACTGAAAGAGCATCAGATTATGAGCAGTAGCAAGATAAAAAATCTGACATGAGAGAAAGCAGAAGAGATCAGACACATCATCTTTGAATCAAAACAAACCCAAAGGAAAGACAGAAAAAATTCTCTTTCACACGATTAGCATCTGGTTTTCGCAGTAACCTATAAATAGTGGCAGATTCAACCAGATTATGGAGGCCAAAGCTGGCTTAAGCTTGTTTAGATGTTCTCTCAGCCTTACCAAGGTGGTCTTTAGCTGTTTTAGACAGTCAAACCCTTTGGAAAGTGTCAAAAAAAACATAAAAACAGACAAGCCTAACAAACTTGAGCACGTTGTCATTATGACTCTTTGCTAGCCAAAAATATGGAAGTGTGCCGTTGAGATGAATGGAAATGTTAACAGTAGGGCCCTATGAAATCAGTTTTATTATTTTCTCCAAATTCCATTTTTTTTCCCTTTTTAATTTTTTTGGATTACATTTTTGTCTGTTTTAATTTTTCTAGACTCTGTTTTAATGGTTAAATTAAAAATATATTAATCAAAATCATGAAATGTAAACAATTTAACAGCTATTAATTAAAAGTTCAACAATAAATAAATATATATATATATATATATAAATATATATATATATATATATATATATATATATAAATATATATATATATATATATATATATATATATATATATATTATTTTTGTTTGTTTGTTTGTTTTAAGGCTCTACAAAATACGCTTTGCTTATTTTTCTCAAATTCAGTTTTATTTTTCTCAAATTCTGTGTTTTACATAAATTTTCTAGATTCGATTTTAATGGTTTCTTTCAATTTGAATGATCAAAAGCATCTTACAGTGGAAGTTTGGTCTTATCAGACTAACAGTCATGACTCATGTCGCTGAAAGCTTTTGTTTTCAGTCGCTATGTTCTAACATTACAACACATATTACATTACGTATTTCTTGGCACACTCGTTTTACTCATATTTGCACCACCTATTGTTGCGGGTGTATTATTGACATGTCAAAGTCTAGACCCTAAATGTAAGAGGACTGCATTTTTTCAGACATATTTCCAAGAAAAAAACATTTCTGTCACAATTAAAACTTTTATTTTGACAGGTTTCTGTGAAGACCTTTATGATGATAGTCTTACTCAAATGAAACAGTAAAATGCTCATGAATTGACTCAGTCCTAGATATTATGTTTATATGTGCATGTACTCACATAATTGAGGTGGCAGAGGCTAAAAAGGCGCTTCACTATGTGTGTAGTAAATGAAACCACATGTCTATATAATTCATTTGCAGAGAAACATGCAGGATTCATATTTAAATAGTACTTTTGCAGCTTAATATTCACAGACACTAGTCAATATACATTTTGAGTTAAGTGTACTGACCCAAAATTCCCAAATTTGGCAAATTCTGTGACATTCCGCATTATACAGTAAATTCCGTTTTTATGACTAGATTCCAAGATTCCGTTCATGTTTTGTGTCATGGAAAGGGCCTTTACACTTACTTGTTTTATCCAAACAGTGGCAGAAAACTGAAAAAAATAACACCAAGAATTTACAATGTTTGTGTTCGAGTCAAGGATAAATGTGGCTCATTGTAAAATCCTCTAGGTGAGAGGAGAGAAAAGAAGGAGCAGAAGAAAAGTATGTCTCGAGAACAATGTGAAACAGATCAAGACATTCTGTGAGTCAGCCAGAGAGACGTACACAAACTATTTAGCCTGTTCACTTCACTCACCCATGGCAGAGTCCTTACATGGCACCGTCGCTGACGCCTGCCCCGTTTGAAATCATCTTTATAGACTGGGACGCATCACCGTGGTAACGTCTGCCCGGCCACCGCTGTCACTCCTGGACAGCAAAGCCAGCGCAACTGAGAAGTGATTGCTTACACACACAGCAAACATTAATCACATACCCTCACAAACACACACACCGACAGCTCAGCAGGGAGAGCGCTAGGGAGAAATTGGGAGGACAAGGAGAGATGGAGAGTGAGGCACTGAGAAAAAGAAGGTACTTTAACAAAAGGGAGGGCACGAGTGCTGCTAGCAATGCTAATATCTTGTCTTTTACCGCAGCTTGGCTTAGACAAGACTCAGCAGCAGAGATCTCGGAGCCCTGTCATAACAGCGGACCTAGGCCTGCGCTAATGCCTTTACATTAAACACCATGTTCAACAAGGTCAGAATATGTACTGGCGGGACAATGATTAATCACACTAAATGGATTATGGACCTCTAATTTTCATACGTCCACTGAATAGAAGCTAATTGAACGCAGTGCAGATAACATATGAGGCAAGACCGTAATAAGAATGAGACTCCGTGCATAGCAAATTGATCGCTATTATGAAACAATACAAATGAATGGCAAAAATCTGGGGTTTTTGTAATGCAACGAGGCTCTAGTCTAAACTGCAAGTAAACAACAAAAAAGTGACTGATTTCTGGCCTTGCTGTAACATTCATAGGCTTCGGATTCAGATATCTGTGTAATTGACTTTCACGGTAAAGCAATGCTTAATTAATGGAAATTCTGTTGTGCATTTGTGGTGTTTATGGACCTTGACGAGAAGGATCGATATGCAAGCACATGGAATTTGTAAGGGGAGTTGGCACTCTTCTTACAAGCTTGGTGTAAAACATACTCTACGCAAGTACACATGTGCAAATGTCTGGGTCAACACGTTGAAAGCAGTGGTTTGTGTTAAAAAAACTACATAAATATGTGATGCGATCTGGGGAAACCCATCGGATGTTGCGCTGGGACGAAATTCAAAAAAAGAAGTTGAATGTCAATTTTTTGTCAAAATTAGGTTTACGTCTTGTCTATCATCTCTGAAAATAGCTTGGCAAAATTCACTTGTTTAGTGCAGAAAACAGCGTTTTACTGCAGCAAACAGAAATTACATTGTCTTTCTCTAATGTTAAGAACATGCTTCGGAGGTGCTTTCTCTTAAAACCACAAAAACAGTTAACCTATCAAAATAAACCACATATTTAACAAAGGTGAATCAAGGCACATTTCCCTCAAGTCCTGTGTAACTACGGCACGCAAAGTTGTATTTATTTATTTAATAAAGAACGCAATCTGAAGAAGCTGCTCACTCAAACGATCTAACTTGTCTCAATCTGCTCAATCCTGGTGATGTCAATGTCCTAACCGATGTTATAATGGACTATTTCACATCCAAAAAAGCTGGATCAAAGTTTAAACAGGCAAGGCACACAGCCGCATCACTCTTAACACAGTTTGAAAGCGGTTGGAATTAAAGTAAACAAGTGTACTCTGTGTGCGAATTGTTTGTAGAGATCTGCCAGAAGAAGCTGTCATTATGAACAGCTGATTTGTAAGATGGTGACATCCGATGACCAAACTACACTGGAATTCGCGAATGGAAAAATCAAGTGAGCCCGAGTCGATTTGTGTTCACAATACAGGTTTTTAGCGAACCGTACATTTAGCTGAAAGCGAACCGTACTGAGATTGTTTGGAGTGTTCACATATGGGCCAAAAAAAAACAAAAATCACACGAACCACACTCAGAAAAGGACCAAGTGTGAAAACACCTATACAGCAGAGTGAGTGTTTTTTTTGTTTGTTTGTTGTTTTTTATCTTTGCAATCGCCTTTCCTAATAACTGTGCTACTTAGCAGAATAACGCGCTAAAATAAATGCTGTTTACTCCACAGAGAGAAGAGAGGGGCAGGGTGAGCAGAGTCCATTAGCATTTAAAGGAACATGCAATCGAATGAGATGATTTTTTTGCAGAGCTGATTTTGACAAGGTAAAAAGTTTGTTTTTACACTACTATTGAGAATTTTTAACCAAGACTTTTCATTAAGACCCTAAAAAATCATATCAACTTGTGGAAAAAGGGCATCCGATGACCCCTTTAAAAATAGGGCTGATCAAGAAGGATTTTCTAGACAAGTAAAAATTATTGTCTTGTTTTCAGAAAAACAAGTCACAATTAAGTGAGTTTTTGCTTAAAACAAGCGAAATAATCTGCCAATGGGTAAACAAAATAATCTTATTTCAAGCAGAAAACTACATTATTTTGCTTACCCCACTGGCAGATTATTTTGCTTGTTTCAAGCAAAAACTCGCTAAATTTCTTTTTTCTGAAAACAAGACTATTTTTACTTGTCTAGAAAATCCTTCTTGATTTAAGAATTTTTAGACAAAAAAAAAAAAGACATGCATTTTTTGCAGTGTAATTTTGCACATTTAATCTACCTCTTAAAGCCAGACAATGTAGACAGACTCGTCAGAATTGTGTTACTTACAAATTATGTCTACAACAGTTTTATGTTTACATTTTGCACATTTACTCTCATTTACCTTCTTTTGTCACGGCTTTTAGTTTTTAATTCATTTTAGTAAGTAGTCTTAATTTTTTAAGGCCAAATGTGTAATCTGTTTTTGTTAATAAACTATTCTTTCAAATGTAATAATGCACCCTCAAATTTCTGTGGCTTCAGTCATAGTTGGAATACTCTTTTAAACCTGGCAGCATTAACAGTTTATATATAGAAATATATATCGTTATCGATCAATATGTGAAAAATTTGTCTAGATAAATTTTTTCCATATCGCCCGGCCTCATTTAAAAAACATATATTTTATGTTACATAGTAGCAAAATCAAAGTAGAAAACAGATAATCTAACATCCCATAATTTTCACGACACAAACATGAGATTTGTGCCTCTAATGGTCTGTAAAACAAGTAATGGGACAGCAATTTGTACCCTATTCGTGGAACTAGGTGCCATAAGCACACCCACACATGGGCAAACAAACGTCCTACATGCAGTAACCAAACAATACGGCTGAAACTTGTACACGAGAATTTTTGTGGAAACAAAGTGATCTAAACTCGACTTCTGCAACTCCGAAACTCGACTTCTGTTGCCTGACCACAGTGCCCACGCAGTCAAATTCAGTGGGCGACCGTCTCATACCCAGCGAGGACAGAAAGAGAAATACTTATTTAAAGCGATTCGCTGTCTGAATTTCCGTCATCCATCAAATTACCACGGGTATTCACGGTACGAGAAAATTTGTGTGTTGACGCGTTATTCCGCCCTGTTATCTGAGTGTGTTCCCAACCTGTCACATAAGAATTCTGAGTCACTGACAGTGTCGGCGATGCTGCACACAATATAGTGCCCCTAATTACAGATGTCGCCCATTTCTTTCTGTCAGACGTGGCTGAAAAAACATCCCCGCTCGGGCTTGCGTGTGTACCGCTTCTTTTACATGCTGTTCTGGGACCAGCCGTATTTATCCGAAGCCTTAAACTATTACGAGACCTTCTGCATTACTGACCGTGGATCAGACAGAAATGCGCGCCAACTCCCCGAGGGCGGCTGACTGGATCTTTTCTTTTCCTCAGGCTTGAGATCAGCGGCGTTCTGCCTGACTGGCTCCAGGATTGGTGTGGATTTTTCATTATTCCACGGCTCCTGTGGAGAAGTGACAGTCGCGCAATTTCTCAAGCCCACGGACGGAGCTGTGGGCCCGGTCTTGCACAGAAGAAAGGGAAATGTGTGGACAGAGAATGGAATTTAAAAAAAAGAAAGAGAGATGAATGTGACAATATGGCCATTTCTTTGCGAAAGGTCGACTGTGATACGTGCTCATCAAGTACCATTACCCTCTGTTGATACTGCCCAATAGAGCAGTGTCTAAGTGCTTGATGTGTGCCATTTCATATTAGTAATGGACCAAAATAAAGAGGTTGTGTGCATGTGTCGGTCGGTCTGTACAGGGAACAAATGTCCCTGCAAGGCTAGCAAAACCTGAAATCACTTAAAGCAGATTGTGAAGAGCAGTCAAGAAATAAAGCAAATAATTATGGTCCGCAATCAATTAAAATTGGGATCAATTAAAGAATATAGCTGAGTAAAAGTGCAAGATAATTAGGTCTGCCAATCAATGAAAGATCTTAAAGCAAATTAACCACGTAATAAGCAGTATAACTGAACGAATTAATCATAAATATCAATATTTGCTCAGAAAGGTCTTGAAGAATTACATTTATATATCAGACAAGCAAAAAAAGGTTATGAAACGGTGTTATTTTAGTCTCATTGCGATACCATTATTGCTTTTATTATTTTAATTAAAGTTTTACTTTTATACTTTCCATTTTCATTTTGAGTTTGCTTTAGTGGTTTTGTTGTGCATTTCTGTGATTTTTTTTTTATGTCTATATAGTTTTTATTACCATTTATTTCACTTAGTTTTAGTTATTTTAGTACATCAAGTTACTTGACCATTTTACAAATAAATCCTTATTTAATCATGACAAACTATATATCATTGGAAAAGTAGATGTTTTACCATTTTTTGTGTTACATATTTTGTAGGAAATCTAGTAGATTGATTTATGAAGAGTGTGCACCCTTAAAAATCTACTTCATAACAGGAGTTCTGACCTTTGTCACAAAAAGACTTTCTTCGTTGTCTTTTTCCCTATAATCCTTTAGAAATCATAAGAAATTAAAGCTTAAAATCTCAAAATTCATCCTTTGAAAACCATTTTAAAATCAGACATTGGACTACGATGGAAAATGTACATCAAAATTATATCACAAAATGTTTTTGTTCATGAAATATAACAAATTAAGTTTAAATGATGCATTTTTATGTCCATGTTCAAAAATGGAAGTGACAGTTACAGGGTTAAACTAAAAAATGAACAATGCTGAAATAAATTCAGCTTTTATTTCAAGTTTTAGTTTACATCCATTGAACTTTTCCATTCTGCAAAAGTGTCTTTAGATTATTAAAAGGTACTTCACAATAAGAAATACCCAAAAATAAAAATTCTGTCATTAATTACTCATCCTCATGTCTTTCATCTTCGGAACACATATTAAGATTATTTCTGTGATATTTTGTACATGCACCATGGTTCTCTTGATAATGGGGGAGGACAGTGACATGGAAGAGAACAATTGTTGAATAAAGCTGTTATTTTTGTTTTCTTTGCGCACAAAATGTATTCTCGTAGCTTCGTAAAATGAACCACTGATGTCACATGGACTATTTTAACAATGTTCTTACTACCTTTCAGGGTCTGGGAACATTTCAGTTACACTGCTGTCTACGGACAATAAGAAAGCTCTCAGATTTCATTAAAAAAAAAAAAAAAAAAAAATCTTAATTCATGTTCCGAAGATGAACAATGGTCTTAAGGGTTTGTAACGACACAAGGCTGAGTAATTAATGACAGAATTTTCTTTTTTAGGTGAACTATCCCTTTAAGAACTGTTCACTAAAAGTTTTTTGGGAAACCCAAAATGGTTCTTCTAAAGCACACTGCAAAAAAAACCTTTTGGAATCTTTATTTTTAAGATTGTATTTAGAAAGAAATATTATTAGCTTAAAAACAAGTTAATGGAAATTCTTCACCATGTTAGAAAAACGATTTTGTGCCTGTTCAAATGGTTGTAGGTAAGTATGAGAGTGAGGGAATTTAAATAAATTAAAACAAAATTGTAGGTTTCAAGACCCTTCTATAACTGTTTCACCTTCACTTTGGTTTATACATATGGCATAATGACACAAATAATCTAAGACAAGCTCTCGCTCTCAGGGTGTGTGTGTTAGCAGGAGCTGTCTTGGGAGATTAAGTTCCTCTCAGCAGGCGTGTATTTAGTGATGTCAGCATCCCTCCACATCACACACACACACACACACACACACACACACTTACGGAGAGTTTAAAGGAAGTGGTCAGCCTCAGAGCTTATTGACTGCTCAGTCCACACACCAGTCCAATCTAGTGAGATGTCTGACTCCAACTTGATGGTTTCAAATGACCAGGCCTTTTTAACAGCATTTTCTCACTTGCTAAAGATGAATAATGCAAACTAAGACAGATAAACACAAATCCAACAACAACTTTCAGTATTTTTGTCTTGTTTCCCAGGAAAAACATACATACAGAAGAAAGACTTGAGAATTATAAGATAAATATTTTAAAGCTGCAGTCTGTAACTTATTTGGTTAAAAATCATACAAAATCAATTTCTGAGCAAGTACATAACCAGCCAGTGTTCAAAACTATTGCCTTACTTTAGCCCGATTCACAATGGTTAGCTTATAATGTTTTTTAAATTGAGTGGTATGGGTAGGTTTTCGCAGGAAATTCAAGCATGCCACTGCATCATTACATGATGTCTGTAAACATAAAGGCGGCATCCCGGCTAGTAGCTATATCGCATGTGAGTATGCTGCAGGTGCTGGATAGTTTATAGTCTTTTCTCACAGCAGCTAGAATAATTCGGATTGTAATCCAAAAAGTAAATGTGCATCTGATTGCAGATGGGTCATTCTTCATTTCTGGTGGCAAGTGGTGTCCCTCTACTTTACAACCGTTGAAATAAACTTTAAATACCAATAAATCATAAAACGGTTGCATGTTTGTATTCTGTAGTTTAAACAATGTGTGCACTGTTAATAGTTACATTTTTGTTTAAGAATACATATTGAATTGAGTTTGAGAGATTGCATTTGTAACAAAATATGCATGTTTCCACCCTACCTCAGAGAGGTATCATGGAATGCAATTGCGACAATAAAACATTTTTAACACAAATAAAGTGGTTATACTGTGAATATAGATTATATTTAACATGTACAATTTGATTAAATTGCTTTTAAAAATACATATTTTGTTATATCTAAGAAAAAAGTGGTGGTTTATGGTGTTACAACAATGGTTGTCACCCCTTTAAGAAAAAGGGGACAGTTATTTAGACTACTTTACGATGTTTTATTAAGTTCGGGAGGAGCACATTCAGATAATTAACCTGATTAAACACAAGTAGTGCACAATCAGTAATCAACCTACTCAGTACTCTGGGTTCGGGCAAAAATTCTGAGCTCGGAACCCTTCCCTTGGACAGCAAGCCAAATACGCATAACCTTTTCTCTGTTTATTATATGTAAGTGTGAACTCGTGAACTGTGTAAAGGTCATTGTAGGTGCTGGTTGATTTGAGGGGCATTCTTTCTTATTCATTTTCTTAAAGTTAGCAAAATTTCTGACAATTTCATATGTCGCACTTTATTAGTGTCTGTGGTGCTATATTGATAACTTGCAGATTTGACATATTTAAAAAAAAATAATAATAATAATAAAATAAAAACTGATAAATACTTATTTTTCCAAAATGTCCCCTGATCTTGAAATCATCATGATGGCAGCTTCCATTTTAGAAAAGTCAAGATTTAGGCTAATTTGTCTGTGGTGTTACCGTCTTTCCTGTTGACACCATAGACATAAGTCATAATCAAAAGTAAACTTCTATTTTAATGTATATAGCATATTAAACAAATTTTAAATGCATATCAATACATTTTATAAAAATAAATAAAAACATGCATTTTTACAAATTCTACCTCTCATTTGCCACCCCAGTTGGAGAATGACCCAAATAGCCTAAGTGGGATTAACTTTTGTATTTTAAAGAGAACCGGTCCTAAGGAAGAATGAGTTGCTTTTTGCTTTAATCTCTTCATATGAAATTCGAATTTTATGTCAGTCAGAGATTAGACTGTACAGAAACGCTAATACACATTAGGTTACATACACATAGATACGCAATGCTGATTTTGTTAACATTAACAATTTAAAACAAAGTATAACAGTAATAATATCTTGCTAGGTTGATGTGATATGAGATAACCGATCGTTAGATTTAAACACCGGTAGCGGTTTTCCTCAGTTGGTCAGAACAAAAGTTTTAGACTTGTTACTTACTCTTAGATGACAATATCCGGTGAAAATTCTTATTTGGGCCATATATTTGTGTCTGTTAATCTGTGATTCGTAAACAAAGTGAATATCCACAATAATCTTAAAACAATCCAACGGTCTTCATTGACTTTGTATTGCGGAAAGCTGCCTCCGTGTCATTTCTGACTTACAACAAAAAACAGAGTAATGTCTAAAAGCTGCTATATGACAAGGTGAACAGTAAACAAGCTAAAAAACAGAACTTTTTATAAGCTGTCGACCCAAAAAATGAGCGTTTAAGAACACAAAAGTAGAGCGCAACCTGACTTATTACTACTACGCCCACTGGCGGGAAACTTAATCGGTTAAGTAAACATTCATTATTTTTAACCAAGTCGAAGGATTATTTCACCACCCTAAGACGAGGAGATATATTGAGAAACTAAATTGTATTGGTCTATGTCAGTGCTTCTTTTCCTTACCTTCCTTTTGCCGGAAAAATGATCCACTTGAATGGCCCAACGTGAAATATCCTGACATCTACAACTATTTGTGCCCTTAAACCAGGGGCGTAGCCATCATTTAAAATGTCTAATATTGTACCTATTTTTTCAGTTAACCCTTGTTTAATTGCCAGGTTTTATTTTTAATGATACATTTGTGTTTAATATGTCCTAATAAAACAGCTATCATTTTAACTACTTATTAGCTTGAATATTGGCTGAGAGTCTATCATACTTATGTTTTACATTTTTGTATATTTTATTCATTACTTTTTAATGATTGGTGCAAATATAATCCTACAAACATGTGTGTAGTAATAGAATTTATACAATGTATAAAAAAACAACGCAATGCAATAGCAGCCAGGTGTTAAAAAACAACTGTCTGTTCTCACCTGTAAAGTTTCTTTTTCTTGTGTCATCATCACACTGATTCTGCCCTGTCAAACCTTCATTTTCATTCTTGACAACACACAAAAAACGTAAAATTAGCGCAATAATAAAAAAAGCACCTTATAAAATCGTTCCTATATCAGATCGTCAAGCATGCATACTCGATTGAATTACATTAGCCTATGTAGTATTGGTAGAGCCGAACATTTCACGACGCTGTAAAATCTCAGAGTTCAGCATTATATTTATTCTTATTTTAAGGGATTTTATAACATACTTGTTAAAATAAAAGATGTTACAAAAGAGTCATGGGAAAATACACTGAACAAGTGCATGTTTGCCCAGGCAGCTATTTTTTCCATATAGCCTATAATTTCCATCAAAACCTGCTAAGTATTCAACAAGAGCAATACTATCCAGAGTTACTTAACACTGTGCAACACAATTCGGATACCACATGACAACTTACGCTGCTGGACTTTTTCTTAAAAAATGTGTTAATAGTTCTTTGCCGCTTTATATTCATTGCAACGCGACCGGTAGGAATTTTGAACAGCGCGGGTGCGCGCTTCGGGCGTGTCGTGACTCGTGACGTGTAAGTGACATTACCATGGAGACGTGAACGTCATGTATAGACTATCCTATCTCTTTGAATTTTAATCATTCTGCGTGTATATACTGAAACCTCAAAATGTCGTGAACTACTGTCCAATGAAAAAGTGCAGGGGACGAATTTATTTTTATGTGGGAAAAGCGTCCCCGCTTAATAATCTACGCCCCTGCCTTAAACGCTCGTTTTTTGGGGTCGACAGCTTATATAAATGTAGTTCTGTGTTGTTTAGCTTGTTTACTGTACACCTTGTCACATAGCATTTTTTAGACATTGTTCTGTTTTTTGTTATAAGTCAAGAATGACAAGAACGTAGCTTCCTGCAATGCAAAGCCAATGGGGAGCGTTCGATTGTTTTCCCCTCCGGTGTGGGTGTGGCCTAAATGCGCTCTGTCTCTATGGTGCAATGACTGACAGCTACCAAAACATTAGATTCATCCGCGCTGGAGCCGTGCTGGAGCACAACCCACGCATGGAAGATAATTCCGCAATTAACTGCAAAATTCCAGGTTTTCAGACAGAGATGGCGTCAAAGAGGCAAAACGTACGGACTGCAGCTTTAACAATAATAATAATAAGAAGAAGAAATGTTACTTGAGCAGTAAATCAGGATATTAGAAGGACTTCTGAAGGATCATGTGACACTGAAGACTGTAGTAATGATGCTGAAAATTTTGCTTTGAGACCACAGGTATAAATTACATTTCAAAATAAAATCAAATAAATGCAGCCTGGGCACAAGAGACTTCTTAGAGTTTATTTTCTTGACCCACTGGCTTTTTCATTTGTTTGTTTTAAGCATAAATCTAATGACATGAAATTATTTGTTACAAAAATAAACTTCCACAATATATTCTCTAAAACTTAACTCTCTTAACTTTATACCTAAAAGTTTTTTTCTTTAGATACGAAAAGCAAGACAAAGAATATACTGATTTATAAATGATTTTTTGCAGTGAATATATTCATAGCTTCTCTCAAGCTCCTCTAGATTCTCCACAAGGATCCCTCCTCTGCGTTCACGGGTGATTAGCTGGCCCTGTTTTTGAAACCAGCACTTTAGGAGAGCTAAAGGGGTTCTGCTCTCCCTCACTAACAGGGTTCCGCTCTAAAAGCTCAGACTCCCCAGGATGGCGCTGGCCTCTGGTGCCTCGAAGGACCAAATGTTCATCCTAGTGAGAAAAACAAACAAAGACGGCCTTCTCTTCACCTCCATTTTAATGAGCTCACAACTTGATCTGCAGGAGTTTTCAGACTTTTTAGGAATATATTTCAAATAAAGTCAACATGAAGTTCCTTAAAGGGTACATAACATACATAGTTTCACCTAATCTCATGTTAATCTTGAGTACCTACAGAGTAGTACGGCATCCTTAATATCGCCAAAAAGTCTTTAGTTTTATCATATTTATAAAAGAAAAATACAGCTTTCCGATTCTCTCCGGAAAAAGCCGAGCTTCTGGAGGCTCGCCGTGGGCGGAGCTAAGTTTGACAAGCACTCGAGCTCTGATTGCCAATAAAACAGACATTTGATGCTGTTTCACTTACTATCTGCAGTTCTGAATTATGACTGGGATCTTTTATAGCTGGGACCACTCCATCTTTCAGTATCAAACAATGTGCAAATCCAGCGTCGAACTTGGCCTTGTATATGAAACATTCGTCAAAAAACACCTTGCAAACTCCATTGCTGCCACGGAAAAAGGAACTGCATCCACTGTTCACATATCCCTGGGTTCTTCGGGAAGCTGAGCAAAGTTATCTTTGTCTTACAACCAAAACCGCACTTCTTTAGAGACATTCTTCCCGAGTGAATACCTTGCGGCAGTGCAGCCGAATGAAGTGCGTTAAAACACACCAGTTAGACCACACTTGTGATTTTTTTAAACTGTTACGTTTATTTAAAAAGACGGTTGTTAACAAGTTGCTAAATGAGACTACAGGCGCTGTCAGAGACATTAAATGTCATCATGCCGAACAGTTGATCAATTTATAATTTGAATATAATTTGTATTACAGTATACTTATAGAATAACCTTGTTCTCTGTATTTTATATTGACAATTTTTTTTTTTTTTTTTTTGCTTTGCCCTGAACCACAAGTTTCGTATGGAAGATGCTCATTTTATTACTGAACCAGTGGAGACTCTGGGTTCGTACCTTAAGGTAAACTCAATTTATGATTTATGATGTACAGTGTTTATGGCCACATGAAGCTGTTAGAAAGCAAAAAGCTTGTGGATTTTCCAGAAGCAAGGATAAAATAAAATTGTGTAACCACCCTTTATTTTAACTAAAATAAAATAAATTTTGCCATAATCAAAAACTTGCTTACTCTGCTGTTATTTAAAATGCTATTCAATATTAGAATGTTTGCGGGAGCGGGATTAAGAAAACAGTCCTGCGCAAGGCTTTAATACAAAAACACACACAATGAACAGTGACTGTAGGAAGCAAAAGCCGAATCCTGGACATTTTGGGCCAGGCATGAAAATGGGTCAGGGGTGAAAAAGGTGAGAAGGGTGCTCGAGGGGTGATGTGGCCTCTGATGGGGCTGGGAGGTGGGGGGACTCCCACAGAATAAATATTACAGCCTCATTAGGGGACATGCTGTAACTTAACTTGTTTATTCTTCCATCATGATTGACAGCCAAGTTTTTTTTTTTGGGGGGGGGGGGGAGAAATCAACCTAATAAGTGTTTTCTACCATTATCGAAAAACATACCATCAACCACAAATGCTATTTGCAATTGCAGACAGAGCATGCCAGAAAAACGATACTTTAGTATTAAATGTAACTTACCCTCTTAAGGGTACGTTCACATGAAGCGTCTAAAAACGCGTGGAAAACGCGAGGCGCATCGCTTCCTCCACCAATTTCAAAGCGCTTGGGCGCTCGCGCTTCTGTAGCTTCTGCCGTTACTAGGCAACCATGAAGGCGCTGTCAGTTACAATAACATTTCTGCTTTGGATTTTAAACCACGCGGCTCCATTGAAAATAAAGAGCTTGCGCTCGCAAAAGACGCTGCATGTGAACGGCCCCTAAGCCTTTCGTGACACATAAACACCACAGAATTAAATTGTGGATCTCTCCCCTGTCGTCTTCTCCCACACGGATTATCCCGCAGGAAGAAATGGCGCCCATGTCAGTGGATGGCGCGCGCGGTCTACGAACGCGGGACGCTCAGCTTTCACGATTTAAAAATGGCTCAAATCCACTTTCTATAAAATTTTAATTAATCAATAAATACCATCCAAGACTGCTATTAAGAATGTATAACACGTCAGAGTCTGTCTGAAGCCTGTCACGAAAGGCTTCAGAGGGTGGGTTACAGTATCTAGGTGTTCTCTAGTTTAGAACGGTGACCACTTCACCTTCAGCCTCAGTCCTCTCACCTCAATATCATCCACACGTCCTGGAAATACGAGTTATAGAGTTTTAGAAAGAAGCACTATAACAAGCGTTTCTTTTCTGTAATTTACCGTTAGCGATACAAGCTCGAAGCTAACTTCAGTAACAATATCTAGCTAACAGTACCGTTAACTAATCATTTTCCACCGTGTTCTCTAGCTGTGTTCAATGACTCAATTCATCAAGCTGTACCTAACAACGCCTATGTCAATAAAGCTCCTGAGTAACTTAGATATACCAGAAAATCTAAAAATGATTGAAACATCACTCACCAAATTCAGTCAGTTGAGTTTCCAGCTTTATCAAATCTACACGATTCATGCGGGTCACCTGTTTTGGCTTCAAAATAGCAAATTTCACCGAAAGGTGAGGAATTTTCATGCCTGTTGGGCGATTTAGGAATCCCGGCCAGACGCATTTTAAGTCCTAAAAGAGGACATGTCCGGGGAAAAGAGGACGTATGGTCACCCTAGAATATCTAGTATTTCTGAAATGCACTATGTTGAAAATGCTATTTCATGTTAACTAGCATGGATTAACACAAGCCATTTAAATGTCCTTAAATATCCCAAATGTATCTTCACACTGAAGAGCTTCTCGTAAACACCAAAAAACATGCAGACGGAACCACAACGTGCCTTATTATATTCACATTTAGCCCCAAGCTATATTTTCATTGTGAAACAATGTCCGGACTGATAAGATTTCGCTGGGTTGAGAGTATGAGGCAAAACATAAACCTTTTCAGAAGATACCTAATCAGATTTATCGCTTGTATGGTTTCACACCACCCAAGATTGCATCTCTAATTCAGCATGATAGGCTACCAAAAAACAAAAAAATAAAAATCCGGAATATCTTGTTCAATATCTTAGAAAATGAGAGGAAATAACTTGCAATCTGATACCTAGAGGATGGAAATGAAGAAGAAAAAAAAAAAAGATGAGATATTATCTTTAATTTTAATTATCATGAATATTGCATTGCTTTTTGCCGAATGAAGCTTGTTCACGGTTCACACCAGTGGTGCTGAATGGAAGGAGATGTGAGGAAGGCTTGAGGAGGAGTGGAGTGTGTTGGCTGAGGGACTTGAGTGTCGGCTTGCGTCTGAAGCTCGGCCTGCACAGTATGACTAGCACAGACTGTCACCTCCTGTAGAGCAGCCCAGCAGAGCATTCTTACCTCTGACAGCTGTATGCCGACACCATCCACCAGAACGCCCACTCCACAGGAGAGACAGTCGAATGAAGGAGAAAAAGAGTGCAGAAAAAGAGGAAAAGAGACTGAAATGAGTGGGGAGGGAACACAGACAGATTTTTTTTTGGAGTTAATGCAAGTCTTTTTTTTTAAATGGTCAAATCCAAATATAAATATTGCTTTTCACAATAATGAAATGGCTTTAAATGAATACATTTCCTTGTTTAAGAAAGAATAGGTGTTTTGAACAAAATGTAATTATTATTACATGCTTATTTAATGAGAATTTGTTCATCAAGGCTGCATTTTCAGCATCATTACTCTGTCTTAAATGTCACATAATCCTTCAGAAATCATTCTAATATGCTGATTTATTATTAATGTTGATTAACGCTGATTAATATTTTGTTGGAAAATGTTTTCAAGGTTCTTTAATAAATGAAAAAGTTAAAAAGAACAGCATTTCTTTAAAATTGAAATCTTTTGCAACAACATAAACTACCATTTAAAAGTCTGTAAATTTGTATTCTTTCTTTTTTTAAATAAATGAATAGTTTTATTCACCAAGGATGTGTTAAATTGATTTAAAACAGTTACATTATTAAAAAAACATACATTATTAGAAAATATTTATGTATTTTTTAAAAACACTGCTTTTTTAACGTTTTATTCATCAAATGATCCTAAAAAAAAGAATAACCAGTTCCAAAAAAAAAATACAAATACAAATATTAAGCAGCACAACTTTCCAACATCGATCATAAAAGTAAGAAATCAGCATATCAGAATGATTTCTGAAGGGTCATGTGACACTGAAGACTGGAGCAATAGCTGAATGAAAACACAGGAATAAATTACAGCTTAATATATCTTAAAATAGAAAACCTTTATTTGAAAATGTAATAATATTTCACAATATTACTGTTTGTAATATTGTAATATACTTCTGTATTTTTGATCAATTTAATGCATAAGAGAATTCTTTAAACATTAAAAATCTTACTGATTGCAAACTTTTGAACGGCAATGTATATTTATTTATTTATTTACTTACTTAATAATGTATAAGAGCCAGGCCTTATGTTAATCACATTCTGTCAGAATGATTTTAATGTTAAAATTATAAAATATATTATTTATAAAATATATAAAATATACAAAAAAAAAACTCTCTCTCTCTCTATATATATATACACTATCAGTCAAAAGTTTGGACACACCCTCTCATTTAATGTTTCTTAAAGAAGTTTCTTATGCTTATCAAGGCTGTTTTCACTTGATCAAAAATACAGAATAAAACGTAATATTGTAATATATTATTACAATGTAAATCAATGTTTTTTCTATATTAGTATACATTAAAATTGAATTTATATCTGTAATTAAAGCTCAATTTCCAGAATCATGACTCCAGTCTTCAGTGTCACATGATCCTTCAAAAATCATTCTAAATGCTGATTTATTATCAGTGCTGGAAACAGTTGCACTGCTTAATATTTTTTTGGAACCGGTGATACTTTTTTCAAGATTTTTTGATCAATAAAAGGTTAAAAAAAAAAAGAACAGCATTCATTTAAAATAGAAAGGTTTTCTAACTGCTCTAAAGTTTGGGCTCAGTAAATTTTTATTCTTTCTTTTTTTTTTTTTTTTTTTTTGATACTTTTATTCACCAAAGATGTGTTAAATTAATAAAAAGTGATAGCATAGATTTACATTGTTAAAAAAGATTTATATTTTGAATAAATGCGGTTCTTTTTAACTTGTTATTCGTCAAATAATCCTGAAAAAAGAATCACAGGTTGCAAAATAATATTTGTCAGTGTTTCCAACATTGATAACTCTAGTAATTAATCAGCATATTAGAATGATTTCTGAAGGATCACGTGACACTTAAGACTGGAGTAACAGCTGATGAAAATTCAGCTTTGCATCACAGGAATAAATTATATTGTAAAGTATATTAAAATGAAAACCATTAATATTGTAATAACATTTTGCAATATTACTGTTTTTTCTGTCTTTTTGATCAAATAAATGCAGCCTTGATGAGCATAAGAGACTTCTTTTTTAAAAAACATTAAATGAGAGGGTGTGTCCAAACTTTTGACTGGTATTATATATATATATATAAAAATGTCTATATAGAATTAAACATTTTTCTATTTTTATGTATACAAATATATGTGTATATATAAGGATTGGCAGGATTTCTCAATGTCTCTTCTGCTTACCAAGGCTGCATTTATTTTATAAAATAAAGTATTGATAATAATCAGCAAATCAGCATATTAAATGATTTCTGAATGACCATATGACACTGACTACATAAGTAAACGCTGCTGAAAATTCAGCTTTGCATCAATTTTATTAATTAATAATACAAAATGTGTGTTACTTTATATTGAGAACTGACCTGAATAAGATATTTCACATGAAAGACGTTTACATATAGTCCTTTTTTGGTCATTTTATAAAAATGACCAAAAAAGATATTAAGAATCAAGTGCATGTAAACTTTTGAACAGGGTCATTTTTATAAATTCAACTAATATTTTCTCTTGTGGACTATATGTTAACGTCTTTTATGTGAAATCTCTTATTCAGGTCAGTACTAAATAAAAAAGAACATGCATTTTGTACGTTCCCTCTTATTTTGGTAAAAAAAAAAAAATAACATTTTGCAGATTCTGCGAGGTGTATGTAAACTTTGGACCTCAACTGTACGAATGACAGGCCTCAAAAATAACAGAATTCGGCTATTCTGCTAAAATGAGCTGGCTGGTGTATTTTTCCTCCTTCTTGTTGCCTTTGTCTGGTGTCTGCTATTAGACAAGTGCATTGTTAAGTAGGCCAAATACTGCTGTGTGAAAAAGATCAGAAACTTCACATAAAAGTTTAGCAAGTGGACGCCTTGATTTCAGGGGCAGCACACGGGGAATAGAACAAGACGGCGCTTTGTGTGAAGATATTGCCTTTGTCGGGCCACATAAATTCCTCTGTGTGATAAATAGAAGTGGGAACTTAAGGTTGCATTCAGGCAACGACAAGGCTGTATATTTTGCCTCATGAGACTTTAGAGGAAGTCAGAGGTTGTCTTAAATACCATGTATTTTAGGAATAAACATCCATTTCGAGTTCGACGGCACGGGAAGAAGTTGCGTTACAGTTGCTGGTTTTGGAAATGGGGGAAATGAGTAATTGGAAACTGCGTGTTGCCTCCTTGGCGAGATCAAACAAAGAATTTGGGAATCAAAAGTCACCTGAGGCACCAGTGTCTGTTCTGATAAAGACGGCCTCATCCGCCTTTCTCCTTCAAACAGTAATTACAAACACATTTCTGCAGGATTCGCCTGGATCCGAGAATGGTACCAGCAACTCCATGGCTGTTTAAAGTGATAAGATTATTTAATCAGTTGAGTTATACATTCACATTAGGCGATTAATCATGCATTAGTATTCACCCACAAGTTTTTTCATATTGCATGTCCACTGGGAGAAAAATGAAAGTACATTCTACTGTACTTCAATACCAAACCATAAATAGCAAAGTATTTTAATAATTCATTATGCAAAACATAAACAATTATTTAAAGATCTCAAACTCCGGATCTTTCCAAAGTGATTTATTAAACGAAGTGATAAGGGACTATCAGAGCATGTAGTGCTTAAAAATCTAGCAAAAATTAAATATGAAACAAAGTCTAAATTAAGAATTTCGCTCCAGCTGAGGCTAATGTTCAGCGTCTGTACCCCCAGAGCCAAGCTGCAGTCAGCCTCCCTCCTGATGGTTGGCGGCTTCTGTACAACATGTTCCCAATGAGCCTTACGAATTCGCTCTGCAGAGAGACTCAGGAACATATTGCCATTGAGAAACAGCTGTGGAGGGACTTTTTTTTTGGTGCCAGAATGTTTGTAACTTACAATGACCCCAAAAAGTATTTGGACACTTAAGTTACACTCAAAAAAAGTATGAAGGTTATAGCATTAAAAGAAGAACATTTAACAGCAGGTGACATCTCCAAACAAACATTACAGACACCAAAGTTGTTATTTTGGTTTTCTCATAGCTTCATGACAGTACAGTTGAACCACCAATGTCACATGGACTATTTTAACAGTGTCCTTACTACCTTTTTTGGCCTTGAATGTGATTATAGGGCTGAGTATTGACATGTCCCGCAAGCTATTGATTTGATTCGATTTGATTCTTGATTTTTAAAATTACATTCAGTGAATATAGTTTTAATACAAATGCTATTGATATTTATAAAAAATGAACAGTTAACATCAGAAATTAATATTTTAAACCTATTCTTTTCTCTCTTTTTTTTGTATAGGGTCCTTTTTTAAAACAATAATTTGTCTGGTAATGGCCAGAATGTTTATAACTTACAATGACCCCAAAAAGTATTTGGACACTTAAGTTACACTCAAAAAAAGTATGAAGGTTATAGCATTAAAAGAAGAACATTTAACAGCAGGTGACATCTCCAAACAAACATTACAGACACCAAAGTTGTTATTTTGGTTTTCTCATAGCTTCATGACAGTACAGTTGAACCACCGATGTCACATGGACTATTTTAACAATGTCCTTACTACCTTTTTTGGCCTTGAATGTGATTATAGGGCTGAGTATTGACATGTCCCGCAAGCTATTGATTTGATTCGATTTGATTCTTGATTTTTAAAATTACATTCAGTAAATATAGTTTTAATACAAATGCTATTGATATTTCTAAAAAATGAACAGTTAACATCAGAAATTAATATTTTAAACCTATTCTTTTCTTTTTTTTTGTACAGGGTCCTTTTTTAAAACAATAATTTGTCTGGTAATCAGATGAAGGCATAAAACATTCATTTAATTTATCCTGATCAAATGAAAATGAAAAACTTTTACTTTTTGGCAAACAAAGTGCTGCACAATAGAGGTTTACCTAAAAAAAAAAGTAAAATAAAACAAATGTGATTACTTATTTAAAACTAAAGATTTATTCATATTTATTA
Organism: Cirrhinus molitorella; assembly: GCA_033026305.1. Classification (NCBI taxonomy): domain Eukaryota; kingdom Metazoa; phylum Chordata; class Actinopteri; order Cypriniformes; family Cyprinidae; genus Cirrhinus; species Cirrhinus molitorella. The sequence continues at coordinate 6,388,962 of CM065141.1, read as the reverse complement.
GCAGTAGTAGTAGCATTGTTGTTACATTAAGTCTTAAAGCTTTGTATACACTGGGACGATTATCGGTGTTCATACCCAAACGATTTTCAATGGCGATGAGCAAATTTATACCCAAACGATTTTGACTGACGATGAGCAAATTCACTCCCTGACTTTAGACGCCGCTTAATGAGAAACAGCAATACCCCGGTACACAAGGTGGAATTCCTCTCCATAACAACCCCCTCTTATCAAGATTTTTGTAGTCGCTGAAGCATTTGTCATAAAGCTCTTTGTTTTCAGACACCAATGAGACTAGCAGCTCTACATTCATCAAGGCTGTTTCTCAATTCCAAGAACGCAAAAGACTCGTGGAGACCGGCCTTGCCAGGCTGCCTTGAAAGAATGAACTCGGAAGGGCGCGAGAACACAGAACGCGTCTTTGTGAGAATTGAGATGGCGGTTTTCTTGTTGCTCAGCTGACAGTCCCAGCAAGGTTATAAGGTGCGAGACCGCATCACGCAATGCACAATAACATCACAAACAAGTGCCATAATGCTTTAAAAACTTTTTATTTTAGACAACATTTTAAAATTTTATAGCTTACGCATATATTTGTGAAAATTATTAGGCTATGCATATAATGGTATATATTATTTTTAATATGCCAATAAAAAGTACAACAGGCTGTCTCACTTTATTAAAATTATGCAAAACAAAAAGACGAATGTTTATATTCACGAGCCGTCACGTATTTGCATGCTTGCAGCTGGGAATCTCCTAAAGGAACACTGCACTTTTTTTTTTTTTTTTTAAATAGGTTCATTTTTACTGTTTTTGAATCCATTCAGCCGATCTCCAGGTCTGCTGTTAGCACTTTTATCATAGCTTAGCATAAATCACTGAATCAGATTAGACCATTAGCATCTCCTTCAAAAATGACCAAAGACTTTCGATATTTAAATATATTTAAAACTTGACTCTTCTGTAGTTATAGCGTGTACAAAGACTGACAGAAAATGAAAAGTCCAAGCTGATATTAATAGGAACTATACTCTTATTCCGGCGTAATAATCAAGGAACTTTGCTGCCGTACCATGGGAGCAGCAGGCGCAATGATATTACACAGCGCCTGAAAGTAGTCCCCAGCTATTTTACTATTACCTTAGTGACTTAGTGCTGGTCACGTTGGAAGTTACCTAGCTGGGGACTATTTTCAGGCTCTGCGTAATATCATTGCGCCTGCTGCACCCATGGTACGGCAGCAAAGTTCCCTGATTATTACGCCAGAATAAGAGTATAGTTCCTATCCATATCAGCCTGGAAAATCGCAACTTTTCATTTCCTGTCAGCCTTAGTACATAATGTAACTACAGAAAAGACAAGTTTTAAATAGGAATTTGTTTCTATTCTGTTCTAAAATGTTTTGGTCATTTTTTGCACGAGATGCTAATTGTCTAATCAGATTTAATGATTTATGCTAAGCTATGTTAAAAGTGCTAACAGCAGACCCAGAGATCAGCTGAATGGATTCAAAAACGGTAAAACTCATCTGTTTAACTCTAGGGGAGTTGGAAAATGAGCCTATTTTCAAAAAAAAGTGGAGTGTTCCTTTAAGAGAGAATGAGAAGTTTAAAGCTTACAGGCTTCCATATACATCATCAGCCTGCAGCATCTTCTGGGATTTCTAACAGTTTGATTCTCTCAAGTTTGCATTCGATGCATCCTTGATTTCAATAACACATCCGGCTACTTTTTTTATGTGTCCTCTGTACGTTCTTGTGTATTGGAATTGAACTTCGACGGTTAATGATGACATACAGCGAGAACACAAGGACGCAAGATCGCATAAGAAACAGCCCTAGCCTCGATCGATGCATCTTCTTCATCTACTTCGTCGTTAGGTATCAATGTGTGCTCAGCAAGACCGTTTTGTGTTTGAGCGTCACCAAGTTGTGTTCAGGAGCTCCAGGCACGTGAACAAAAGCGCCAATCTTATTGCTCAGTTTTTAACTCGGCCCGTCAAACCAAAAAACCTGAGACATTTTTTAAAAATTATGCTTTTACACCTGCCATTTTGCGCGTCGATGTTCACACTCACATTGGCACCCTTTGCTTAGTCATGAGGCGTCAAAAGTCGGCGATAATCATGCGTAATATTCGTCCCGGTGTGCACAAGCCTTAAAACTGCTAAATAGTAATATATTTCTAACACAGTTTAACGTTAAACTAAACTTATATTTTGATGAGTTGCCGTGAAGAACTTGCAGCTGCTGCGAAAGTGATATGACAGTAGTTTTCTCAAATCAAATGGTAAAATGCTAATGAAGTGACTAAGAGCAGCTAGAGATTATACTGTGTTCATATCATCATATAGAGAGACGGCAGAAGCTAAAAACACGACAAACGCCGTCCGCACTTTTATAGGTGTAGTAAATGAAACAGCGTGTCATGCCATCCGACATTCATTCATTCATTGCGGAAATCATGGTGCCTTTACGCATGATGTCAAATGCTTCTGCGGATTTGTAGTATTACTGTAGCATTTCACCTGAGCATTGCAAATCCCGCATATAGATAAATAAGAGGGTGACATCTAGTGGAAAAGACCAATGATAAGATTCACATTAATCAGATCTTGTTTTAAATGTTTGCTGAATTAAAAACAGGAAAAGACTGATTTTAAAAAAACGATTAATCTGAAAATAATTTTTTTTTTTAGTCAGAAAGCTCTCGGATTTCATTAAATAAATCTTAATTTGTCTTTCAAAGATTACAGGTCTGGAACGACATTAGGGTGAGTAATTTATTACACGATTTTCATTTTTGGGTGAGCTTTCCCTTTAACTATTCTAAATACACTTCAGGTTGACTGTATATAAAAGCCTCCAGGTAAGTGTTCATACGAGGCTGTTAAAGTTTCATTTCACGTTAGTCCTCTATCTGAGTGGTGAGCCCGAGCTGTGGTGTTTGTCGAGGAGGGTTAAGAGGAGAGACGACTTCTAATTACATTTAGCCTCATTAGCCGGACCCTGTGACTCTGCCTCGCCATCAAGTTAATGTATGTGGCCCTTCAGGATTGGGAAGGGAAAATGGATTTGCACTGCATTAGTTGATGAAATGTATAAATTACATTACGAGCCACAATGTGATCTTAATGTCACTCATTCAGCCAGGGGGAGGGCTGTCGGAGGAGACTCCGCCCACGGCGCTGGTCAAGAGACTGTCCTTCTCACTGGACACACGCATCTAAAGAAACTCTTCTTTACCAATTCACTATATCAGTATACAGTATATACAGTATTTTAAACAATAATAAGAAGAAATGTTTCTTATGCAGCAAATCATCATATTAGAATGATTTGTGAAAGATCATGTGACATTTTTATTTTAAATCAATTTTTCAACATCTCATAATATGAATGTTTTACTGTATTTTTGATTAAATAAACAGCTTTAATAACAATAAGAAATACTTCTTAAGCAGCAAATCAGCATATTAGAATAATTTATAAAAGACTGTGCACTAATATATTTATTTTTTACTTTAAACTGACAATTTTTTGACAATTTTATTGTAATAACATCTCATAATATTAATGTTTTACTGTATTTTCAATTAAATAAATGTAGCTTTAATAATAATAAACCATTCTTAAGCAGCAAATCAGTATATTAGAATAATTTATAAAAGATCATGTGACACTAATTTAAAATATTTTTTCTTTTAAATTGACAATTTCTTGACAATTTTATGTTGTAATAATATCTCATAATGTTAATGTTCTACTGTATTTGTTAATGCAGATTTAATAATAAAGAAATAATTCTTAAGCAGCAAATCAGTATATTAGAATAATTTATAAAAGATCATGTGACACTAATTTGATTTTTTTTTATTTTAAATTGACAATTTTGTCATTTGTAATAACATTTCACAATATTAATGTTTTTACTGTATTTTTGATTAAACAAATGCAGCTAGTGTGCAAAAAAAAAAAAAGTGTCTTTTAAAAACCATTTACAAATCTTACCGATCCCAAACTTTTAAACAATACTGTACACATTTATACATTTAAATTTAAAATTAAAAGTACTAAAAAGACTGCCACACATGAAAACAGGCACTATATATAGTACATTGTCTTTGAGCAACCCACAAATCTTATTATAGTAGTAATGATGGATTGTCAGTGTCCAATGACTGCAAATGTAGAGTGTTTTGACTAGAAAGGCATGAAAGATGACTATTTAAAGATCTTTCAAACCATCAAAACCACTCTGGCCTCACGATACAGAGTCAAAGCCCACTTAGAAACAGAGAACATTCAACCCACGCAGATGTCTGTAAATCGCAGGACCAAATGTCATTGGTGAGAGTGTCAAGGTTAAAAACATTCATTCTGGTCTCTCTCTACAGCCTCTCTCCAGCCTTTGCCTGACTTGACCATACACAATTCTTTACCATAAGCTGCAAAACATGAGACTTGCACTTTTTGTAAACGAATCCACTCTTAAATAATTGTCATTTGCAAAAAATTGTTTTTTTTTTGTTTTTTTTTAGATTTAAAAAAAAAAAACAATGGCAACAAAATTGTATGTTGTTCTCACCCACCAGCAAAAGCTCACCAGAGCACAGATGAAGACGCTGACATGCATCACATAATTGGCTGACGGGCTGAGAAAATTAAGGTTAGGCGAAGACGCAGCGACTGCACACGGCTACAAACACATCACAAAACTCCAGCAAACAAGCACGAGCCATCTCAGAGAATGACAGATTACCAAAAACACACAACGTCGACAGGCAAACGCAGTAAACTCACATGATGAATAGCGTACGCACAGCATCAGATCATTGCAATGAGTAACTTAATCAGCTATAGAGCCAAAACAGACCCCCTACTGCTATTAACACACAGAAAGTGAAAATGAAATCCACATGTGTGATTTCAAGAAGGAAAATGATGGTTATTTCTTGTAATGCTAGACATTTTTTTCACTGTTTCCACTTTTTTATTGCACTTTCCCAAGGGTAGGAGCAGCTACATGTTTTAAAGCAGTCAAAAATGCAGTCTTACTGCTTTAACCTCACTTTCACGACCCACAGGAATACTTGATTTTGACTGGTCAAGTGTCATTCTGTGGTCAAATAAGGGTATATCAAATATACAATATTAATACTGACTGTTATTAGAGCTGCACAATACTGAAAAATAGGGATATAGTCTATAGTTTGTACATTTCCTACCGTAAATATATAAAAACTTTTTGATTAGTAATATAGCAAAGAACTTCATTTGGTCAACTTTAAAGGCAATTTTCCTCAATATTTGGATTTTTTTGCACCCTCAGATTCCAGATTGTCAAATAGTTGTATCTCGACCAAATACTGCCCTATCCTAACAAAGCATAAATCAATTCAAAGCTTATTTATTCAGATTTCAGATGATTTATAGTGTATAGGTATACAGTCATGGCCAAAAGTTTTGCCAGTGACATAAATTTTGTGTTTTGCAAAGTTTACTGCTTCAGCATTTGTATCTTTTTTTCCACATGTATATGGTATACTGAAAAACAAAAAATTATAATGAGTCAATATTTACAGTGTTGACCCTTGTTCTCAAGCATGCTGGATATTCGCTTCTGAATCAAATCCTGACTGATGGCGATCCATTCTTGCCATATTAGTTCTCAGAGTTGACCACGATTTGTGGGCTTCTGCTTGTCCACTCGCCTTTTGAGGACTGACCACAGGTTCTCAATGGGGTTGAGCCAAGGATCCAAAATTTCAATGTCATGATCTTCGAGCCACTTCTTTATCACTCTTGCTTTGTGACATGGTGCTCCATCATGCTGAAAAATGCACGGCTCATTACCAAATTGCTCATGGATCGCTGGGAGAAGTTGCTCTTGCAGGACGTTTTGATACCATTCTTTATTCATGGCAGTGTTTTCTGGCAGAATTATGAGAAAGCCCACTCCCTTGGTTGAAAAGCAACCCCACACATGGATGGTCTCAGGATGTTTCACTGTTGGCACGACACAGAACTCATGGTAGCGTTCACCTTTTCTTCTCCGGACAATCAATTTTCCAGATGTCCCAAACAGTCGGAAGGGAACTTCATCAGAGAAAATAACTTTGCGCCAGTCTTCTGCTGTCCAAGCCTTGTACTTCCTGCAAATTTTTTGTCTATCCTTGATGTTTTCTTGGAGAGAAGTGGCTTCTTTGCTGCCCTTCTTGACACCAGTCCACTGTCCAAAAGTCTTGGCCTCACTGTGCGTGCAGATGCTCTCAAACCCACCTGTTGCCATTCTTGAGCGAGCTTTGCACTGGCTGTGGCACGATTGCTTAACTGACTCCTCAGGAGAAGAGGGTCCTGGCGCTTGCTGGACACTCCGGGAGGTCCTGAAGACTTCTTCACTGCAGTTGAACCTCTTTCCTTAAAGTTCTTGATGATCCGGTAAATGGTTCTTTTAGGTGCTATATTTTAAGTAGCAATTTCCTTGCATGTGAGGCCATTTTGATGCAAAGCGATGATGGCTGCTCGTGTTTCTTTGGACTTAACCATTGCTAACAAGAACACAATGATTGGAAGCTCTTCTTCCCTTATTTTATAACAATCAGTCTGCTGTTACAATCTAATTGGCATGATAGTGATTTCTCCTGACCTCACACTTTCACGTGTGCTGCTGATATTATTCAATTGGTGTTAGCAGATAATTTTGTGTCAGGATCAAAAAACAGTGAAATTTGTTTTTTGGGCAAAGTTTATTTTTTTGACCAATGAAGCTTTTAGCAATTATATAAAATGCATCTGATCACGCTACACAATAATCTAGAAACAATGTGAATGAACACCACAACAGCTTAAGCAGCAAACCTTTCAAAACACAAAATTTATGTCACTGCCAAAACTTTTGGCCATGACTGTAGTATAGGTCACAAATAGTGGTGTCAACACAGCCAATTAATATTTACATATTAAAATATTTAATGCAATTAACGCAGTGGCCTGTCAGCGGTTATATCCGGCCCGGCGTCAAGGGGGGGCCTGGGGGAGGGCTTAGCCCCCCCCATGACATCCTGAAGCCCTCCCTGCAATGATCTGAAGGACCGACCCCTTCACCCCCGGAATACGATTTTAAACGCGAAAAACAAAGGATACCCTTCTGATCTGATTTGTGCCACCTCAGATTCATTTGACCCACTCCAACCCCCTAAAACTTGTCTATTTTAACTATTTAACTCGCTATTATTTTCAGAGAAAAGAACACACTGCATTCCAGCTTAAGAATCCCATCCCATCTGTGAAACACGGTGGTGGTAGTACCATGGCTTGGGCCTGTTTTGCTGCATCTTGGCCTGGACAGCCTTTCATCATTGATGGAACAGTGAATTCTGAATTATACCAGCAAATTCTAAAGGAAAACGTCAGGACACTTGTTTAAGAACAGAGTCTCAAGAGAACATGGAATAAATGTAATGTAATAAAGGTCATTTTAAAAAATCCCACCAAAAATAAAGATGCTTTGTACAAGAAATCTTTATTTTAGGTCACAATTTGGGTCTTTTTTCCGCAGTTGATTATACAGTACTAATACTGACTGTTACTAAGTTGCACGATACTGAAAATTTGGGATATACCGTTTTGTTTTTTGTTTTTGTTGTTTTAATTAACTATATTTAGTAAGAATGCATCATTGGGGATAGGAGTAACTTTTTGCTTTCTACAAGAACCAACTCTTAGACAAAATAAAAATCTTTCCACTTGAGTTGTTACACTATTTTTGTTGCCACTATTTTGACAAATTAGATGAATAGATAGATTAATTATATATGCACACACACTTTTAAGTAATGTCTGTTTCATAGAAATACCATAAAAACATCCATAATAAGATACTCACTGTTTTTTTATTCCCATAGTAACTTGATTGAACTCAAATCAATATTCATTTATTTCTTTATTTAGCAAGTTCAAATATAGCTAATCATGAAAAAAAGTGACCCCTTCAGGTTGATGCAAGTCCCCTCCCTTGCATCACCCTGTCTGTGTTTATTTTTTCAGTAATGACAGAACACTATCCTTTATATAAACATTTTCTCTTTCCCTTTCTTCTCTGCATGCTCTGCCTCCTTAAAACTGTCTTCAGCGGTATAATTTATTTTGTATTGCAATCCCTTTGAAAAATGCAGAACCAGAATGTGTCTCTGTCAGCATGGGCACCCTCAGCGTCAGATAGCCTTTCGTCATTGTTGTTACTCTGGGGTTGTGTGAAAAGAGCTACGGCGCTCCAAAATTACAGCTCTGTCCCTCTCGCTCGCTTTCGCTGTCAATGCGGCAACATTCAGCGAGCCTGCTTTTTCCAACCCGAGAAACTCAAATCAGCGGGAAATGCAACCATCTTTTGTTCAAGGCCTTTGTCTTTTCAGAGCATGTTATCAGTGTACGACACTTTTCAGGCTCCACAAAATAGGTATTTAATAGGAGCCCTGTCCAAAGACAAGACCTAGGACAATACATCTGAAATTGTGTGCTGAACTCTGCAATCATTCAAGAGCATTTGCCATGAATACAAGAGAGAAATTTTGTTTACCAAATCTTATGCAAAATGGGAGTTAATAGTTAAATGGATCTCTTTAATTAGTGACATTCATCATTTTGTCATCTTGTGTGTCCAACTTTTCTTTTAACGCAAATTAATAGTTTAGACAAAATTTTAATTGTCATTATTTACTCACCCTCATGTCGTTCCAAACCACTTTTTCCCTGACAAAATAAAAGAAACACAACAGATTAAAAAAACTACTTTGTTTAAATGAACGAAAACTTTACTGAAATATAGTTTCACTTTAAGCCAATCAATTAATTGTTTAAAATTTTTGGAGCACAACATCATAATGTACACTAAAAAAAAAAAAAAGAATATTAATTTTGTGATTTCTTTTGTTTTATTTTTTTTTCATACGCACACACTGCTATAAATATGAGCTCTTCTTTTGTACTTTCTATTTATCCTGAAAACAAAAAGAAATTAAAAATCAGATTTTCCACATATAATATATTAGGCAGCAAAAACTGCAAAAAAAAAAATTATAATAAAAAGAAATGTTTCCTGAGAAGTAAATCAGCATATTATAATGATTTCTGAAGGATAATGTGACACTGAAGACTAAAAAAAAATCAGCTTTGCATCACAGGAATAAAACATTTCAGCATATATTAAAACAGAAAACAACTGAAGTTCTTTTCCATCACTGAATAAAATTAAATAGCGACATTTTATTTGACAATTTTGACTTTCGCAATTCTGAGTTTAAATCTCACAATTCAGATTTTTTTTTTTCTCAGAATTGCATATTCAGGCTTCTTTCTCACAACTGAAAGCTCATATCTCACAATTCTGACTTTTTTCTCGCAATTCTGACATTTTCCTCAAAATTTAAAGTTCATATCTTGCAATTCTGACATTTTCCTCAAAATTTAAAGTTCTTGCAGTAATTCAGATTTTTTTCCGCAATTGCAAGTTTATATCTCGCAATTCTTACTTTTTTCTCACAACTGAGTTTTTAATTGCAGTAATATTTTGCAATAACATTACAGTTTTTTTCTGTATTTTGGAACAAATAAATCTAACCTTGGTGACCATGAAATAACTGTTGAGACCAAACTGTATTAGTTATTGCTGCACAGAAGTTACAATTTTGAATATGAAGTAGCACAAGTTTTGAAAGTTTTCATGCAGCGTTAAAATCCTGCCAAAGCTCTTTTTCATGTGCCTGTTCCACAGCAACAATTTACATTTTGGGTGAACTATTTTTTAAACAAGTTGGATTGTACTAGTCACATCACCACTGAGCTGCTCCATCTAGTAAATGCAAAACAGTGACTCATTCCAATTTCACAGCGAAGTGCCACCGCACACAGGCGAAAGGACATTCTCTTATCATTCTCATTCTCTCGGGGATGATGCAAAAACACACGTTAAAAAAAAACAAAGAGTTTCATTTATCAAGGAAAGCAATAGGGCCAAGTACAGTCACACTGGTGGGTTGGATGCTATTGTTGGTGTTTACATCTTTAAAAACCAAAGACGAAGTCACCTCTCATATTTCATTTCTTTGGTTCCGCACCGCTCGTAACAAAAAAGCCAAACGCAAATCCGCGGGAAGCTCATAAGGAAAACTTGGCGTCTTTGATCCATTTTAGGAAGGAAGTTGTCACCTTAGTACCTTCTTCACCCCTAAGCATTTATCAAAACTTTATCGAAATGTCAATTGGGCTTCAGAGATTTAAGAAAAACAAATATAGCCCTTACTGAAAGCAGAATCCTTTTCCCGATGCTGTATTTAAGCCACGTTCTGAAACAAAACAGCATCGGTGGCCTAGTTATATCGCTTTGCATTCAGCCCTCAGCTCAAAATTCAAAGGTTTCAGGTCTCTGCGGGATAACGTCTCTACGTTAGCTTTAAATGGAAAAAAGGATCCATGCCATAAGTCCCGCGGAGAAAAGCAGGAAGTGTTCGCTAAGGTTGTGCCTTTTTAAAACCATCTCTCGCTTCGCTGTCAATAGTGCGGCTGTCTTTTAAACTTGTATGATAAATCCTGGCACATTAAACATGATGTTCCCCACATGACATAATTCAGTATTTTTCCTTTCTTCGAAAATTAAGCAAACTTTCCCCCGTCATGGGTCTAGCCAGCAAGGGCATACCGTGTTCAGAATCAATACATCTTCTTTGTACTCATTGTCTTAAAGTGCTGGATGAGTGACAGATGTTATCCTCGGATGCCAAGCTCAGAGGTCTCTCATGCAAGCGATACAATCGAAACAGCTGCCAGAAGCCCTTTCCATCCCGTTCTAAACAGAGCAAAGGCTGCTGGAAAGGAAGTCTGGCAATAACAAGCGAGCCGCCGCAACGTCCTTCGGTTTCAAAAGCAGCCGCTCAGAGGACTCTGCCATTAGCGACTGACGGGATAAATGCACTGTAAAAGCCGCAGTGCATTTGCTTTGTGTCTCGTTGTAGCAAAAATAAAAAGACAACAGAAAGAGTGAGGGGTTTCACACCTACATTTAAACCATATTACAGGCATCATGAGCTGCAGATTGGCATGGGGACATGCTTCAGGCCCACTTAGATGGAGATGAAGGGCAGATGTCTCAATTGATATTGAAATGCAGCATATGACATCAATAATGCCACAAAGTTCAGTGGGAAGAATTGATAGCTTCATTCTCGTTTCAATTCGAAAGATCTGTGCTAGTAACCAACAGGTCATGGGTTATAAATCTTCATAGATATAAAAAACACACTTATATATAAAATAGAAATCGGTCATATTGGCGGTATTGAACGTAAAAAAAAATGGTCAGATCAGGAAAAACATTTAGAATACTAAATGCCAAAAGTTATAACAAATCAAGGAGAAAAGTGCAAAAAACTTAAGAAAAAGGCGTTTGTGGTTGGCCAAACTGAACCAGGATTTCCAGGGCAAAAATCTTGACAACATTCATATTTGTTCTTATCATTTCCAGTCAGGTAGGTGAAATATTAGGCTAATATCTTAATTAATACTGCTTGTACGTATCTTTACCACTTATTAACTTTAGTTAGTCAAAATATTGCACCCTTTCCTGCTTATTAAATTCTTCTCTATATGATTTAGCAGCTTACACATGTTTTAAAACCCAGTATCACTCTATTAAAAGGTCTTCGCAAATATCCACTGAAGAAACGTTTACATCTAGTTGCAATGGATTCATAAATAGACAAAATCAAACACAGCATAAACAGAATGTAATGGGCTATAAATAATCTCTACAAGCTAAAAGCATAGCACAACTTCAAAAGTAGCCTGCCATGGAAGTAACTTAACGTTACCATAATACATTGCATGTGAGATGTTAGTAATATTGTCAATATCAGTATTGAACTATGATCATTTGCATGCTAATCCAAGATGTAAGTCAAAAACAGGCAGTGCTTAAGTACCTTTGATAATTAAAGTTCGTCCGCATAGTTTTTTGACAGATTTTCCAATAAAAATGTCTTTACCTGCAGTAGGTGGGTGTCCAACTTGATAAACATTTTCTTCATCTTCATCAAAAGCTTTGGATTTATATTCGCCTTTGTTTCAACTGATTGTAGATTAATATCAAAGTCCCTTTAAGGCATCTCATTCCACCCTGCGGCCATCTTTGAAACGCCTCTCGGCCATGCAAGTGCAGCTCTTACCTCTTTGAATGGGGAAAATCGATGAAATCAACAACGAAATCTGACAAGAACCGCCTCATAAATATGGCTCATTGTGCTCAATAGCGTTAAAAAGCGCTTATTTTTCAGGCTAGATCGCAAGTGCGCATGCGCAGTACTGAGCGCACTAGAACTCCGACTGTTTCTATAGCAACCGGGACTTCTAACTGCAGCTGCAGTGACGCGCTTACTTTACTAATCAACGAGAATTAATAATAATAAATAATAATTAATATCCACTTCATCCAGCTCTCTCTTCTCTCTTCCATTCTGAAGTAAGTTTTACTGAGAAAAAACCAAACGCACCAAACGATTCAGTGCGTGGCTGAGTTGTTTAAAAGATTCAGATTTGATAGCGAACTGATTCAGACCGACTCAAAATATTTATTCACTCACGAATCGGTCACAGTTCAGATTCCAAAAATTCTTTAGGAAAATATCCCGTTATTTTGGTGGAAACAGCTGAATATGATTTAATGTGTGAATGAACTGTTCGAATAAATCAAGCTGAACCGCAAACTGAACTGAACCCGCTTGACCGATTGGATCAAAAGAATGATTCATTCACGAATCTGGCATTGCTAGTTCTCATTCTAAACAGCTGACAGAAAACACTCATGACTTTACTGCTGAAAAATTATCAGATAAAGGTTGGCATTTATTAATAATATTTTACGTTTACTTTTTTGGTGTGTGAAATTAAGGAATACGATTCAGTGCGTGAGTGAACTATCCGAAAGAATCAAACGTAATCACTAACAATTTCAGACTTTTTTGCAAGCCTGTTTGACAGAAAAAGTGATTTATTTGCAAATCTGGCATCGCTAGTTCTCGTTCTAAACAATCAACAGTCATCAAAAAATGTCTAGCAATTCCAAGTATTTACAGTAATATTTTACTTTTACTTTTTTTGGTGTGAGAAACAGCTGAATATGATTCAGTGCGTGAGTGAACTGTCCGAATGAATCGCAAACGATTTTAGACCTTTTTGCAAACCCGTTTGAAAACACTGGCTGAAATATTATCAGAGAAAATTATTCTTAGGTTTGTATAGCTACATTAGCCCCATTGACACAAGTATTTATCACAGTAATATTTGTAATTGTCCGAATAAATCAAACTGAATCGCCAACAATTTCAGACCTTTCTGCAAACACTTTTGACATGATGAATCATAATGAATATGAATTGAACCGATTTCAGACCTTTTAGCAAACCCGTTTGAAAACTCATGAACTGGTGGCTGAAATATTATCAGAGAAAATTATTCTCAGGTTTGTATATGTCCATCCCATTGACTCAACTATATATCAGTAATATTCTACTTTTACTTTTTTGGTGTGAGAAACTGCTGAATAGGATTGAGTGAATTGTCCGAATTAATCAAACTGAATCACGAACAATTTCTGCAAACCCGTTAGACCGATTGGATCAAAACAGTGATTCATTGACGAAGTCATATTCCAAACAGCTGATAGAAAACACTCATGCCTTGATTGCTGAAATATTATCAGAGAAAATAATTATTTATCATTAATATTTTACTGGGGCTTGTAGAACACATTTTTTTTTCAGAGTTAATCATTTTACATCATTATTTATTTATTTATTTTAATCATTGAATCATTCAAAAGGTCATTCCTGTTTCCATGGTGCCCAGTACAATTAAATCAATTGGAACTTGAATGAAAGCTTAGGCTAATGAATAACAAACAAAACAGTTCTTCACAAGAAAGGTGAAAAACTGAGTAACGACTCTTTGAATTGATACTGTTTGAGTATGTGTGTGTGTGTGTGTGTGTGTGTGTGTGTGTGTGTGTGTAATAGAGAGAAAGAGAGAGAGAGAGAGAGAGAGAGGTCACACACATACACACACACACACACACACACGCACACACCTGCAGAGATCCTGTCATTTCTGTAAATGAGGCAGAAGGAAAGTTTTTGGTTTTGTGTGCTGCTTATTAACCTTTAAGCCGAAGATGAAAAGGTTACCATGTTTCTCATTCCCCATTCTGTGTTCTTTTTGTCTTCTTACATATACCTTCAATATTTGTATTTTATTTTATTTGTACATATAAAATCAAGATTAAATGTATATATTTGAATGCAGCATATATGTAATATAATATATTGTATTATATAATTAATAGGCTAACCATTAATATATATATATATATATATATATATATATATACAGAAGGAAAAAACATGTATTAAGAGCCAGGGGTGAAAACTTTTGAAATTTGAAGATCATGGTAAATTTAATTAATTTTGTCTTCATGCAAGTATCTTTTGTAGCTTCTGAAGGGCAGTGCTACATGAAAAAATATGATATTTAGGCTAAATAAGCAAAATATACACATTTCCATTCTGTTCAAAAGTTTTCACCCTCCGGCTCTTAATGCATGTTTTTTCCATCTGGAGCATCAGTGAGTGTTTGAACCTTCTGTAATAGTTGCATACGAGTCCCTCAGTTGTCCTCAGTGTCAAAAGATTGATCTCAAAATCATACAGTAATTGTTGGAAAGGGTTCAAATACACAAAAATGCAGGAAAACCAAAGAATTTGTGGGAGCTGAAGGATTTTTCTGATGAACAGCAGACAGTTTTAACTGTTCAGGACAAACAAGGGACTCATTAACAACTATCACTAAACAAAAAAAAAAACACAGCTGTGGGTCATTCAGGTAACAACACAGTATTAAGAATCAAGGGTATGTAAACTTTTGAACGGTCATTTTTGTAAATTCAACTATTGTTTTCTCTTGTGGAGTATATGTAAATGTCTTTTATGTAAAATATCTTATTCAGGTCAGTACTAAATAAAAAATAACATGCATTTTGTATGATCCCTCTTATTTTGCTAAAATAATTAACATTTTGCAAATTCTGCAAGGGGTGTGTAAACTTTTGAGCACAACTATATATATATATATATATATAAATATTAGCAGAGAAAGGCCCTATCATAAAGATTATTCATTATTTCTTAAATAGTATATATAGTTTAAAAGTACTACTACATTAACATTCATATTTTCAATACATGCTTTACATTTTTTTCAAGTTAATCATGTTTTTTTTAGCTCAAGTATCCAATTTATGTCTCTGATTGATATGTGCCAAAGGATAAGGTGATATTTTGGATCAAGCGAGAGTCTGAGAGGTAAAGAGACGGGGAAGAAAAGCTGTCAGGCGGACAAAGAAAGAAAAGAAGCAGGACCCTCTTAAGAACCTGACTGAGAACAGGAGAAAATCAATCAACTGAGCCCCTGTGATTGACAGGCTGGCAAGGTGTTTTCTGCAGAGGTGTCAAACGCTGCACAATTGCGATTTCTCTGCCCCCCTCCCTCGCTCTCTCCGTCTCTTTAGTGTCCGTCACCCTTTTATTCACATATCATCATTCCGTCCATCTCACCCAAATTACTCTTCTATCCCCTCCACAATGTCTCCACTCTCTGCACTTCTCTCTTGCACTTCTCTCCATCCGCCCTTTGCAATCTCTCTCCTCACTTGTTTCTGGAGGAAGACTCTCACATTTAGGAGTGCTGACTGACACTCCTTTAATCTTGTTGCTCTGCAACCTTCATGGGAGAGGAAGGGATGCGTTCTTCACACATACGCACGAACAAAGCAGCACTCCTCCCCTCCTTTCTGCTCTCCGAGCCTATTTGTTTTCCGTAATATCACACCGCACTGAGGAACAGAGACAGGAAATGGCATCGCATCTCGAGATTCTGCCCTTAATCTTGAAATAACACCTAAAGAAATGTGATGGAAGATATGGACATTTTAATTTCACATATTCCGACTTTCCTTCTATGAGGCCACTTTGTAGTACACTTTGTACTTTAAGAAACTTTTCTCTCTCCCATTTTGGCCTAAAACCCCCTGCATGCTTTCATCCTCGCCTAGAGCAATAACTGAGTGACTTTGTTCAGGTTATGTGTTACATGCTTTTGTCAAATGCTTTCATGCTCTGACATGGTATTTGAGCTTTTATAGAAGTTCGCTTTTAAAGGCTGCTCATATTACACACATACACACATGTAACAGTCAGCTGATCTAAAGTGACTTATATTAGCACAAATGAACATTAAAAGGTATTCTTTGACTTAATAGAGCACCATCTCTGGCGGGCACCGATGTAACATGCCAATTTATGTACATAATGTGCCTCCTCCTGCAAGGTTTACTTATAAATCCTTACGCGACGACGTATCCAGTGAATCAATCTTTTGAGTCGGTTCTTTTTAGCTGAAATGAACTGCTGAATCAGTGAATCAGTTCGCTGTTTAATCTGAAACAACTCAGTCACGCGCTGAATCGTATAGAGTGGTGTATAGGGGAGAGTGGGGTAAGATGAGCCATTTTTTACTTAAGTGGTCCTCAAGATAAGGGAAAATGAGGCAGAAGTACAATAAAAGTAATTACAGTAATTTAAGGATGCTTCCTATCATTTTTAAATCAGAATGTATCTGTGACTAAGGGTTTTAAAATTATGGCTTCTTATAAAAAAGTGTTCCTGTGGCTCAATTTGCCCCAGGTTAGGGGTAAGTTGACCCAAGTCAGTGGGTAAGATGACCCATCTGAGTGAAAACTGACCATCTGACTGAATCTGATTCAAACCCATGTGAAATTTTTAAAGATCAATTTTCCTTTTTAAAAACTAACTTAATAATCAAATTTCATTTTACAAACAGTCATGTTTCTTATCTTAAAGCTAACTTAACATAAAACCAATCAAATCTTTAATTGTTTAAATCATTTCTGAAACAATACCTAGAACACCAAAGTTTTAACCTTCCCTAAAACAGACTAAACAGAGTTTGTTGAGTAAAATTAAATAAAAGCTTAATTAGAATGAAAGAATAAATGTCGCTGAAACTAATAAACATTTTTGTCAAAAAATTCTCGGCATGGTAGCTTTTTTGCAATATTGAACAGACCATTAGGGACTATAGGTGGAAAGATATATTTGATTATAATGTGATGAAAAGCATCTTCTGGTTCTCAGAGAAGGACATGGTGCACTTGTACACTGACCCTATCAAATAAACTACAAATAATATGTATATATATATATATATATATATATATATGATAAACTAATCCGGTTTTGTAAACCAGTTTATACTTCAGAGATTTAACTTAACTTCAGTGCCTTATGGTGGGGTGTAAGTTAAAGTGTTGGCTCAACTTACCCCATAGCATTTGGCTCACTTTGCCCCATATTTTGGAAAAACACTAGCTATCTTACCAATTCAGGCTAATATTTAATTAAATATTTAATGATTTGCATGGTTTTATATGTTGCTAAATCACTTATATGCATCATAAATATTTTTAGACCTGGATAAATTTGCTTTGATGTAACAGCCATTACATCTGCAAAAATTTTACTCTGACAAGCCAAAAACATTTTTTAAGTAAACAGGTGCCTTCCACTCCTCCCATGTGTTTCTCCTTTTCACAGTCTGGCAGAAATTATGTGTGATTCCAAAATTCATGCTCACATGACAGTAAAAGTGTACACTAGCCAAGATACAGGGGGTGGCTCAACTTACCCACTGGCTCAACTTACCCCACTCTCCCCTATCTCTCAGAGAAAAGCCCTAAAATGAAGATAATTACATTTGTTTTTAATAGTAGGCTACTAAATTAACTGTGATATTTTTATATGCCTTACATTTTTTAAGTTAATCTTGTTTTTTACCTCAAGTATCCAATTTAAGTCTCTGATTAATACATGTCAAGATAAGGTGATTTTATATATATATATATATATATATAACAAAATGTGCCTCCTACCGCCTACCTTAGTATTCATCCTTACCCGACAACATATTTTCCCTCACAATACCTAAACTGAAAAGTCATATGCTCTTATGCTCGCTTTTACATGACAAAAAACTAAAAGTGTGCTGGATGGTGTTAATATTAAATCCATCTAAAAAAAACAAGACTTGTAAATCTCTTCTATCGTATGTCATCGACGAAGCAACTCCTTATTGTGTGTGCAGTTTGTGGACGAAGCAGTTCATGGACGCAGGTAAAGACAATTTTTATATTTAAAACAGTTTTAAAAAATAAAACGTATCTACAGATGTTGCAGATACTTTTTTTCTTCCTGTGGTAGTATGTAAACAAACCTTCTGAACAGGGTTATTTTTTATAAATTGTGTGATGTGTAAACATCTTTTACATGAAATATCTTATTTAGGTCAGTAGCTTATAAAAAATAAAATATGCACTTTATATGATCCATCATATTTTGGTAAAATAAATAATAACATTTTATGTCACATTAACATATTAACATAACATTTTACTTAACAGATACTGAAAAGCACATGTAAAATGTTGACCACAACTGTAAATATGCACAAACATTTGTAATGGGAAGCCTGTGCCCCAGTACTAATGAAAGGCTAGAAACACCCCTTGTCTCCAACTTTTATATCCCACTGTACGTATGCTATGCTAATGAAGCTAAATTGGAAATTTGTTACACAGAGACGGACACAGAGCAAGAAAGAGATTGAAGATAAGTGTCTCTGGCTCTCCACACACACACACAGATATGTGTTCGCATGATAAATTAAGATATGAAAATTGGTAATATTTCATTTTCCGCCTCAGTCCCCTTTCTGAGCGATGTAAGCGGCTGTTCAGGTCCGGAGGGGATTTGTCATGTGATATAAGGAGGAATCAATGGACGAGGGACTTGAGGACTGTATATTTACCTAACAAGATGAGGAACATCTCATCCTCCGCACTATCGGATACCATGTGGGAGAACGAGAGAAACAGCCAGTTAATTAAGGAAAAAAAACAAATGGGGGAAAACAAGAAGAATGAATGTTATAAGCACAAAGAGGAGAGTATTGTGATTCTCTCTTTCTCTTAGCTTTCTCTCTCTTAACGCAATTTTATCCCTCCCATTCACCCATCATTCAGGTCCAGCCCTTTTAAAACCCCTCAGCTGTCAATCATCTCGTCCAATCATTCAGTCGCCATAGCGAGGGCAGGAATCAATCACCCGGCCGTCCTCTCGGCTGGGATCTCAATCATGCAGTCTCTGAGCCTGGCATTTACCAACAGATATTACATACACATATAAAATATATGACACAGATTAGATGTGTGATTACAGAGTCGGTCCCCCCTCGTCGGGACCAGAACAGCGAGATCTAATCGAAGGGCCGGACTGAACACGGCCTGTATTGAGTTTGGAGGAGGGAACTGCTCAAGTAGGGAAATGAAAAAGAACCTGCTCTCATTTCCTGCTCCCCTCGACTCACCGTTGGGGACCTTGAGATTATACATGCAGGTGATACATATCACTAAACTGGATGCAATTTTTCTGGCCTTTTCTTTCATGAGGTCCGTAACAGACAATATGCTGTTTAATAATTGTGACATGAAGACAAGGGATGTGTGACCCTAGCATCTGCTGGAAGAAAATGAAAGACAATAGATCTATAGAAAATAGATATAGAATAAGATGTTCATCTTGTTCTTATTTATAGCAACTAAACTTTTTTTCTGAAATATTGTTAATTTCCATCACTCAAAAAGTGAAGAAATATTACCTGTGTGTATATCACTGCACTGCTAACGTGTTTGACAAAATATCCAAGGCATTTCAACAAAAATGTTGATTTTGTGGAAAACACTGATCAAGATTAGAGAACAGAAACCACTGAAGCACAAAAGAAGATTACAGCTAAAATTTTTAAGGGGTACAGCTGTCCAAAATTAGTAGGAAGTGTAGAGGCCCTTGCTTTGAATGACTTCAGCACATCTGCGGCCACAGGTTTCTTCTTCCACTCTCTTCCATAGCTTGGTAACCGTAGTGGGCTTCTAAGCCATAACTTTGTTGGCAAGGATTTTTCAAAGATTTTCAGTCGAGCTTAGATTAGTTATTATTTCAGTGTTTTCTGCTTTCAGTTGCAGGCTGATTGGAAGATGCTTGCAGGGAAGGACATATAGTCAACAAGAGAAAATAATAATAAAATTGATTAAAAATTACCCCTTTCAAAAGTTTACATACACTTTATTCTTAATACTGTGTTGTTACCTGAATAATCAACAGCTGTGGGTTTTTTGTTTGTTTGTTTGTTTAGTGATAGTTGTTTATGAGTCCCTTGTTTGTCCTGAACAGTTAAACTGTCCGTTGTTCTTCAGAAAAATTCTTCAGGTCGCAGAAATTCTTTGGTTTTTCAGCATTTTTGTGTATTTGAACCCTGTCTAACAATGACTATATAATTTTGAGATCCATCTTTTTACACCAAGGAAAACTGAGGGACTCATATGCAACTATTACAGAAGGTTCAGAAGCTCAATGATGCTCCAGAAGTAAATAAAATGCATTAATAGCTGGGGGTGAAAACTTTTGAACGGAATGAAGATGTGTACATTTTTATTATGTTGCCTAAATATCTATAATATATATATATATATATATATATATATATATATATATATATATTTAGTACTGCCCTTCAGAAGCTACAGAATATACTTAAGTTTCCCAAAAGACAAAATAAGTTACATTCACCCTGATCATCAAATTCAAAACACTATCACCCACCAAAAAGGGACTTTTGAACAACTATCACTAAAAAAAAGAAAAAAAAAAGAAAGAAAAAAACTCACACAGTTGTGAATCGTTCACATATTAACACAGTATTAAGAATCAAGTGTATGTAAACTTTTAAACAGAGGCCTTTTCAATTCAACTGTAATATCTTTTGTGGACTACATATAAACGTCTTTTATGTGAAATATCTTATTCAGGTCAGTACTAAAAAAAAAAATAACATGCATTTTGTATGGTCCCTCTTATTTTGATAAAATAGTTAACATTTTGCGCATTTTGCAAGGTGTATGTTTTGACTTCAACTATACCTAGCCGTATGCTCTTTATAATTTAAAATTGTGCACTGCTTTTAAGTCAAAATTATGATGCACGATTCGGCAATTTTAGATTACTTTCTTTAACACAGACAAGGACAGAATGCTAGTACAACAAAACAAAGAGCAAAGGATGAGCATAAATGTAATTGATGCTTTAACTATTTTATCATTCTAACCCTGCTAACAGAGCATTTTATACTAAGCTGTGTTGCTTTTCTTTAACAACAGCACACAGAAAAGCAGAAAAGCAACATTACATTTTTTTAATGATCAATGGCCAAAATGGAGCTCAAAGAAACTCGACTGGAAACTATTAAGTCATTCCATTATGTAAAATGAAATGACTCTATCTAGGTCACTGAATCATTTTATGTTTACATCATTTTAAACAATTGTCAGAAGTACTACTCAGAAGTATATCTTCTTAAGGGACAATACTATAGAAATGAAACTTGGATATATTTTAGAGTAGTCAATGTGCAGCTTGTATAGTAGTACAGATTTACTGTCCTCTGAAAATAACTCAACAGTATAAAGCCACAAGTCCTTTTCATCATGTTCATGTTTTTGTCTGCTGGACAGGACCATACAAAGTTGTGTATCTCGTATTAGAGCAGTTTGGTGCAATTTTTTAACAATTTAGTGCTTTAGTAAAATTCTCTCATACTGACCACTGGATGTTCAACATGGCACCTCATGGCAAATAAACTCTCTGAGGACTCTCCACAAAGATGGCCTAGGCTATAAGAGGTCGTTCTGTGCGTTTGAACCAGGCTTCAAAAAACAGATGCATGAGTGCTGCCAGCATTGCTTTAGAGGTTGCAGAAATACAGAAGTCCATATGACCATATGACGCACACTGCAACAAGTTGGTATGCATGAGCGCCATCCCAAAAAGAAGCCTCTTCTGAAGCTGGTTCACAAGAAAGCCCACAAACAGTTTGCTGAAGACAACCTGTCCAACAGCATGAAATACTAGAACCTAAGGTCCTAAGGTCTGATGAGACTAAGCTAAACCTGTTTGGCTCAGCAACAGCCTGTGCAGCTCTGGTGAATTGCATGCCCAGGATGATTAATGCAGTGCTAGATGACAATGGCGCTAACACAAAATACTGACACTCTGGACAAAGTTTTGACTTAGGATGTACTTATTTTTGTTGCAGGCTATTTTGACAATATTGACTGTATGTTGAGTTATTTTCAGAGGACAGTGAATCTAAACTGTTATACAAGCTGCACATTGACTATATAAAATATACCCAAGATTTATTTCTATAGTATTGTCCCCTGAGAAGATATACTAAAATGGTTGCTGGAATGTGAGGTGTGTACTCACTTTTGTGAGATACTATATGTATCACCACAGTTCTGACTTGAAATGTTCGTTGAGTAGCGCTATAACTCTAAGCTCTGTGACATTTTAAAAAAACATACCATCTGCACTACACCTACACGATAGTATGAACAAAACTGAATGTGATGTAAAAACACAATTACAAGCATGCCGTTTTAGCTTGTTTTTTGATCTCTCATCTTTCAGCTTTTTTATCTTGAGGTATGTTTTTCATGGGATTCGTACTCAAGTAGGTCCAACATACAGAGCTGTAATCATAACTGTGTACGAAAACGATTACAAGTGCTCACTGTTGTTCATTTCTGTTGGAAACTGCAGTAATAGTTCCTACAGGTAAGTTTTCATCATGTGATTGGGTAGGCTAATACACTAGAGAAGCTAGTGCCTAGTGGCATTTTCAATGTGCTTCAGAAACAATCTCTGTCTATACTACACAACATTTCCACTGAAGCCTCCATTTTTGGGGATTGAATCGGCCATATTGGCAGCACTGAACATAAACATTATCACTGAACCAAATGAAACTCGCATATTTTGCGGAAGTCTCAGTTTTTCAGGGGTTGAATTGGCCATATTGGTGGCACTGAGTGTAAATATTGGCACTGAACTGAACGAAACCCGCATATTTTACGTAAGTCTCCATTTTCAAGGGTTGAATCTGCCATATTGGTAGAAATGAACGTAAACATTGCCACTGAACCAAAGAAACTGGCATATTTTGCGGAAGCCTCCGTTTTCAAAGGTCGAATCGGCCATATTGGTGGCACTGAATGTAAACATCTTTCAGCTTTTTCATCTTGAGTCGTGTTTTTCATGGGTTTCGTACCCAAGGATTCCGTATCGTACGTCCAATTCTGTGCCGGCTGAACTACAGAGAAAACAAAACATACAGAGCTGTAATCATAACTGTGTACGAAAACGCTGTTCTCGCTGTTGTTCATTTCTGTTGGAAACTGCAGTACTAGTTCCCACAGGTACGTTTTCATCATGTGATTGGGTAGGCTAATACACTAGAGAAGCTACAAACCCTTCAGCCCATATTTCAGTGGTCTTACTTTGTCATAAAAGTTACGTTTGGTCAAAACAGGTCAATAAACCAAAGAAAAGCGAAAAAAGCACTTTGTGTTGTCTTCAGGGTGAAGATGTGAGACTGTCCCGTAGCCGCTGAGCAAATGCCACCGAGACTTTATCTTTTACACCATTTATTTTGATGTGCTTTTGCATGCTTCTTCAAGATTACATTGTTTTTACAAAGGTTTTCAAACTTTTACGGTTTCCCCAAAGTCATCCCTTCACTTTCAGACTGTGAGGAAGTGGCAAGAACGAGAGATACAGAGAGTGAGTTTCGGAAGTTCGCCACATGCTGCGTGACGCATTCCCCCGGCTCACAGGGACTGATCCGGTACCAAATCCCAGCTCACGGAGGTGCTGAGCCCCCATGTCGCTCTCTTTCCAACTGTGGAGGGCGGCCGCGTGAAGGCGGCCAGGCCAACGCCGCCTAACTGGGCCTTGGCAAGGTGACTGCCAACCCTGAGGGGGATGAGAGAGAATTTACATAAACTGCTTTGGAGATCATCAGCCCTTCCCCTCCTCTATCGCTCGTCTCTCTTTCGCTCGCGCTCGCTCTCTCCCCTGCGGCATGATGCTTTATTATCAAAGGCTTTTATTGCGCCGTGATTTCGCCTGTTGTAAATCAATGCAACCTGAGCGCCGGACACAGGCGTGGAGACGCGTATGGCGGAATACAATCGAATAACACACAGACAGTGTTAACTCCTGTTTTCCTCTACTGTAAAACCTGATGAAAGGAAACCGGCATAAATCTCAGCACCGCCGTTCCATTAATCCAAGCTCTCCCTCAGGAATCCATCAAGGGCTTTGGCACCAAGAGCCATTACTGCAATAATGCAGTGAGGAGAAGATGAAAAAAAACTGAATACTCAAAGGCTGCACTGTTAATTTAGTCATTGTTCTTCCAAGACCCTCAATATCGCCGTTCAGGAGTGCACTCAACCTTGAGCCGGCCGAGTTTTGTCTTCCCTGACGTTCCTGGCAGATTATTTATTCATGGTGGCAGATTGGCAAAGGCGTGAAAGTCACGACAGTACACAATCCCTGTGCGCTGATACTTTTCTTACTTTTCAAGATGCTTTGGTCTTATTGTGGCACTAATAGAGTGCTGTAAGGATGACGTCTTTTTGTAGGCTTGATTCAGCCTAGAAGTTCACCTTGGTTTCTTCAAGAAAACGCCAATAGGATTCTTCCATTGGCTTTTTCATCAAAAATGAGTATTATTTATGAAATCCAAGAGCTTTTTGACGCTGCATAGATAGCAATGCAACTACCATATTCAAGGTCCAGAAAGGTAGTAAGGACAATGTTAAAATAAGACGACGACTTTAACTATTTCTTCTCTTTAGTCCTGTCAGTCGGTTGAACCACTGATGTCACATGGACTATTTTATCGATGTCCTTACTATCTTTCTTGGCCTTGAAAGTGTCAGAAAACTCTCAGATTTCATAAAAAGTTTTACGGGTTTGGAACGAGATGAGGGTGACAAATAAATGACAGAACTTTCATGTCTCTAATGTCCCCCATAATCTCTCATTCAGCCAGTCTCAAGACAAGTAAAAGATTTTAAAAACACAAGGTGTATTACTTTATGTTGTAGAATAAAACATAAAAATATCTTGAGTTTGTGCTAACCACTGACCTTGTTTGAGCATTCAGCCAAAAACAACAAACCCAAGGTTCAGAAGTGCTAACTACACAGTGTAGCTGACTACACTGCTAGCATTTCTTAAATATCAGAACGAATTAGAGCGACAGCATAAAACTGACTGTTGTTTGCAACCCATTTACATAATGTGATGTATTTTTGAGTGAAACAGTGTTCCATGATAGAAAGACAGATTTGAACCAAATTTTACACAACTGGAAAATATATCTTTTTTATTAGAGTAAGATTTTTTCTCCTTCTGTAATAATGTGCAGCAATCAATCTTTATGGAAGTAAAAGGCAGATTCTGAGCATATTTTGCTTTGAAAGACCTAATAAAACACACTGGATTAGAATCAGCAGTTTAAAAAGACAATATACAATTGAGGTCAAAAGTTTACATACACCTTGCAGAATCAGTAAAATGCATGGTATTTTTTATTCAATACTGACCTGAATAAGATATTTCACATAAAAGACATTTACATATAGTCCAACAAAAATAATAGTCGGATTTATAAAAATGACATACGCTTGATTCATTGTTACCTGAATGATCCACAGTTTTTTGTTTGTTTGTTTAGTGATAGTTGTTCATGAGTCCCTTGTTTGTCCTGAACAGGTAAACTGCCTGCTGTTCTTCAGAAAAGCCCTTCAGGTTCAACCTTTTTTTTTTTTTTCATCATTTTTGTGTATTTGAACCCTTTCAAACAATGACTGTATGATTTTGAGATCCATCATTTCACACTGAGAACTGAGGGACTCATATGCAACTATTACTGAAGGTTCAAATGCTCACTGATGCTCCAGAAGAAAACGCAATGCATTAAGAGCCGGGGTGAAAACTTTTGAACGTGTACATTTTTCTTATTTTGCCTTTTTTTCCATTTAGTACTGCCCTTCAGAAGCTACAGAAGAAGCTAACATGTTTCCCAGAAGACAAAATAAGTTACATTTACCCTGATCTTCAAGAATTGTATGTAAGAATTGTCCAATTCAAACTTTTGACCTTAACTGTAGCTAAAAAAGAAGTACAGAAAAATGGATGTGAATCTCACTTAACGACTCAAATTAATCTCTTTTAACCAGTTCATTGAAATGAACCATTCAATTCACTACAATGTACTTAAATGTTTAGCATATCATACGTAGACAGCTACTTTTTCATCCAGTATCAGTCTGACAAGTTTTCCAACAAGTAGCTTTAGAGGTCTTTTTCCAGAAAAGCTACATAACATGTACTTAAAGCAATAGGTCATCCAAAAGTTCAGCATGATTTTGAATATTCCTTTAAGTAAGTGACACTTTTAGTTTGTAACTCCCCAACACTAGCAAATATATGTATGGACAACCGGCACCCTTCGGTATGTAGGTAATTAGCATCTAAATGTGATTTCATCCGGCGCATGGATGCAAATGGCGTCCATTCCATACCCAGCAGGCTCCACATCCTTCAGCTCAGTGGAAGAATAAGGCAGAAAATGGAGGGGAATTGAACCTTTGGTGTCTGCATCTGTCTGAATTAATGTTCCAGCAGTGCTACCGGGCTGCCCACTAGCCGGCCGCCTTATCGAAGTGAATTTTCAGAGGAATAAGCTCCTGCCAGCAGATTTTCCTGAGGTGTACTCCGTATGTTCTGCAACGGTATGATTCATCAAGGGCACTGAACGCTAGTCAAGGCCCCAGAGGAAGCATTTATACGTTATATGGATTTGTTGGGCGGCACAAATTTTAAAGCCTTCTGTACTGACCTGATTAGCCCTGGATGGTTGATTTTCAACAGCTTAGCAAAACTAAGACCAGAAAATACGCATTTTACAGTACTCTTACGTGTTTACAGTTAAGGTTGTTTTACATGCTATGCGATAAGTGTCAGTTTCCAGTTCATTGTCAGTGGAACATCATAAACTTCTGGAGCCAAACACTGAAAAATAAAAATACTGAATCTTGCAAAAATCATCCCTTACAAAAATTAACCATGGTTTTACTACCTAACTATAGTTTTGCTGTTTTTTTGTTTTTTGTTATTTTTTTTGTTTTTTGTCTTTTAGTTATTTTAGCAGCTAATGAATAGGAAGTCTTACTTTAGTAAGTAATAACTTTAGTAATAAACTAAACATTGAAAATTAATGTGTATATTATGGAAGCCTGTTTCTGCCACTGAATTAAAAATAAAAAAGTACATTCAGAATTGAGTGATATAAACTCGCAATTCCAAGTCAGAACTGTGAGATATAAAGTCAGAATAGTGGGATATAAACTCGCAACTGGGAGAAATAAAGTCAGAATTCAGAAATGTAAACTCACCAATCTGACTTTTTCCTCTCCCAATTGCAACATATCAAAATTTGGATTTATTCTCAGAATTGTGGAAAGTCAGAACTGCGAGATATAAACACTTTTGAGTCATAAAGTCAGAATAGCAAGAAATAAAGTCAGAATTCAGACATGTAAACTCACAATTCAAACTTTTTTCTCGCAAATGCAAGTTTGTATCTCTTAATTCTGCTTGTTTTCTCGCAGTTGCGAGATTACATCTCTCAATTCTGACTTTTATTCTCAGAACTGCGGAAAACTCGCAATTCAGAATTGCAAGATATAAAGTCTTGTGAGAAATAAAGTCAGAATTGAGAAATATAAACTCACAGTTCTCCCTTTTTTCTCGTAATTGTAATTTATAAAGTCAGAACTGCAAGATATAAATTAAATTTTGGGTTATAAAGTCAGAATAGTGAGCGATAAAATCAGAATTGAGAGATATAAACTTGCAATTGCAAGAAAAAAGGCAGAACTGAGAGATAAACTCACAATTGCGAGAAATAAAATCTGAATTGAGAGATATAAACTCGCAATTGCAAGAAAAAAGGCAGAACTGAGAGATAAACTCGCAATTGCGAGAATGTCAGAATTCAGAAATGTAAACTCACAATTCTAAGTTTTTTCTCATAAATGCAAGTTTGCATCTGGCAATTCTGCCTTTTTTTCCTCTTAATTGCGAGATTACATCTCTCAATTCTGACTTTTATTCTCAGAACTGCGGAAAACTCGCAATTCTAAGTTATAAAGTCAGAACTGCAAGACAAAGTCAGAATTACGGGATATAAACTTGCAATTGCGAGAAATAGTCAGAAATAGGAGATATAAACTCAATTTTTGGACTTTTATTCCCGCAAATGCGAGTTTGTATCACAGTTCTGACTTTTTCTCTCACAATTGCGAGTTTACATCTCGCAATTCTGACTTATTCTCCGACTGCGACTCATAGATATGAACTCACAATTTTGAGTTATAAATTCAAAACAGCTAGATATAAACTCTGGCATAAACGCGCAATTGCGAGAAATAAAGTCAAAATTGAGAAATATAAACTCACAATTTTGACTTATAAAGTCAGAATACAAGATATTAAGCCAGAATTAAGGGGTATAAACTCACAATTGCGTGAAATAAAGTCAGAATTGAGAAATATAAATTCACAATTCTGGCCTTTTTTCTTGCAAATGTAATTTATAAAGTCAGAACTATGAGATATAAATTCAATTTTGGGTTATAAAGTCAGAATAGTGAGGTATAAAGTCAGAATTGAGAGATACAAACTTGCAATTGCAAGGAAAAAGTCAGAATTGAGAGATATAAACTTGCAATTCTGGCTTTTTTCTCGCAATTGTAATTTATAAAGTCAAAACTACGGGATATAAATTCAATTTTGGGTTATAAAGTTAGAAT
>CM065141.1:6137500-6355000 GCA_033026305.1 Cirrhinus molitorella | reverse complement strand
TTGATTTTCCAAACAAGAATTTTGATCTTCCAAGATTTTTTAGATATTTATAATGAAAAAAAATACATTAAAGTCTATAAATTTCAAAATAAAAATAAAAAAAATAAAAAGAAGAAGAAGAAGAAGAAGCACCTTAAAAATGTAAAATAATAAATAAATAAAAATGTATAAAAATATTTTTTTTCCTTTTCTCTTTTTTCAAAAGAGTACAAATATATTTGACAAATAAGCTTAGAAAAATAAACTTCACAGAAAGAAAAAACAAGGTTTTTTTTTTCTTACCTGAGTGACATTTATTTTTAAGCCAAAACTTGTATTATTGTATGTATGTATTATTATTGAGGGAAATTGTAGCATAAATCGCATTGACAAAGGGTTTTAACAAATGAGTTTAAAAAGAAGCAGATTAACAAATAATGATTTATTTTGACTAATGAAGTTTCCGTTCTGTAAAAATGAAAAAGAAAGCACATGCTGAGAATGAAGCTTGAATGCAGCTATTTTGGAAACCCTAAAACTAAACTTTAATAACAACTTAAAAAGCTTCTCTGTTGGCTATATATATTTTGACAATCAAGTTCACTTTTAAAATCTGTTAAGCTTTTTAAAGTGGCTCCATTCAACCTCTCTGTCCATCAATTACTTGCCGTGACAGAAGCATACATTAAAAATGCATGGCCGCAGAGACAGAGGACACTTATATGCACACTTTAGCTCTGTTCTAAAAACCTAGCGAGTTGCCCTACAGTCTGATAACTACTATACATTAACAGCTGACTTCTGAGGAAACATCCTAACATATCCTATATGCAGTGCTTAATTTGTAAATTGCGAGGTGCCGGAACAAATCGGGGTGACGGATCCGGCATGTGATCAGAGGAGGAGGAGGAGGTAACGGAGCGTTCGCGTTATCACGTTGGCGGGCCATCTGAAGTTAATAACAGCTTGCATATAGCTTTTTTTGTGCGCATGAACTCTAATAAATATGTTTTTATTTATTTATTTATTATTATTAAATATGCACGCTACAGGTCAGCATGAATGTTTTTCATTTTCATATATATATATATATATATAGATAGATAGATATAGATATATATATATATATATATATATATATAGATAGATAGGTATATATAGATATATAGATATGAATGAAGAAACATCACTTAAATGACTTAAATCACTCCCTCCACAAGCAGCTCAATAAGTTTGGCAAAAGAACATTTCTCTCTTGGTGTTTTAGTACAGGTAAACGAACAGAAAAGTGTTGATGAGTACTATTTCTGTTGTTTTAGAAACTCTGGGTCACAGGCTACAAAGAAAAAGGACAAAAAAAGCGGGAAATGAAGGTAGGGGTGGTGAAAATATGAAGCAGCATGCTGGGAAACAGCTAGAAAATTCTCTCACGGTCCGTACGGTCATTCTCTGAAATGTCAAAATAAACGATCAAGTCAAGAAAAAGGGGGATGAATTCTTTTCAAAGACCAACATGTTTTGGCCTTTTATTCAAGTTATGAGGTTTTACAGAGAACGGAAAAAAATGTCCCTGAGTGTTTTGTTCCAGTGAATAAAACACAGTAAGACAGAATGAGCAATTAATTACTTTTCCAAGTATGTCAGAAAAAAAAAAAAAAAAAAAGTTACACCACAGGTCACCTATTTGAGCCGTTGAGTCAGAAAATGAAAACGTATAAGCCTAGCTAGTTGTACAATAATAATAATAATAATAATCATCATATTAGGTTTGGACTACAAAATATGCATCATTTGGTTTGTTCATGCTAATGAAAATACTTTTAAAGTCAACATAAAATTAAGATTGACTATTTACATTTGAGGTCAAAAGTTTACATCCCCCTTTCATAATCTGTGAAACGTTAATTATTTTAGCAAAATAAAAAGGATCATAAAAATACATTGTATTTTACCAAGTCATAAGTACTGACCTGAATAAGATATTTAATATAAAAGATGTTTACATATATTCCACAAGAGAAGAATAATAGTTGAATTTATAAAAACGACCTTGTTCCCTTGATTCTTAATACTGTGTTGTTACCTGAATGATCCACAGCTGTGTTTTTTTGTTTACCGATAGCTGTTCATGAGTCTCTGCAGTTAAACTACCTGTGGTTCTTTGGAAAAATCCTTCAGGTCCAACAAATTCTTTGGTTTTTCTGCATTTTTGTGCATTTGAACTTGTATTTGTGTATTTCCAACAAGGACTATATGATTTTGAGATCCATCTTTTCACACTGAGGACAACTGAGGAACTCATATGCAACTATTACAGAAGGTTCAAACGCTCACTGATGATCCAGAAGGAAAAACAATGCATTAAGAACCAGAGGTGTAAACTTTTCTGAATTTGAAGTTCACTGTAAATGTAACTTATTTTGTTTTCTGGAATACATGTTAGTATCTCCTGTAGCTTCTGAAGGGCAGCACTAAATGAAAAAAAAAAAAAGATATTTAGGCAAAATAAGAAAAAAAAAATGTATTGGCTCTTAATGCATTGTTTTCCTTCTGAAGCATCAGTGAGGGTTTGAAGCTTCTGTAATAGCTGCATATGAGTCGCTCAATTGTCCTCAGTGTGAAAAGATGGATCTCAAAAGCATACAGTCATTGTTGGAAAGGGTTCAAATGCTGAAAAACTTGTTGGACCTGAAGGATTTTTCTGAAAAACAGCAGGCAGTTTAACTGTTCAGGACAAACAAGGGACTCATGAACAACTATAACTAAACAAAAAACAAAAAACAGCTGTGGATAATTCAGGTAACATAACAGTATTAAGAATCAGGGGGTCCTTTTTTTATAAAATCAACTCCTTTGTGGACTATATGTAAATGTCTTTTATGTGAAATATCTTATTCAGGTCAGTACTAAATAAACAACATGCATTTTGTATGATCCCTCTTATTTTGGTAAAATAATTAACATTTTGCAGATTCTGAAAGGGGGGTGTAAACTTTTGACATCTGACAACTGTATATGTACTTTCTATAAAGCAATTTTGCCTTCTCTAAGAAGTCACTTCAAATCGTTTCACGCCAATTTTAGTTTCTAGCATGGCACCGGTTATCTACTTCTTAAAAGTGTATATTAAAGGATTAGTTCACTTCCAGAATTAAAATTTACTAACCTCCATGTCATCCAAGATCTTAATGTCTGTCTTTCTTCCGTCGAAAAGAAATATAGGTTTTGGAGGAAAACATTCCCGGATTTTTCTCCATATAGTGGACTTTAATGGGGATCAGCGGGTTGAAGGTCCAAAGTGCAGCTTCAAAGCGCTCTACACGATCCCACCTGAGGAATAAGAGTCTTATCTAGTGAAACAACTGGTATTTTTTTTTTTTTTTTTACAAAAATGAAAAATTATATACTTTTTAACCACCAATGCTCATCTTGTACTAGCTTGACTTCACGCATTACGTAATCACGTTGGAAAGGTCACGCGCAACATAGGCGGAAGCACTGAAACAGTAAAGTGTTGAAGAGTACTATTTCTGTTGCTTTAGAAACTCTGGGATTTTTCTGAAAAACAGCAGGCAGTTTAACTGTTCAGGACAAACAAGGGACTCATGAACAGAAAAAAAAAAAAAAAAAAAAAAAACATCACAGTATTAAGAATCAAGGGGGTGTAAACTTTTGACCGGGGTCATTTTTCATAAATTCAACTCTCTTGTGGACTATATGTAAATGTCTTTTATGTGAAATATCTTATTCAGGTCAGTACTAAATAAACAACATGCATTTTGTATGATCCCTCTTATTTTGGTAAAATAATTAACATTTTGCAGATTCTGAAAGGGGGGTGTAAACTTTTGACATCAACTGTATATGTATTTTCTATAAAGCAATTTTGCCTTCTCTAAGAAGTTACTTCAAATCATTTCACACAAATTTTATAGTTTCTAGCATGGCACCGGTCATCTACTTCTTGGTAAAAGTGTATATTACAGGATTAGTTCACTTCCAGTATTAAAATGTCCTATTTATTAAAATTTACTAACCTCCATGTCATCCAAGATGTTAATGTCTTTCTTTCTTCCGTCGAAAAGAAATTAAGGTTTTTGAGGAAAACATTTCAGGATTTTTCTCCATATAGTGGACTTCAATGGGGATCAGCGGCTTCAAAGGGCTCTACAGGATCCCAGCCGAGGAATAAGAGTCTTACCTTTTCTTACAAAAATAAAAAATTATATACTTTTTAACCACAAATGCTCATCTTGTACTAGCTTGACTTCACACATTAAGTAATCACGTTGGA
This sequence comes from Cirrhinus molitorella, assembly GCA_033026305.1. NCBI lineage: Eukaryota > Metazoa > Chordata > Actinopteri > Cypriniformes > Cyprinidae > Cirrhinus > Cirrhinus molitorella. The sequence continues at coordinate 6,350,727 of CM065141.1, read as the reverse complement.
AAGGTCACGCGTAACATAGACGGAAGTACCAAACCAGTGTTTACAAAGCAAACGTGCAAAGAAAGTCAAACAGCCTTTACAAAAAGAGGTAAAACACTGATTTTGGACGATTTTGAAGTTGAGATGGAGTTTTCCCCAAACCTTCCTTTCTGAACCAAGTACGCAGGTGAAGAAATAACCTTGCTAGTGCAAGATGAGCATTTGTGGATGATCGTTTTGCTAGATAAGCCCTTTATTCTTCAGCTGGGATCATGTTGAGCCCTTCGAAGCTGCACTGAAACAGCAATTTGGACCTTCAACCTGTTGATCCCTACTGAAGTCCACTATACGGAGAAAAATCATGGAACGTTTTCCTCAAAAACCTTAATTTCTTTTCGACTGAAGAAAGAAAGACACGAACATCTTGGATGACATGTGGGCGAGTAAATTATCAGGAAATGTTAATTCTAAAAGTGAACCTTTAAATCCTTTCAATTTGATCATGTCTTTTAAAACAGAGACTTTACTAAGTCGTACAAACTGCTAAATTAACACTCCAAACAGCCGATCTGTCTTCCTCCTAGTTCTTTGGCGAAATGAAAACATCTCCATCATGTTAACAAGGACTTTACTCTGTAGAATTCGAGTTGATAGAAGCATTTGCCAGAGTAACATTCATTTACAGCTCAAGATGGTCTGCCGTTCTGTTCCTGGATGGCGTATTTGCGAGACAGCACGACGTTATCGTAATCAAAGTTCTCATCCAGATGGAAAGAAACAACCTTCTCGCTTTCATCCTGGAATGACAAAAAATGTTAATGAAGGATTTTACACAGCCTTTGTGAAATGCAACAGAAAAGTATATCTCAGTCCCTGAATTTCTTTCTAAGCTTGACTGCTCTGGTGGGTGTGTGTGTGTGTGTGTGTGTGTGTGTGTGTGTGTGTGTGTGTGTGTGTGTACCTGATTCTCAGCTTCACTGGGAATGTGTGTCCTCTGGTCTGTGAAAGTAGAGGAGATCTCCAGCAGTGTGTGGTGACAGAGCGATGAAGAGGAGACAGCTATCAGATCTTCTTCAATCTCACCTGGTAATGTGGATGTGCCTGACAACACACAACAAGACACACATGAATAATCGGCAGTCCATCAGCATTCATTTACAAACTCTTTCTTCTTTTAGAGTGAATGTGTAAATAAACAATGTAATCTCTGACAATTATTATCTTCGGTGGTGTTTATGTTCATCTGTTGATTTAGTATACTGTTTTGATGTACGTTTAAATCTGTTCAATCTTGCTTCTTCTCTGTATCATTACTTAATCATGTATATGTTTCAGTTTTTACTTTGTTGATACATGTTTTATAACTGTAGACAATTACGATTGTCATTTATGACCCTGGACCACAAAACCAGTCTTTAAGTAGTAGCAGTAGCCAAAAATACATAGTATGGGTCAAAATTCTCTGTTTTTATTTATGCCAAAATCATTAGGATATTAAGTAAAGATATTCCATGAAGATATTTTGTAAATTTCCTACTGTAAATATATCAAAATTTACTTTTTAATTAGTAATATGTATTGCTAAGAACTTTAAAATGGTTGAAATTGCATGGAAATCGCACAGTGTATGTCCGGCTTTAGTGAACACTTCTTTGCTGAGATAATCCATCCACCTCACAGGTGTGGCATATCAAGATGCTGATTAGACAGCATGATTATTGCACAGGTGTGCCACAATAAAAGGCCACTCTAAAATGTGTCAAAACCAGTCAGTATCTGGAGTGACCACCATTTGTATCATGCAGTGCAACACATCTCCTTCTTATAGAGTTGATCAGGTACTTAATTAAAGGCATTGAATTTTTCAAAAATAAATAAATAAATACATTTTGTAAAAAAAATAAAAAAGTCCACATTTCAGTTTCTTGTGAGCAAGCGAAAGTCTCAGCACAGGCAAAGATCTGGGAGAATAATTACTAAACCAGACCATACAAAATTCATTGAAATTATGAAAATTCTATATAATTATATGTAGTTTTTGTTCAAAGTGTGTGACAATTTAGTTTTTTTTTCTGCCAGTTTATGTTTTTTACTTTTGTTTTACTTTGCAAAAATAAATACATAAATAAATAAGTAAATACAATAATATATTATATGCAAAAATAAATAAATAAATAAACAAATAAATAAATACAATAATATTTTATATATATATATATATATATATATATATATAATTATTATTATTATTATTTTTTTTTTACTTTTGTGTTTTTGTTTTGCCATAATTATTATTTTTTTGTTATTTTATAACAAAATGTAAAATGTAATTGCCAAATGTAAAAAATTTAAAAAAAAAAAAATTGCCAAAATAACAAACCCTGAGACTTTTGTGTATGCACAAAAAACTTTTCACGTTTCTTGTGAGCAAGCTAAAGTCTCAACATAGGTAAAGATTTGAAATTAATTACAAAACCGGACCACCCCGAATTAATTAATATAATTAATGTAATTATATGTAGTTTTTGTTCAAAGTGTGGTGAAAAATTCCTTATTCCTTATCTTATTTTTACAAGGATATGTTACAAATTGTTAAAACATGTTAAAATTGTTCTGTTTTTTAGTACTTTTAAAGAACTTTCAAACATTTCAGAGTTTTTTTTTTTTTGGTTTTTTTTTGCACACACAGATGTTTTACTTTATTTTGACAAGGTCTTTTTTTTAAACTAAATTTTGTTTTAAAAAAATGAAAAACAGAAAAACAGCATAATTTATTTTGCAAATGTCAAATTAACAAACAAATGTCAGGTTTTTTTTTTTTAGTCCCTTAGACGCATCGCTGACATAAGTGAAAAAAATTGTGACTTGTGACTGATTGGAAGGAGTTCATATGTTCTGCATATTTTAACAGAAGCCTAAATAAGATTTGAGAACTTAGAGCCATCCGGAAAAGAGCAACTCGAACATTTAGTTGGAAAACATCTTTTCTTTTCTATTCACCTTATTTTTCCTGTAAGAGTGGGCGAAGCCATTTGCAAACTTAATTTGTCTGGCTTCTGGTGTCATCCGCATCCAGCTATTTTTAGCTGTAAAAAACTTGTTTTTCTGCTTGATATTGCAAACTGGTGTGCCTTACCATAATATTTTAAATGTATTATATAATTATGAGCACACTGATTTGTAGTGCAAAATGTTTTACCGTTTACTGCACGTTGTTACTCCTCTCATTATTTCCCTACAGCTGCTAATAAACCAGAAATCTCACACATTCACAGAAAACAGCTCACTACTGCATTGAAAAATAAGGTGGATAAAAAAACTGAAAAGTTTAAAACATCAGAGTAAGCTGATTTTGATTAAACTTACATTTTATGTCATAAAGAAAAGACTGCTGTGCTAATAAGCTGTTTGCGTCTCATATATCAGTGGATTTTCGCCGTATTTCTTTGTGTGAGAGAGAAAGACATCAGGCAAGAGCTCGACTGATGCTGATCTTAATTAAACAGCTAATTACTGGCACAGTGAAAGCCATGGTTTCAGCTGCTGGGTGAAGACCAGGCATCTGAGGGTGTAGTGTGCATCTCTGCATGTCTGTTTGAGTGTATGCAACACCATATGTGTGTATGACTGGAGAAACCCCACCCACCCACGGCTTTCAGAACAAGGTGGTCTCAAAAACAAGGCCATTAACCAGCTCACTATTGAAACACAGGAAGATGTGAATCTAATGAATCTTATGGCTGTTGCTGTTACGGCGTGCTGTGAACTTCCCTGACCGGTGTGCAGAGGCATGTTTCATGTTTAAAACCCTAGATAACCGGTAGCTCTTCTTGAGCTTTGATCTGCTTTGACCAGAACCACCCTCCCCTCAACACAGGGCCGTCTTCAAAGGTGGGGCATATTTCATAGGGGATGCACGGTTATGAGCAGCTATAAAATTATAGTTAGGGCTGAGCAATAATTCGTTAAAACGATATGAAGAGTTTTAATAAATATTTAATTTAATTTAATTTAATTTAATTTAATTTTGCCTGATTTAACTTATTTTATTTTGATTGGTTTGAATTGAACTGAATTATTAAATTTTTAATTTATTTCTTGCCAATTCCTGATTTATCTTTTATTTTACTTTAAGTTAAATTAAAAATTCAATCAATTAATTTTATTTTTGCCAATTCTAATTCATTTTTACACACATTTTTACACATTTAATTTAATTATTTAATTAAATTTTTATTTTTGCCAATTCCTGATGTAACTTTTATTTAACTTTGATTACATTTAATTTGACTTTTAATTTAATTTAATTGAAATACTGATTACCTGATTTAATTTTTATTTTACTTTAAATTACAGTCAATCTATTTTAATATATATTTTTGCTAATACCCAATTTAACGTTTTGATTTTACTTTGATTGGTTTTAATTTAATTTAAAATTGTATTTTTGCCAATTCCTGATGTAACTTATTTTACTTCGATTGATTTTAATTTTACTTTTAGTTTAACTGAATGTAATTTAATTAATTTTTTGCCAATACCTGATTTAACTTTTATTTTACTTTGATTTAACTCTATTTAACTTAATTTATTTTTTATTTGACCTTTTAATTTAATTTTATTTAATAAAACATTTGCTAATACCTAATTTAATTTAAATTTGTTTTCTAATACCTGATTTAACTTTTAATTTAATTGAATCTATGCCAATTCCTGATTTAACTTTTATTTTGATTGCTTTTAATTAAATATAATTTTTACATTTAATTATTATTTTTATTTTACCAATTTTTTACTTTTTTAAAAAAAGAGCAATTTTTGAGCAACCTTTTGTTTTGCCATAATTTTAGTTGCAAACCGGTAGTACCAAACAACAAAATAAAAAAGTCCACAGATATAACAATAAAGGCACATAGAAAAAACATTCGAATCACTTTCAGAATTATTTTTTCCAGCTGATGAACGGTAAAAATATTGACACCCAATCAGAATTAATCCAAGCTCAAGAATTTGTGGCAGAAGCATGTGTGCTTAGAATAAACAAACAACAGTGTGGAAGCTAATATGGTTATCTTTATCGTTATCATTCTTGGTGTGAACAAACAGAGCTTATTTTCAAAAGTCAAGACACCAAACATCTACAACATTAGGACAAGAATGCGACAACAACCAATGATACAACAACCTGCCGCCTTACAGCAATGGATATTTTTACCATCCCCAACAAGCGGTGACATGATTATTAATGCTAATCAACTTGAAGTTCAGCATGCATCTTGTTGTTATTCAGTAGATATGACTGACATTATAAACACGCCACCTAATGACTTTTACATACACCCTTTCCTCTGAATTAACACAAACAAACACACCGAAAAACGCAGAAGCCCTGCTCCGAACGGTAAGCCTCTCCAATCAAAAGCGGCTTTCTTTCCTCCAACTATTTTATTTATTTTTGTATTAAACTGGTCATTGGAGTTTAAATGAGCCTCTCTGGCTCCGCAGAAAAGAGCGACTCATTACAAGCCTGCACAGCAAGCGTTAAGCCTCGCCAAGCGAGTGCTTGCCCCCGGCTCTAATGATGAGGGAGCGGTTTGGAATTTGCATGCATTGAATATGTGTAATAAATGCTAATATATTTAAATCAAGCTGTATGACAGCTCTAATTACAAAAAATTGCGTGCACATGATATCCACTAAACCCTATTAAAGGTAAGGTGAGCCCATGCAATCCTTACATATGCGCATGAAAAGAATATTTATGCCAGAATGCTTCAGATTTTCATTTTAAAATACATCCATACAGATGATGCCAACATGTCAAAGTGTATTATGTGAATTTTATGTGAATTTTACATGAATTCGTGATAGATCCGATTCAATTTAAAGCTGTTGTGAAATATTAAAAAGATGACAAGAGTTCTCTAGGATGTGCTTTACATAATAAAGAATTTGTAAAAATGTAAATAAAGACTCTAAATGTGCATCTAGGCCACTGTAATCTACATAAACTGACTTTGTGTAAAGTGTCATGTATTTGAATATGTAAAATAAACACCTGTAGTGCCAGCATTTTCCTCTTCATCCTCTGAATCTCCCAGATAATTATCAAACTGCCAAGGATGGAAAATATGTGTTTTTTTTATGAACAGTTATATTACAATTGATTAGAACTAGCAACTAAAACATCTTCACACTAAAACTTAAAGGATTAGTTCACTCCTGAATGAACAGTTTCCTGATTTCCTGATGTTCATGTCTTTCTTCAGTCAAAAAGAAATTAACGTTTTTGAGGAAAACGTTCCAGGATTTTTCTCCATATAGTGGACTTCAATATGGATCAGCGGGTTGAAGGTCCAAACTGCAGTTTCAATGCAGCTTCAGAAGGCTTTAAAAAAAAAAATAAGAGTCTTATCTAGCAAATGATTGGCTGTTCTATATACCGACTAATAAATTAGCAAACACTGAGGATACAAATAAAAAAAGAAAGAAAAAGAAAGCTTCATTGCGTAATGTGATGTAAACAGCAAAAATGACAAGCTTTTCAAAAAAAAAAAAAAAGTAAAACTAAACTGGTTGCTGGTGACAGTGCTTAGAAATTTTTTTTTTTTTTTGATTAATGGCTCGATTAGTTCCAGGTTTGAGGAAGGCCTGCCTTCCGAAAAACTAAGTGTGTTGTGATTGGTTAGCTTTCCAACTGCATTGCGATTGGCGAACAGTTTAGACAGTGTTTCAGTACTGTCACGACCCTTGCCAAAGCAACTTGGTTATAGTTAAGGATATATGAAGGTATAGCTGATGCTACAGTAGTGTTGGGTCCAATCGTCAGCCTGCCAGATTGCCAGATAATGATATTATCGTGCTAATTTATTAAATTTATTAATTTATTAATTATTTACATACTTTCATTGCCTGAAACCAGCTCAAGTGTAAGGCTTACTCTAATGGAGTATGTTAAAATAAACCAGAAAACAAAGCTTGTAGTCCAAATGAGCCGTTCATTGTAGTTCTTGAAATGGGAATTTTGAAAAACAAAATCTCTCACTTTGGAGTGGACTTTGAGATTTGTAACTTTGTAGATCTTTTTTTAATGCACAAACATACACACCACACACTGACTAAAGTTCAAAAAGTGAAAAAGCATAATAGGACCCCTTTTTAATTCCTAATAAGAATATGTATTGTTGTCAGCAACTTTAACATTGTAAATACACAGTTTGAACATGAACACTGCACTGTGCTTACATACAGGTAAATAAAAAACTTAAATAATGATTAAATTAAAATGTATTGTAAAAGTTAAATAAAAACTGTACAGTACTTAAATGTAAAAAAAAAACCTTGTATTTTAACATTAATTTATATTTAATTTAGTGATTCCTCTGTGTACCACTAGAGAACCACTGGACTAGACTAAGAATTTTAAGTCAGTGGGATAACAAAGTATTTTAAGTTGAAACTACTTTTTTTTTTAGTGGTGGTCTAATGTCAAAAACAAGCTTTTTTATGGTATTTGAACATAAGAAACAAGCTTTATGTCAAACTTCTAAATTGTTGGACATTGTTGTTTTACTTTTTTTGTGAAGGCCGTTTGACTTTCTTTGCCCGTTTGCTTACAAACACTGGATCAGTACTTCTGCGCAAGAGTCAAACTAGTGCAAGACGAGCATTTGTGGTTAAAAAGTATGTAAATGTATATTTATTTTAGAAAATGACTGATCGTTTTGCTAGATAAGACCCTTATTCCTAGTCTGGATCTTGTCGAGCCCTTTGAAGCCGCATAAAAACCCGTTGCCTCCCATTGAAGTCCGGTATATGGAGAAAAATCCTGGAATATTTTCCTCAAAATCCCTAATTTGTTTTCGACTGAAGAAAGAAAGACATGAACATCTTGGATGACATAGGGGTGGAGCAAATTATTAGAATTTTTTTATTCTGGAGTGAACTAATCTTAATTCACAATTTTACTTTAAATTTATACAATACAGTCAGATGTTAACATTTTGCTAAGCTAACATACTCAACTGAGCATACTCATAAGTTTAGCATACTGTAATGAGCTTATAAACAATTTGTCCTTGTTCTCTTCTGAATAAAATAATATATTTATTTTTAGGCATCTCAGATGAACCGCTTACCTTCACAGGTCTATCTGGAGCAGAATTTGACGGGTCCCCCAGTCTTCCTCCAACACAACCGCCATCCAAGATTACCTATACAGACACACAAACTCATAAACTCACCATCTCATTTCATTTAATGACGCTCTGAAATGACAGCAGCCATGTGAATCGGTGTGATTACAATCAAAACAACATTATAATCAATATGACTGTTTTTCTCTCCTGGTGGCAGGGAGCTAAATAATGCAGAGGCTTTTTTTTTAGCATTGACTGGCCTGGGATGTTAGCTGATGTGCTTTGCGTTATTGACAGTAACCGGTGCTGTGGCTCGCCAGAGCCCCACTGAGATCAATACGCAAGCCAGGCGGGAGTCTTAAGCACCGTTCACACAGACAGACAGATAAGCAAAACACACATCGCAATGAAGCCATCCAATACGCTGAGAGAAGAATTCTAAAAGTCTTGTGGAGGAAATACATCAAAAAGACAAAAATAAAGAAAAATGGGGAGTATTTTTAGTATTTTGAATGGTGCTTGCTCATACTAGAGATAAACCTATAATGCTAAGTTGCTTGCTAAGGGGTCCATGGACCATTTTCAGTGAGTGGCATTTTGAAGAAAGTGATGTTTTATATCCACCTTTTTCTTCAACACAGAAGTAAGCTTGTGGGTGAGACTTACAATTCTATAGGGAAATAACGAGAAGAACAGCAATGTGCAGTAAATGGTAAAATAGTTTGTACTACAAACCAGTGTGTTCATAATTAAGGACATTTTTAAGTAGATATACTACCAGTCATACAAGAATTTTAATGTTTTTAGTCTCTTCTGCTCACCAGGCCTGCGTTTATTTGATCCAAATACAGAAAAAGCAGTAATATTGTGAAATATTTTAACTATTTAAAATTTTAAAATTCTTTTTGAATATGTTTTAAACTGCAATTTATTCCTGTGATCAAAGCTAAATTTTCAGTATCATTACTCCGATCTTCAGTGTCACATGTACTTCCAGAAATCATTCTTAAATGCTGATTTGCTCAAGAAACATTTTTAAAAATTATTATTTAAAAATATAGTTGAGTACATTTACGAAAGATCCAAAGATCAGCATTTAACTGAAATAAAAAAGTGTAGCATTATACACTATACTATTCAAAATCTTGGAGTCAGTATAATTTCTTTTATTTTTTGGGAAAGAAATTAATACTTTTATTTAGCAAGGATGCTTTAAATTGGTCAAAAGTCATAATAAAGAAATGTATGATGTTAGAAAATATTTCTATTTTAGATAAACACTGTTCTTCTGAATTTTTATTCATCAAAGAAACCTGAACAAAATTCTTCTCAACTGTTTTCAACATAATAATAGTAAATGTTTTTTGAGCAGCAAACCAGAATATTAGAATGATTTCTAAAGGATCATGTGACTGGAGTAATGATGCTACAAATTACAGAAATGCATTTTAAATGAAAATAAATGCAGGGCTGGTGAGCAGAAGATATTAAAAATCCTACTGTTCAAAAATTTTTGACTGATAGTGTACCTACTGGACCAAATCTCCATAATATTCTAGTCCCCTCATACGTCCATGAGCTTTTTTTCTCTATTTTCACAAATAGTGGCTAACCCTAATCCTGAGTGTAAGCAATAGTGATGTTAGCCTTGGGAAACACCACTAAAAAGCCAAGACAAAAAAAGACAAAATTACATATGGGAGGGAGCTGTATGTGTGTGTGTGCACGTGATAAACAGTGCAATGCCTAATGCAGAAGACTTCAACTGTGATTGAAGGTGAGTGAAGAAGAGGTCTGTCTGAACCTCTCCCAGTAAAGACTGTCATTACGAGCAGCTTGGATCTATAAGGTGCTGACCTCTTCCTGATCAGCAGTCGGTGAGCAGCGATTCGCCTGTCCCTTCCGTCGGCTTACGCTCTCCTCCATCTCTGTCACTTCATGCTCTCTTTGTCGCTCTCGGCTGCTGTCCATCTCTCTCTGGGACGAGTCTCCATGTCCTCTAGGAGCAGTCAATCGCGGATCCCTCACATTCTCTGCAATGGGATACGACAGTAAAGACCGCAGGCTAGAATTCACAGACGTATCAGAGAAAAGATGATGTATGGGCTGTTCAGTATGCTCACCTGGGGTCAGATACGTGAAGGTGGAAAGGAACTGCTCGTACATTTGCTCCGGGGAGCTGCAGAACTGCTCAAGAGCTTCAGTTATGGCTTGGTCATGGTCGTCCACAATTGAACCGTTAACTAAACCTGGCATCCTGTCAAACCTATTCACATTCAGAAAAAAAAGAGATAAAGAAAGAAAGAGTGAGAGATCAAATATATAAAAACTACATTAGCATACACCAGTCAAAACTTTAAGAAAGCCACAAAGATGAAGTACTGGTGTAAAAACTGGAAAAAAAAAAACGATGAAGGGGTCCTGCTAGGCGGCACTACTTTACAGGTCACTTATCACCGGCGATATGCATTATAGCTGCATTAGCCCTGATTGGAATGAAATTATCATTCTGAAGTTCAGCTTAATTACAATCAATGACGGCTGGGAAGGGGGGCGGGCAGTGATTGCCGTGACATTAAAATATAATGAAGAATGGCGTGATGATCGTCAGAAACTCTGCGCTGTCGCTGTGTCATTCATCACGAACACGCCCTAGGGAGAGCAGTCTTCAGGTGGCACAACATTAGCGGGGACAGAAACAGGTGCTACGTTAGAGTTTAATTACTCTCCTCTATCAATAATACAGCGCAAATCCTTGCATGGCTTCAGGCCTCAGCTGTACTGTTGGCCAACTTCTTTTTTCTCTCTTGGAATACGACCATACTAAGATTTCTGCAGTATGCAGTACATAGACTGCATGGCATGCGCATTTCCTGTATGTAGTGAACACTCAGATATGCCCTAAAGTGCAGTATACACAGTGTCGCCATATCTGTGGTTTTCAAGCGGAATTGACCATTCCTTAGTTACTGTTGCCATGTCATGTTCTCACACAGTGAAAAATACATCGTGGAGCAAAGAGGAAACTGACAACATGCTGACAGACAAGACAGATTCGGCGTTATGACTGGTCAGATGACCTGTTAATCAAGCTGTCAATTGGGTGGATTTTGCATACCTGTCAACCCTCCCGTTTTTCCCGGGATTCTCCCGTATTTTACCATTCTATCCCGCTATCATCCCATCTTCCTAAAAAATATACCACTGGGTATTTTATATATTTCCTACATTCGCCTTTGGTAAAACTCCCATAATTTGTATGGCCCAAACCTCATTATATGAATAATCACGTTAACATATTTCAAGGTTGAATATTGTTTCATTGATTTAAATATCAGTGCTGCACATTTCAAAGTCAGGTGCTCTGCTTTGTTTTCTGCGGTTACCGAGGAAACGGCTATATTCATGGCGAAAAGCGCCACCTGCTGGCAGAGAATTAATAGCATACACTAAGATATATTTATATGTATAATAATAACAACCCTTTTCCCGTATTTTGGAACTCGAATGTTGACAGGTATGATTTTGTTGTGAAAACCTGGCAACCCTGAGTATATAACACATACGACTTGGAACTCTCTAAATGTGCGTCGCCTAACACAGAAGTCGTTATTTTAGTTTTCTTTGTGCACGAAAAGTATTCTCGTAGCAACATAAAATTAAGGTTGAACCACTGATGTCACATGGACTATTTTAATAATGTCCAAAACCCACCCAACTGCCACCCAAAACTCGCCCAACTGCGTTTTGAGGGGGGTCCCTCTGTAAAAATTGTGTTCGGGCGAGGTTCTGGTACAATTCACATCCAGGAGCTAAAATGTCACGTTATTGGGGTCGCTTCAACCCACGGACATTAAAAACAACCCGCAGCAAGTGTTAAAGTAGCCAAATTGACCCTTCGCAAAAACCCAAATTACAAATTTTACCCGATTTTTAACCCTCTTCGAAACACAATTGGGCTAGTTTTGAGTAGCAATTGGGCAGGTTTTGTTGTGAAAACCTGGCAACCCTGAGTATACAACACATGCGTTGTGGTATTCTCTGAATGTGCATCAACTATAATCACAATCGGGAAAGTAGTTTGAAAGTCATATCTACCTTCATTAGAATGTAAGCATTTACATTTTGTTTTTAACAAGGGAACCCTTTCGAAACACAGTTTGGTTAGTTTTGATTGACCTGTCAATCAAGCTGTCAATTGGGAGGGTTATGTTGTGAAAACCTGGCAACCCTGAGAACACCATGTATGCATCGTGGTACTCTCTGAATAGGCGTCGACTGACACAGAAGAGAAGTTGTTGTTGAATAAAATTGTTTTTTGTTTTCTTCGCACACAAAAAGTATTCTCATAGCTTCGTAAAATTGGTCGCCGTGATTTTGCAAAGTAAGACATGTTCCTGGATTAACATCTTTTGTTGACTTAACCCAATCACTACCCTTAAACCTAACCTTACCCACAATTTATTCCTAAAATCAGAGGGAAATGACAGCTGATTAACAAGGGTGTAGAAGCTTCTAACTCTGATCGTGAGCCTAAAACTGACAGTTCCTGAAAAGTTATCCCTCAATTCTGATTGGCTGACTGGAATGTTGATCCAAGACCATGTTGTACTTGGTGAAATCACGTTCACCCATAAAATTATAGTTGAGCCACTGATGTCACAAGGACTATTTTAACGTGGTAGTTGTGTTGCCATCAGGGTTGCCAGGTTTTCGCAAAAAAGCCGTACAATTGCTACTCAAAATTAGCCCAACTGCATCTCAAGGGGTCCCTTGGTAAAAATTGCGCTCCGGGGGGTAAAATACACGATTCTGGGGGGGTTCCCCTGGTACAATTCGCATTCTAGTGGCTAAATATCATGTTATTGGGGTCACTTCAACCAACAGACATGAAAAACAACCCGTGGCAACAGTGGCCCAATTCTGCAGAAAAACCACAGACTTGGCAACACAGGGTCAGATAGCTCTTGGACTTCATCAGAAATATCTAAATTTGTGTTCCAAAGATAAAAGAAGGTAATTTGGGTTTGGGTGATTAATTTATGACACAATTTTCATTTTTGGGTTAACTTCCCCCTTTAACTGAACAGCAGCCCACACAAGAAACTATAATCACAATCGGCTAAGGAGTCTGAAAGTAACATCTTCCTTCATTACAATGCAAGCATTTACATTCTGTTGTTGTTTGTTGCGTTTCAGTCTCCCTCTGCATTTCCAAGCGTCTGTTTCATTGTGACAGAGCTGGCAAACATCTGCATTCATTTGCCACCACCGTATGCAAATCCGTTTCAGGACTCAACAGGTTTATTTTACAGCGTCTGTAAGTGTGAACACCGGCATGTAAGTGCGCTTGAGCGGGAGAATAAAGCTCTCCAGTGCGCTTGGAGACACCGGAGGAATTCTTTATTTTGTGTTGCGCCTCAGGGGAGTCGCTGAGCCTCCTCTTCATGGCCCTGCTCTTCAGACACAGGTGCTACGCTGTTTGTGTTTTTCACTGTTCTTCCAGGCACTCGTGGTTACGTGTCTTTGTTTTGCACTCTCTCGCACACACATCTCTCGGCCTCCAAAACAAACACACAACTGCACTCACGCACAGCCCCCCGAAACACAAAAACATTATGCTAATGAGGCAGGCACAGCTGTTCCCTTCTTCTCCCTCTCTCTCTCTTTCTTTCTTTCAACAACAGTTGCCTAATTTCTCCCGTTTCTTTAAAGAGCCGCCAAGCAGAAATAGTTAATGCAAATATAAGCCTGCGGGAAATAAGGAGTATTTTTACAAATCCGAGCTACCCCTCCTGCCAAAATTTGATGAGTGACTCACGCATTCGGTATTCGGTGTAATGAGAGTGAATCATTCTGCTCCTCACAGAAGCCGACGCCACAGACCACTCAGATACACGGAGACTATTTTAACAGCACATTACATCGAGATGTGCTACACTGTCACTGATGCATTATAAAAAGCGTGATTATAGTGTCGTGAATAAAAAAAGAAAAAAAAAATCTGTGGGATTGCACCGTGGCCTATACCAAGGACACACAAATGTGAAAAATCTGTGCAACGTGACGCATTTACAGCCAATTATTTGATATTTGAGTTACAGTTAATATATCTGATGTTTAAAGGATTAGTTCACTTCTGATAATTTACTCATCCAAGATGTTCATGTTTTTTTTTTAATGGAGGTCAATGGGTTGAAGGTCCAAACTGCAGTTTCAGTGGGCTCTACATGATCCCACCAAGGAATAAGGGACTTTCTCTTAGAAAAGATGGCTTTTTAGTGGACACATAAAAAAATAGAGAATAAAGAGAATAAAGTCAAAATAATTTGAGAATTAAGTTGAAATTACAAAAATTAAGTCGAGTGTTTTAAGAAAAACACTCTTTTTCTCAACTTTCTCTTAGAAAATGACTGATCGTTTGCTAGGTAAGACCCATATTTCTTGTCTAGAGCACTTTGAAGCTGCACTGAAACTGCAATTTGGACCTTCAACCCAGTGGCCACCACTGAAGAACTACAATGGCTTTTTAGTGCCACATAAAAAAAAAATAAAAAATAGATAATAAAGAGAATAAAGTCAAAATAATTTGAGAATTAAGTTGAAATTACAAAAATTAAGTCGAGTGTTTTGAGAAAAAAAAGTTGAAATGTTTCGAGAATAAAGTCGAAATATTTTGAGAATAAATTCAAAATTACAAGAATTTGTAGCAATTGTAGCAAATATTTTGAGAGTATATTCTAGCCTTTTGTGCATGCAAATGGCCCAGAGATATTCAAAAGTCAGTTTTATAGCAAAATACAAACAACATGACTTATAATAATGTTTTTTTTTTTTTTTTTGAGACATTCATTTCATTGTTTATATTGTGCTATAAACTTGAAAAAAAGAGGGAAGACACATTTAGAATTTGTATTTTGTGACAAAACTGACAGAATTTGAAAGCTGAGCTGTGTTTTATTAAAAGCAACAAAGCACAAAATTATTGCGATTACTGGGTGGCTATAACGACTGGAAGACATTAAATATTATTTCCAAACATTTACTGTATTTTACTGAGAATAAAACAGATTGTGAATAGTCATTTATATACCTCAGAACGTTTTATTGTTGCTTTTAATTAAATACATGTGAGGAATAAAATATTGGATGCCACAGACGTTTTTGCGGAGTTGGTGGTGGAATTTTCACAAAGAAACCATATCATTTAATGAAACGAATATAATCGAAAAGACGGTTGATTCACATACAGCGATCTGACACATTAAAGACACATTGTTTGTAATTCACTATAAAAACTGACCGATTTTGAAAGCTGAGACTTTTTTATATTAAAAATGGTAAAAGCACAAAGCTTATTGCTATTATTGGAATATAACTGAAGATGTTAAATGTTATTTCCAAGTATACGGTCCCTGCGAGTATAATACATAGTATGATTTCTGCTAATAATCTCTCAAAATAGTATAACTTTAAATGTTACGATTTATTTCTTGTAATTTGAATGAACTCTTGAAACATTTCGAGTTTATTCTCATAGCATTTCGACTTTATTCTTGAAATATTAAGACTTTAATGTCATAATTTTTAACTTTTTATTTTTTTAAATATTATAACATGGCACTAAAATGCAGCTGCAGAAGTCCACTATACAAAAAAAATTCTGGAATGTTTTCCTCAAAAACTTTTTGACTGAAGAAAGAAAGACATGAACATCTTGGATGACACGGGGGTGAATAATTATCAGGATTTTTTTATTCTGGAAGTGAGCTGTCCTTTAATTGAGTTATAAGAGCACATCAGTCAGCAGGGAAACTCAAGATGACATCGCAAAAATAGAAAATAAAATATATATTTTTAAAATAATCTCTTATTCTCACTTAGGCTGCATTTACTTGATCAAAAATATTGCAAAATATAAAATCATTTTATATCATTTAAAATCATCATTACTCCAGTCTTTAGTGTCACATTGTCTTTCAAAAAGCATTTTAATATGCTGATTTGCTGCTTAAGAAACATTTCTTACCATTATTAATATTGAAGCTGCTTAATATTTTTGTGGAACCCATGTTTTTTTGTTTGTTTGTTTGTTTGTTTGTTTGTTGTTGTTGTTTTTGGATTAAAAGAACGTTTAGAACCAATATCTATTAAATCTATGAAATATTTAGGATGAATCAGCTGTAAAACACCAATATAAAGTCCATATTAATACACAGACCAATGATGCATCGAGTTTGTGCTTGTTTTCATTCAAACTTGTGCTCAGACACCTGTTGTTAGCAGCAGTTACAGACAGTTAACCTCAAGATGAGCCAGTCAACCTTCACAAACACTGAGCCTCTACCACTGTCACTAAACCATTTGCTTTAATATCTCAAATAAAACTTAGCAGCACCAAACAGCTCTCAGTTTTCGGAGTGCATTGGCCAGAAGGTAAGAAATATAAATGTTATTAGGGTAAATATTATTCTAAATCTACATATGAACTATTTAGAAATGTATGTGATAGTTTAGTACCTTATAAAGCGGAAATAAAAACACCTAGGTAATTACGATTTTGATCATATAATTATCATAAATATTTAGTGATTTAAAAGCTTCGTATCTATATTTTTGTACGTTAGTATAGCACTAGTGTTGACAAACATAGCTCACACACTTGTATAATACGATTTATCTTCCTAATCTGTATGTAAAGACATTAAAACGAATGTAATAAGTGGAAAAAATAGGACACGCTGATAACTGTTAGAAGAAGATAATAGAATAACAGCGTTCAGAGCTCATAAAAACATCTCACACGTACCGTTTAAATGTAGAACGAGAAGCGCCAGATTTGCACTGGATGCTGGGTAATGTAGTCGTTTTATTGCCAGCTTAACGCGATTCTCTATAGGAAACCGAAGTAAGGAAAACTACAACGTGTTCCTGCGGGAATGCTTCTGTGTTATGAGGAAAACAGGGAAAGAGATACATGGTTCCGCGTTTTTTTCTTACCGTCATTTAAAAAAATCTACTCTTTATATTATGCTAGCATGCTAGTCCCTAATTCAGTCATGAACTGTGCAATGTACAGGAAATTCCTTACGTAATATTTGACAAAATGTTTATACTAATGAATGCTTGTTTTTCATTTATATTTCACACAGTTCTCTACAAAAAGATGTCCTTGCAGCCTCTGACTGCTGTGAACTGCGCTGGCCTTGTGCAACCAGGCTTCTCCTTATTAGAGCTGGAGGGCGATATTTACCTCTTTGGTCAAAAGGGCTGGCCGAAACGCTCTTGTCCAACTGGGGTATTTGGTGTACGTGTAAAAGCAGGAGAACTTAAGCTGCGTGCCATTTCATTTTCAAACAACTCTTGTTATCTCCCTCCCCTCCGATGTCCTGCGATAGCTCATTTTGAGCCTCATGATGGCCACCCTGAGTGTTACCTCATTCATGGTGGCCGAACACCCAACAACGAGCTGTCTTCGAGTCTCTACATGTTGAGCGTAGACAGCAGAGGATGTAATCGCAAAGTCACACTGTGTTGTCAAGAGAAAGAGCTTGTTGGAGACATCCCTAGCGCTCGATATGGTCACACTCTCAGCGTGATCCATAGCCGTGGGAAGAGCGCTTGCGTTTTGTTCGGCGGCAGGTCCTACATGCCCCCTACCGAAAGGACCACGGAGAACTGGAACAGCGTGGTGGATTGTCCACCACAAGTTTTTCTCATTGATCTAGAGTTTGGTTGCTCTACGGCCCACACCGTCCCCGAGCTCACAGATGGCCAGTCGTTTCACGTAGCCCTTGCAAGAGAGGACTGTGTCTACTTTCTAGGAGGCCACATCCTCAGCTCCGATTGTCGACCTCCTCGTTTGATCCGCCTACGTGTGGAGCTTCTCCTAGGAAGCCCTGTTCTCACCTGTAGTGTTCTTCAAGAAGGTCTCGCCATTACCAGCGCCATAGTCGCTCCTGTTGGCTATAATGAGTACATCGTTTTCGGCGGCTACCAGTCTGAGACTCAAAAGCGCATGGAGTGCACATACATCGGCCTCGACGACGTCGGAGTCCACATGGAGCCTCGCGAACCTCCGGAGTGGACAGGCGAGGTAACCCACAGCCGTACTTGGTTTGGTGGCAGCCTGGGCAAAGGAAGTGCCTTGATTGCAATCCCCTCAGAAGGAAACCCAACCCCACCAGATGCCTACCATTTCTACTTGGTGAACTTTCAGAAGGAGCAAGTTGGAGAAGCATCAACTCAGGGATGCAGCCAGGAGTCCACTGATTTTGAGGACTCTGCTCCTTTGGAAGACTCTGAGGAGCTCTACTTTGGCCGCGAACCTCATGAGCTGGAGTATAGCAGCGATGGAGAGGGTGATACTTATAATGAGGACGACGAGGAGGATGAATCTCAGACAGGCTATTGGATCAAGTGCTGCCTCACTTGCCAGGTGGACCCCAACACCTGGGAGCCCTACTACTCTACTGAGCTCACCAGACCTGCCATGATCTTCTGCTCCAGAGGAGAGGGAGGACATTGGGTCCATGCCCAGTGCATGGAGCTCCCTGAAAGCCTGTTGCTTCGCCTCTCGCAGGGCAACAGCAAGTACTTCTGCTTGGATCACGGAGGCCTGCCCAGGCAGGAGATGACTCCACCACGACAGATTTTACCAGTGAAGAGAGTCCCAATGAAGATGGCCCATCGCAAGGCTCCAGTTTCGATGAAAATGACCCCAGCTAAGAAGAGCTTCCTGCGAAGACTTTTTGACTGAAATGTTGTTGTTGTTCTGTTCTATAACAATGTGTTTTAATTGTTTTATATTAACAGAAAATTGGAGTAACATGTTTTTCATTGAAACAACAGTAATGTATCATTAATTGAATGAATATGCTTATTGCAGTTTTAAGAAACTAAAACATTTTGTACAAGTCTTGTTTGTTGTTTCTAAGCTGATGATTTATTGCTTCATTAAATGCCTGTGGAGTGTGTTTTTCTGCTTGAATAAAGAAATCATTTACATTTTGATTTACTTATTTCCTTTTGTATATACAGTTGAAGTCAAAAGTTTACATACACCTTGCAGAATCTGCAAAATGTTAATTATTTTACCAAAATAAGAGGGATCATACAAACTGCATGACATTTTTTGTTTAGTACTGACCTGAATAAGAGATTTCACATAAAAGACGTTTACATATAGTTTATAAGAGAAAATAATAGCTGAATTTATAAAAATGTCCCCGTTCAGAAGTTTGAATGATCCACAGCTGTGGGTTTTTTTGTTCAGTGAGTCCCTTATTTGTCCTGAACAGTTAAACTGCCCGCTGTTCTACAGAAAAATCCTTCAGGTCTCTCAAATTCTTTTCAGCTTTTTTGTGTATTTGAACCCTTTTCAACAATGACTGTATGATTTTGAGATCCATCTTTTTGCTCTGATGGCAACTGAGGGACTCATATGCAACTATTAAACATGCATTAAAATTTTGAGATTTGAAGATCACTGTAAATGTAACTTATTTTGTGTTTTGGGAAACATGTAAGTATCTTCTGAAGGGCAGTACTAAATGAAGCAAATATGATATTTAGGCAAAAAAGAAAAATGTACACATCTTCATTCTGTTCAAAAGTTTTCACCCCCAGCTCTTAATGCATCGTTTTTCTTTAATATACACAAAAATGCTGAAAAATCGAATCATTTTTTGGGACCTGAAGGATTTTTCTGAAGAATAGCGGGCAGTTTAACCGTTCAGGACAAACAAGGGACTCATGAACAACCATTACTAAAAAACTAAACAAAAAAACAGCTGTGGATCATTCAGGTAGCAACACAGGGTAATTTTTATAAATGAAACTATTTTTTTCTCTCGTGTAGTATCTGTAAATGTCTTACATGTGAAATATCTTATTCAGGTCTGTACTGAATAAAAAATAACATGCATTTTGTATGATTCCTCTTATTTGGTAAAATAACTACCATTTTGCAGATTCTACAAGGTGTGTGTAAACATTTTGACTTGAATTGTATATATAAACATTCCTGCAAAATTCAGATGTTTGTCCTAACTACTGTGTTTGTCTCCATCCACATTTAAAACACAAGCACAAAAAAGATCTTCACTGGATTTATTGATGATTTTTTTATTTTTTTATTTACCACAAGGAAAGCAAGTCAAATGCAACTTATTACAAACCAATTTTACTCAATCTGTAAAAAGAAGACAAAGTATGAATTCATGAATCACAACAATCACTGTAATGCTCTCGCAAAATTAAAGAAAAAATTATGATGGATCAAGAACATTACCAGTGCATTTGTGCAAGTCTACAAAACATTTTTTTAGTTATTTTTTACGATTATGAACTGTGCAATGCAGTGTTTTATTTCAAATAAAAAAAGAAAGCAATTTAAACACTGATCATATGACAATTTAGCAACTGAACGTGTCATATAATGTATCAAAGAAAACTAAAAATCAACTTCAAGACAAAGAAACCAGTCAAATCAATTCACAAAGAAACCAAACAATTGAAAAAGAAACTAAAATGCATGAAATCCTGTCAGTTTATAAGAGCACAATGACTTAAATCTAGCATGATTACACAGAGACACATGATTAATAAACTGAGGTACAAGTTTGAGTGAATATGGCACACATCTCTAAACACTTAGCAATAAAGAAATTCTGACAATAGTCAAGAGGTGCTATGGTGTAAAAGACATGTTAAAAATATTTGACAATGTGTTTGTGTGAGAGTCATGGTGCAAATGTCCTGTAATATTGAAGACTGAGGTAGATTATGGGGTAAATGTGCAAATGCTGTAGCATAGTGTCTATGGGTGTTCATAGTCATTTGTGAACCAGATGAGCACCATCAAAATGCTGCGTTGCTAAAATATCCCCTTTTTTTCTAGACCTTCGGCAAAGGAGACAATTTGTGTTTCCTAATTTCATTTTGTCTTTGTCCCGTGTGATATATTAATATGGCCATCGTAAATGTGGGGCTCCTTTAACTCAATTTCAGTGACTTACAACTCCCTCATACGTTTTCATAAATAACCCTTCTGTATGGATTCGTGAAGGTGTCACAACCTGGCAATACAATAAAATCCCTCATATTTCACCAGCAGCAAGAGATAAAACACAGACAATTTGCCTGTAAAAGCTGAGGAGGAAAAAAAAAAGACCTGCCCATACAATTTTATCTCTGCCATAAAGCAATTTAGCTCACGTTTATGCACTGGCTTCAGAAAAATAATGAAGCGAATAATAAAGCCATTTCATGTGATATTACATCTCATCCCAAGAAATAAAATCAATTACTTAACAATATTTTCATTAGCAAGAAAGGAAGTCAATCAAAGAAGAGCTCAAAAATCTGGAACCTCCAGAGCTACATCAACGTCATCCTGGGTCTCTTCTGGGTTGAATGTGGCTTGCATTGCTTTGGCTGAATTCTTGTGAGCCTCCATGAACTTCTGAAGGTACTTGGAGGTGTACAGCCAGTGGTGTTTTAGTATATCTTCAAGTTCAAACGTTTTGGACTGCCTTGCATTCATCTTCCGAAAACGTCTGAACAGCTTGTTCCCAGACTCGTTGCCTTCACTGGCCCATGCTCCAATAGACCCATCCCTCTCAACGATCTCAGGAACATGGGCCAGAGTCTTGTGGAGGTAGTTGGTGATTTTCCCATCATAGCGGTACTTAAACGTGGTGGAAAGGAGATCAGCAAATTGCTGAGAGTTGTAGCTGTATTGACAGAGCTGGTCAGGGCAGTCTCGGGAGGGGCAGGTGGAACGCCAAACAGGCTTCATCTGGAGGTAGAGGTCCATCAGTTTCAGTAGCGCCTCTCGGCGTTCCTCGGAAGGAACCAGCTCACAGACCACCTCCACAGCTTCGCGTGTCATCAGCCGACGAGCGTAGTTTCCGTTCATCCTCATCACAGGCTTGAGTTTCAGCTTCTTTCTTAGCTGCTTGTCCAGAGTTGACCGCCAACGGCGGCGTTCCTCTCGACTCGGATTGCTCCTCTGGTAGACCTCGCCAATCTCATCCTGAAAGATCTTGTAGAATTCAGTAGCATTACCGATGTCGCAGTGCAGGGCGTCTAGAGTAGGCTGGGTCTCCATGAAAGGCTTGGCGGAAACACCTTTGACCCGGTCACGGAGTTCATCAGCAGACTCTGAGAAAGGATTTGTCCTCCAGATCTCATAGCGCTCAAGATTTTCATCATGGCTGCGTGTGATGGAATGTAGCACCATGTTTTGAGACGCTTCAGCTCGGGTCGAGTCGCAGAGCGTGCATATATAAGTGGAGCCTGAAGCTTCTAGGCCTTCCATTTCACGAACCATCTTCTCATCATAGCCTGTGCCTCGGAAGAAGAACCTGAAGGATCGTAGCAGACCACCGACAGATAAAATAAGGCGACTTTCCATCATGGCTTTACGCTCTGCAACCACAGGTCCTAAGATGCCAGTCAAAGTCTCGTGGTCGGACTCGTCCACAAACGTGAGGCTCAGAGGTCTACAGGAGAGCTCAGAGTTTGGCTTTTGTTCTTGAAAAATAGTGATGCCATCATCCTCACCCTCAACTCGGATGGAAATAGACATGATTGTGAAGGAAAACCTCACTGCTTTCTCAGGAACCGCTGGACCTGATCCATGCTTCTCGCTGACATCTCCCATACCATCACATGATTCTTTCACCACAACGGTGAAACCAGAAGTGCAAATGCTGTCATCCAGCTCCCTCTCTCTCAGTCCTTCCATTATGTCCTCCTCCAAATCTTTTAATGCAGAAGCCAGTGCCACGTCGTAACGGAATCTTCTGGAGATGGTGTCCGCAGGGACGTCGTCGACAGAGGATGTCCAACCAGAGAGGCCATCAATGATGCCCACATCCCAGGAGCTGGAAACATTTTTTAAAGCTGGCTGCCATTCAAACTGGTGGAACCCGGGGAGAAGCTCTTTTTCAGCATTGCGTAGAGTGTGCAGGGGCTGGAATATCTGGCGGCCACTAGTGGCCTTTACCGTGCGGTACATCTTGTGGTACTGACTGCAGCTAAGGAAGGTGTTTACCCTTATAGCCAAACACACTGCAGGATGCAGCCCAAATCCCCGGCCTGAAAGAGAATACAGAGGGAAAACAAAACTGTGAGAAGTTTGAATTCATAACTGTATACAGCTAAAGTCAAACATTTACATTCACCTTGCAGAATCTGCAAAATGTTAATTATTTTACCAAAATAGAGGGACCATACAAAATGCATGTTATTTTTTTATTTAGTACTGACCTTAATAAGATATTTCATATTAAAGATGTTTACATATAGTCCACAAGAGAAAATAATAGTTGAATTAAAAAAATGACCCTGTTCAAAACAGCTGTTTATCAGACAAATCCTTCAGGTCCCAGAAATTCATTTAAAAAATACATTTCTCAATGACAACAATTACTGTGATTTTAATTTTGAGCAAAAATATTTTTGTATAAGTTTAACCATTATGCAGCATGATAAAATGTTTTTATTGACTAAAACTGGACTAAAATGGTCAGACATTTAGGCTAGTCGACTAAAACTTGACTAAACATAAACAGGACGAGGTTGACTAAATATGATGATATCTAAAAAGTACATTTGACACAGGACATAAGAGGGTCATTCCATGTCAACTCAACCAGAGGTCCCTGGCTTAAATTTTTTATTTTTTTTAATAATAAAGACAAACATATAGTGATGAATGCCAAAATATTAAAATGTCACAGATGTACATTTACTGAGTAATCTACAATTTTGTAAAGGGGGGTCAAAATGACAATTTGACAACTGAGATTTGGAGCCATTTTACAGGGGTGTAAAAAAACTTTAGAAAGCTGGCAGCTGGGATTGAACGATCAAGGGCCGTTAAAATAAAGATACCAAAAGGAAAGTTTGTTAAGAATCAGAATCTAAAAGGAAATTAAGATTTGTTTAATACTTCTTGAGTTACAGGCATGCAAACTTGAGTCGAAAAACATCCAATTTTACATCCCTGTAAACTGGCTCCAAATCTAAGGTAAAAATTGCCATTTTGACCCCCCTTTACAAAATAGTGGATTATTCATTACATATACATCAATGACATTTAATATTTTGGTTTTCATCACTATATATGTTTGTCTTTCTACAGAAAAAATATTACCAAAATCAAACATTTGAGTCAGGGAATTTTTTCTTTAGTTGATTTGACACGGAATGACCCAAGACTAATTTATAAAATGAAGACCAAGACTGAGACTAAATTAAAATTGCCTGACAAAATGAACACTACTGTGTTTATGGACTGATTTTAGAGCACCAAATGAGTGCTAGCATAGCAAAAATTTTGATTGTAATTGCAGCATGTAATATGTCCTAAATGTTCTAGATTAGCGGCATTATTAATGCTCAAGTTAGAAGAGAGGTGACTCAGCTGGGCTGGAAATACTGATCTATTGGCTGCTGATGAAAACAGGCACCAGCTGGGCCCTGTTCCCCTGGGGGCCGAAGACAGTATCTATGTCATTTGCAGATACAAGGGCTACTGATGTTGTTTTCATCCTAACAGGCGCTTTACAAGAATTGTTATTGTGTACTGAGTCTCACATGTGCACGTACACATACGCAAATTCAGTAAAGTGGTGATTATTCCATTTAAATTGACAGTGAGCCACGTAAGAAAAGAATTCATTTGTTTTTGTTGTGTAGATAACCTTGTGGACATGTTCAATTCATTTTGTGAACATAATTGTGTAAAATTACATGTTAAAGCTGTTGTTCTATGAAAAATGAGTACAATTATCTGCAGCCAGGCATTGAAAATTAGACTAGTTCATTGTAGAAAACAAATAATGATGCCGTGTATTAGATTGTAGAAATGTTATATATTCTTATTCTTGGTGGCACCCAAACTTATGCGAGTAAGTCAATAATGCATTATCTGTTCATTCTAGTTGTATTTGTCTGACAACGACTGCTTTGACAGTCACATATTGTGGGTGATATGTTTCTTGGCAGTACCTTGCATCATAGCTTCCAGTTCATCTGCTTGTTTGTGTTCATTCCCAGCTCTCAACGCCAGAAGGAAGAGCGTCAAACAGACTGACTTCACATCCCCTCCTTCTTCCTTTTCAGCAAACGCCTTCACCTGGTTCTTCAAGTCTCTCAGCCGGTGCTTTTGAGCCCGACGGGTCAGCGACAAGAGGTGCTGTCGAGGACGCCCACCTTTGTTGACCGGCAAGTAACCATCGATATTCTGCTCTGAAGAGTTTTTTTGTTCTTCTTGAGACTCTTTTTCGTGGTAGTGGTCGAGGCAGTGTTCCCTAAAGGAGTCCAATCGGACCCAGTCGCTGCATCCTTCTCTGGGGCAAAGCAGTGGGAGAGAGTTAAGGGTGGCAAGGAAGAATTTGGCTGGCCTGGTCAGGTGGGAGGGATTTAGATGTTGGTTACAGGTGGGACAGTTTGGTCCCAAAGCACGACTGTACCTTAGGATGCAGACCCGACAGAACAGGTGTCTACACGGTGACTGGACAGGGTCAGAAAGCAGGTGATCACACACTTGGCAGGTAACGGCAAGCAGGAAGTCTGCCGGGACTTCAGGGGGGATGAGCTTAGTGCTCAGATGGTCCCTCTGGCACTGTGTGATATTCTTTACCCACTGTCCTCTCTGAACTGATAGTTTCAACCAGTCTTTCCCACCTGATCCCACAGTATTCTCTGTGGTCTGTCTCCACACTCTATTGGCCCCTGAAGATTCGGAGGAGTCTCTTTTGATTTTTTTTGGGAGGCCGTGTGCACTTTTAAATGGTTTGGCTCGCTTCCTTCCTGTTCTCTGAAACAAGCTCTTCTTAGGGAAGCAGAGATTGCAGTTGGAGGTGTGGGGCTTCCAGTCTGGGATCTGGGTCCTTGTGAAAGAACAGAAGCCTCCTCCCCTCATGGCAGCTGTCCAGCATCTGTGACAAAACAAAGACGGATGCACCGTCTCCATGTCGGTTGTCACATCAACCTTAAAGACCTTCAAGATCACCTCCGGCCAGGTCAGCAACTTGCAGCCCATCCTACGCAAGGCACAGCGGCTAGACTCTTCCAAGTCGCCCTGGACTTGATGCGACGGACCTTTAGCCTTCCGTATCGAAAGGCCACAAAGGCGACACATGGATCTGCAAAAGACGACGTTCCAAAAGTCAAATCAACATTCAGAATGAACAGAATTCTGACTATATTTTTATTAGACTCACTTGAGGAGATTCATATGTGTATCAATTTCTTGCAACTTGAGGTCCACTCTCCCTCGAGCACTCTCCATGTTTTCCTTACTCTTCCCTCCAAAACAGAGCTTCATAACACTGCCTGGAGAGCCTGCCATGTCCTTTGCTACATCAGGCTGGTGGTTTTCCTTCTCCACCGGTGTTTCGTTAGGCAGAGGGGCCTTCTCCATGGACCTGACCCGAAAGAGCTTAAACTTCCATTCTGAAAACTTGGGATGAGACAGTTCGTCAGGCATGGAGGCCCTGGGAGCCTCTTCAGAACTCCACCTCCCTTTCTCCATGGCGTCAGCTTAGTCTCAGCTGCTTTCAAGAGGGAGAGAAGAAAGTGAGAAGGAATAAGATTAATTCTTTATGAATCAAGAGTTTATGAGACTATGAGATTAGCTTGGCTGCCAAGGAATATTCTTAGGTGTAATAGAAAAGGATGATGGGGAGGGGGGTGTTTCAGGCTTACAATTCCACAAAAGAAGAGCAAAACAACATTATTTCTGAGGCTGCGACACAATCAGACAGATTTACTTAGGTCTACAAGCTTAGCTTGTTAAAAGCGGCCCTGAAATCCCAGCCCAAACTGAAGAGCTTTGCTCTGACCCAGAGTACAGCATTATACCATAAGTGGCATTTAGCACCTCTGTAAAATGCATGAGACAAGCATTCAGAAATCGATCTGCTGCTGAAAACTTCATTTCTCTCCTCCCTAACACTCGCGCTCTGGGACTCACCATGTCCTTTTTTCTATCCCTCATCTTTCGTTTAATTTTTTGCCCCTCATCTTTTTCAGGTACTGAGAGTTTGCTAAATGGACACCTCTAGGGCTGTCAATCAGTTATAATAGTCATTTACTGTGCTGAACCCGGAGTCTAAGTCCATGGAGGAGCATGCTGGCATTTAATAGATTACTCGAGAGAAAGAGAGAGAGGCGAGTCTTGTGATGCACAGCCACTGACTGAAGTCTGATGAAGGGAAATTGTAATGCCAGCCATTCCCTATGAATCAGAGTTTCAACCATATCACTCCCAGAGTGCGCTGATCTGCATAAACACACAAATAAAAACAAAGACTACCTCAGAAGTCACATCATTTGGACTAGTAGTAGCTGTCAAGCCCTTGCAGACTCTCAAAACAACTGTGTCACGATGTGACGCTCCACTCTCATCCAGTTCATGACAATGTAAAAAACACTCCTCTTTCCTGATCAATAAATCAACAAACGCTTACCATAACACTCCCATGGTGAGTACATGCTGGCATTTTCCCTCTCTCTTTCTCTCCCTCTCCCTGTCTCTTTTTCTCCCTCTCAGCTTGTGTTTGCACCCTGGGTCTCTCCAGCTATCAGCTCTGAAGTTAACTATTGAGACACGCATACACACAAACAGCTGAGAGCATTCAGTCTGTCAGTCAGCTGGGTTGTCCTACCTTGTTTTTGAGGCTCAGCTGGCAAATTCTCCCCTGGGGCCTTTCCGCATGGGGGCACAGGGGAGGCCTAGTGCGTTTTTGAGTGCGGATGTCTTCCAGGTTCTCTATCTAAGAGCGCCTTGCTGGATCTCAGTCGCTTGGTGCTCCTATAAAAGACTGCGTCTCTCCATAGGAAGAGAGTCCTATTTATACCTCTCTGTGGGGTCCTTAACCGCCACATTTTAGCACCTGAGAAACATGGGAGGTCTCGGGAAGGGGGTGGGGGGTGATGCTAACCACATTTACACACAAACACACATTTACTAAGCTACCTAATGAGGACATAGTCTTCGATTGTTGATAACAATTTATTTTGATGCTTTCCCTTAGACATTCTTTTGACTACATGTCAAGTGCCAGTCATTAGAGTATTAGTAGGCTGTCTGCTTAATATCTGCTATTTGATAGACCTCTAAACAGACATTCTACTGGCTATAAGTAATTTTGCAAGTCAACTAACGCTAACTGAACATACTCTACCGATACTCTAATGAGAGTTAGTTGACATCTAGTAGCAAAGTTATAGTTGAGGTCAAAAAGTTTACATCCCCCTTTCAGATTTTGCTAAATGTTAATTATTTTAGTAAAAGGGATCATACAAAATGCATGTTATTGTTTATTTAATACTGAGGCGAAAATGATATTTCCCATAAAAGATGTTTACATATAGTCCACAAAAGAAATTAATAGTTGAATTTATAAAAATGACCCCGTTCAAAAGTTTACACACCCTTGATTCTTACTACTGTGTTACTACCTGAATGATCCACAGCTGTGTTTTTTGGTTTAGTGATAGTTTTTCATGAGTCCCTTGTTTGTCCTGAACAGTTAAACTGCCTGCTGTTCTTCAGAAAAATCCTTCAAGTCCCACCAATTCTTTGGTTTTCCAGCATTTTTGTGTATTTGAACCCTTTCCAACAATGACTGTATGATTTTGAGATCCATCTTTTTTACACTGATGACAACTGAGGGACTCATAAGCAACAATTACAGAAGGTTCAAATGCTCACTGATGCTTCAGAAGGAAAAAACATGCATTAAGAGCTTTTTTGAATTTGAAGATGAGGGTAAATTTAACTTATTTTGTCTTCTAGGAAACATGTAAGTATCTTCTGT
Organism: Cirrhinus molitorella; assembly: GCA_033026305.1. NCBI lineage: Eukaryota > Metazoa > Chordata > Actinopteri > Cypriniformes > Cyprinidae > Cirrhinus > Cirrhinus molitorella. The sequence continues at coordinate 6,321,770 of CM065141.1, read as the reverse complement.
AGCCTCTGAAGGGCAGTACTAAATGAAAAAAATATGATATTTAGGCAAAATAAGAAAAATGTACACATCTTCATTCTTTTTAAAAGTTTTCACCCCCTAGCTCTTAATTCATCGTTTTTCCTTCTGTAGCATCAGTGAGCATTTGAACCTTCTGTAATAGTTTCATATGAGTCCCTCAGTGTGAAAAGATGGATCTCAAAATCATACAGTCATTGTAGGAGTTCGTTCAAATACACAAAAATGCTGGAGTTTACCAAAGAATTTGGCAGTTTAACTGTTCAGGACAAAACAAGGTACTTACAAACAACTATCACTAAACAAAAATAATCTTTTATGTGAAATACTTTCTTCAGGTCAGTACTAAAACGAAAACATGAATTTTGTATGATCCCTCTTATTTTGGTAAAATAACATTTTGCAGATTCTGAAAGGGGGGTGTAAACTTTTGATCTCAACGGTACATACAGTCAAAATAAATTTCTAAAGAGAACCAGCAAAATGTGTAACAAATGTTATTTCTCCTAATCAAGACATGCTTAAGAGAATATTTTGTCATTTTTTAGCAAACTATTTCAAGGTATACACAAACGTATGCACCAGTATGAGACATCACAGACCTAACATCTGCACAAATCATGTATTTTAAAAACACACAAAGACACATGCACATTCTGCGTCACAAACACGTGTCAGTACAAGCCACATGGATACAAACTAACGCATCCCCCTGCTGTTTTCCCCCGGCGCTCTCTGAAACTCATCTCCAGCAGGTGGTCCAAGCCAACATGCTGCAGCTCTGCTATTTGATCCCTCTCTATATAGAAAAACAGACGCCGTTAAAACGCATCAGATCAGAAGAGTCCATTAAAAGCGAGCTGACAACCGTCTCCTCAAGGCTGCCTGACGAAAATGTCCTTTACAGTGTATTCAAAAGTTGGAGAAGCATAGCAAATATAGTGTATAGTCGGACTGCGTATCACAATTTTAGATTCCTGCTGAGACGAGTTTATTTTTCGTTGACTTTCTGGACAAATTACCTAACTAGGATGTCAATATAATGAGCATTATCTCTACAAGTGGGCTCTGTTGCAGTCTTACTAGGAGCTGTGTTGGTGTCATCAGCGAATATGAGTTAAAGGGATTTATTTGTTGATAAATAAATCAAGGGTGTTTTTGCAGAAGAGTTATTGTGTCGTAATTGGTGCTATTCTGTCTGGATTTCTTGGTGCGGGATCTGACAGACTAGTCATTAAACAGTCACCAAGTGCCCGCAAGCATTGTGTGGCCGGTCTCATTTGAGAGCCACAAGTTCTGCAAACCAAACAAAGAGTAAACATCATAAATAATGTACAGTCTAGGTCATTCTACAACATGGCCACCATTTGTGCCCCATGTATACATGTATAAAAATGACTTTGACAATGAAGAGCTGATGCAAGCGCACTATAGAATGACCCACACATAAATATGAAAATTAATTATTTAAATTCAACTTATTTAAATGGACAGAGAGAGAGAAAGAGAGAGGAATTAAATAAAGCCTCATTATTGTGAGTCATAATGGGATGGAGAGTGATTTTTATGCAGAAGACAGTTTGCTTTCGGCCAAATTATAATAGCCAAATCTATAAACCGGGCAAAATTAGAAAGGTCATTGAAAATACCAGTTTTTACAAGTGCTTCTTCATCCTTCACAGAAATTCCTCGAGGGCCTGAAAAACAAAGCCAACATAAAGCATTTGATTGATTGTGATAGAAGTTACATGTGTGCATGTTTATTGACTCATTAATGTTTTGTACTGCATTATTTACAGGAACAAATCACACAAAAATGCCAAATCTGTCATTATTTACTCGTGTCGTTAAAAACCTATGGAAGGCTATTTCCGCCATGTAAGAAAAAAAAAAGTGTCTTAAAAAGTCAAAATTACTAAATTGAAATTATGAGATAAAAAGTTGAAATGATGACTTATAAAGTCAGAATTATGAAATAAAAAGTCAAAATATGACTTACAAAGTTGAAATTATGATTTACTAAATTGAAATTATGACTTTAAAAGTCATAATTATGGGATAAAAAGTCAAAATGATGAATTATAAAGTCGTAATTATGAGATAAAAAATTGAAATGATGACTTATAAAGTCAAAATTATGACTTACAAAGTCAGAATTATGACTTAAAAAGTTAAAATTATGACTTACTAAATTGAAATGAAGACAAATTTACAACTTAAGTCATAATTACAAGATAAAAAGATCTAAATTATGACTTAAAAAGTAAAGATTATGAGATAAAGTTTTTTAATGATGACTTATAAAGTCGAAATTATGACTTAATTATGACATAATTCTGACTTCGTAAGTTCAAAATTATGACTTACAAAGTCAGAATTATGATTTAAAAAGTTGAAATTATGACATACTAAATTGAAATTATGACTTTAAAAGACATAATTATGAGATAAAAAGACAAAATGAAGACTTCAAAAGTCAAAATTATGACTTACAAAATTGAAATTATGGCTTAAGTCATAATTAAAAGATTAAAAAAAAATATGGTTTAAAAAGTCAAAATTATGACTTAAGTCATAATTGCAAAATAAACAGTTGGAATTATGAGATAAAAATTATGAATTTAAAAGTTTAAATTATATCTTAAAAAGTAGAAATTATGGCCTAAGTCATAATTACAAGATATAAAGTTTAAATTATGACTTAAAGTCAGAATTATGAGATAAAAAGTCAAAATGATAACTTATAAAGTCTTATAAAGAATTATGACTTACAAATTCGAAATTATAACTTTAGAATGTAAAATTATGGCTTAAGTCATAATTACAAGATAAAAAGTCAAAATTATGACTTCAGAAATCAAAATGATGACTTATAAAGTCGAAATTCTGACTTACAAAGTCGAAATTATGACCCAAGTCATAATTACGAGATAAAAAGTCATAAATTATGATTTAAGTCAAAATTATAACTTAAAAAGTCAAAATGATGATTTATAAAGCCGAAATTATGTCTTAAGTCATAATTGCGAGACCAAAAGTCAAAATTATGAGGAAAAACTCTAAATTATGAATATAAAAGGAATAATAAGGATTAAAAGTCAAATTATAACTTAAAAAGTCAACATGATGATTTATAAAGTGGAAATTATGTCTTAAGTCATAATTGCAAGATATTATGAGATAAAAAGTCTAAATTATGAATTTAAAAGTTGAAATAATGCGATAAAAAAAATTAAATGATGACTTATAAAGTTGAAATTATATGTATTTTTTAATTATGATATACTAAATTGAAATTATGACTTTAAAAGACATAATATTGGGATGAAAAGACAAAATTAAGATGTAAAATAAAAATTTGTTTTTATAAAGTCATTAAGTCAATTTTGACCTGTAAAGTCATAATTTCGACTTTTATAAGTCATAATTTTGAGTTTTGATCTCATAATTGTGACTAAAGTATGTCATTAATTTGACATGCATGGCATGATTTTTTTTTTCTTACATGGTGGAAATGGGCTTCAATATAAACCTGTATGACTTCTGTAGAAAACAAAACAAGGTGTATAAATATCCAAGCTGCTCTTTTACAGCATATACAATAAAGAATTAAAAATTAAGAAAAAAAAAAAATACATCCACTCTTTTGTGCTTAAAAGTCAAATGGTGTTGGAACAACATAAGGGTGAGTAAATGATTTCAAAATTGTAGTTAGGCCTACAAGAGCCTTCACAATCCTAAAAATAAGAAAAAACTGAGTAAAATCGTAGGTCTGTTGCCATGGCGAAGCAAACAGTGCTGCAGATGTCCATCTAACAAACAAGCGGTGACCCCTAGAGATCCGCGCCTCTCTCCGCCTGCTAATTGACTTGTTATTGATAAGCTCGATGGCAGTTTGATGTATGTGAAAAATGTCTTCAGTCGACAGCCACCTGGCATTAAGCTGGGTGTTATTCTCCACTGTATGTGTGAGTTTTTTCGGGGAATAGTTGTTGAGGTGCTGTTATCACCAGCTGAGGGGACACCTGGTATGTGGGGTCAAAGATATTGGTGTCAACGCAGAGGGCAAAATCGAACTGCACACCAATCAAAGCACATTATTTGAGCGAGGAGGTGAATCATTGACACGCATAGTCTTTTAAAGGTCACTCATATGTGTTTAAAGAGCTTTTCATCCTCTGACATTTATGTGACGTTTTTATGACGTCAAAGCGGTCAATTTTGTTTTGATCGGACAACTTACTAACGCCCTGCAGTGCTGGAAAGTATGAAGAACTGCTGCTAACAACCCTTACGAAAAGTAACCATGTTTTTATTATAGTAAAAGTGTAGTAACCATGTTTTTTAGTGTATTGATTAGCAAATACCATGGTTAAACTACAGTTAGTGTAGCAAAACCATGGTTAAATTGTCATTACCATGGTTTAACTGTAGCACCATGTTTTGTTTTGTTTTTGGTTTTTTTGTAGTAACTAGCTATTTTTTGACAAAGAAATGTTTAGCGAATTTAGCCCCTGCTGGAACATTCCCTGGGCACAAAAAGCTTTTTTTTCTAATGGCCTTGTATTCAGGTCAAAGCTGACAATTGTTGCTATAAAGAGCTTAGCTATATGTATTCTTGTGGTGCCATTGGCACTTGGTAAAATGGCTTGCTAATCAGGTGATTAACAAAAAAAAGTCCATTAACAAAGATGTCAGATTTCAAAACACATACTTGCTTTGCTAGCTGCCATTGGGAATGCTAACGGCTAGCTTTCTCCATATTAGACGTTCTTGTTTGAAAGTAGGCCTAATTATTTGTTGATGTTAGTGGTGCTAGAAATTAAACATTCAGTATTAAAAGCACAACACTAAACCATAATAAGCTTGTAGCTTATTAATATATGCAAAACTTAAAAAATACATTTGTGAAATAGACAAGGCCCTGTTCCAGGGGGGTTTAGCAAATTTTTCTTCTTCGCAGGCAGTACTTTTTCATCTTTCCTTCGTTAAAGTTTATTTTGTAAATGAATATTCCAAGCAGTGGCCCCGATTGCACAGCCATTTGTCAAAGCTAGCTGACAGAAACTCTCCCTCTCATCACCTTCCCCTGAGCTCAGCCTAATAATCATTAATGCAATTATCAGGACACACACTATTCATTACTGTCTTTCTATCTCTTTTTTTCTCTCTCCGTCTGTCTGTGTCTGGTCCCCTCTCACCCCTCGTAGATGGGGCCTGGAAGAAATTGACGTGTCGTCGTTTGTGTCTGACCAACGTTGCTTTTGCTGCCTTCAGGTTCTGTCGGGTTCTTTTCTGCCACTCTACTGAAATTTAATTAACTTCTAATATTGTGCCAGTCTGTGTGTCGTACAGGCTTTTCTCATTATCCAATAATACAGAATTAGACTGGATCTACAGCAGAGAAGACGGCGTTTGTATTCCTCAAACATGCAGTAAGATCTGCATGTGTTTGCGTGTGTGCTCAGAAGAAGAGCTCACCAGATGCACGCTATGTACTCAAGTAAACCTTCGGCGATGAAGCCCGTCAGCTTGAATCCAGGACAGCCGGGTGAGAGAGAGTGGAGGGAAAGAAGCCGGGTGTGTTCAATCAAAATAACAATGCTCTTTAATTCTGCTTTAATTAAATCTGCTTTTTCCCCAAGCGAGGCGCAGGATCAGACAGCCGCTGGAGACTTGCAGCCCCGCGAAAGTCTCTCCTCCGACTGGGTTTCTGTTTAATCATTGCTTCTTTACACTCTGTCAGAGAGCTTTCTATTCCAAACTAATGCTGGTTTACACAGCCGGCCTTCTCAATGAGAAAGCTTAGAAACGTGTACACTGAATCTACTGGATTTTGACTTTAACAGCACACAATAACATTTGAAAGACAGACAGACAGACAGACAGACAGATTATAGATAGATAGATAGATAAATATAGATATAGATATAGATAGATGAATAGCGAAACTGAAAGACTGACAGACAGGTAGATATGGTTGGTTGGATAGATAGATAGATAGATAGATAGATAGATAGATAGATAGATAGATAGATAGATAGATAGATAGATAGATAGATAGGAAGATAGATAAATATAGATATAGATATAGATATAGATATAGATAGATGAATAGCGAAACTGAAAGACTGACAGACAGGTAGATATGGTTGGTTGGATAGATAGATAGATAGATAGATAGATAGATAGATAGATAGATAGATAGATAGATAGATAGATAGATAGATAGATAGATAGATAAATATAGATATAGATATAGATATAGATAGATGAATAGCGAAACTGAAAGACTGACAGACAGGTAGATATGGTTGGTTGGATAGATAGATAGATAGATAGATAGATAGATAGATAGATAGATAGATAGATAGATAGATAGATAGATAGATAGATAGATAGATAGATAGATAGATAGCGAAACAGAAAGACTGACAGACAGGTAGATATGGTTGGATAGATAGATAGATAGATAGATAGATAGATAGATAGATAGATAGATAGATAGATAGATAGATAGATAGATAGATAGATAGATAGATAGATGAATAGCGAAACAGAAAGACTGACAGACAGGTATATATGGTTGGATAGATAGATAGATAGATAGATAGATAGATAGATAGATAGATAGATAGATAGATAGATAGATAGATAGATAGATAGATAGATAGGAAGATGAATAGCGAAACAGAAAGACTGACAGATAGATAGATAGATAGATAGATAGATAGATAGATAGATAGATAGATAGATAGATAGATAGATAGATAGATAGATAGATAGATAGGAAGATGAATAGCGAAACAGAAAGACTGACTGACAGGTAGATATGGTTGGATAGATAGATAGATAGATAGATAGATAGATAGATAGATAGATAGATAGATAGATAGATAGATAGATAGATAGATAGATAGATAGATAGATAGATAGCGAAACAGAAAGACTGACAGACAGGTATATATGGTTGGATAGATAGATAGATAGATAGATAGATAGATAGATAGATAGATAGATAGATAGATAGATAGATAGATAGACTGATAGACAAATAGATAAATCGATGGACAGATGGATAGATAGATAGATAGATAGATAGATAGATAGATAGATAGATAGATAGATAGATAGATAGATAGATAGATAGCGAAACAGAAAGACTGACAGACAGGTATATATGGTTGGATAGATAGATAGATAGATAGATAGATAGATAGATAGATAGATAGATAGATAGATAGATAGATAGATAGATAGACTGATAGACAAATAGATAAATCGATGGACAGATGGATAGATAGATAGATAGATAGATAGATAGATAGATAGATAGATAGATAGATAGATAGATAGATAGATAGATAGATAGATGAATAGCGAAACAGAAAGACTGACAGACAGGTATATATGGTTGGATAGATAGATAGATAGATAGATAGATAGATAGATAGATAGATAGATAGATAGATAGATAGATAGATAGATAGGAAGATGAATAGCGAAACAGAAAGACTGACTGACAGGTAGATATGGTTGGATAGATAGATAGATAGATAGATAGATAGATAGATAGATAGATAGATAGATAGATAGATAGATAGATAGATAGATAGATAGATAGCGAAACAGAAAGACTGACAGACAGATATATATGGTTGGATAGATAGATAGATAGATAGATAGATAGATAGATAGATAGATAGATAGATAGATAGATAGATAGATAGATAGATAAATCGATGGACAGATGGATAGATAGATAGATAGATAGATAGATAGATAGATAGATAGATAGATAGATAGATAGATAGATAGATAGATAGATAGCGAAACAGAAAGACTGACAGACAGGTATATATGGTTGGATAGATAGATAGATAGATAGATAGATAGATAGATAGATAGATAGATAGATAGATAGACAAATAGATAAATCGATGGACAGATGGATAGATAGATAGATAGATAGATAGATAGATAGATAGATACAGACAAATGACATGAAAACATATTGACAGGTGCATAGATACAGATATAGAAAGGCATACAGACAGACTGATATGCATAGATATACACACATAGACAGACGTATAGATAAATTGACTGATAGATACAGTCAGATAGACAGGCAGCATTTATATAATATATTAAACAGTTTGCAGACTGTCTTTGTCTTTGCGGTTGTCTGTGTAAGAATGAAAAGATGAAAAGAGCAGCCCTGTCTCTCTATCATGACTAACCCTCGTCTGTCCCTCAGAAGTCGATTCGGCAGGAAAGACAAACGGCATTCGTGAAGTCTGCTTATTATTTTCCTGTCCTTTAACTAAAAAGTCCATTATGAGAAATGGCAGGGGTGGCTGTGGCCTTTTCAGCACCGCTGGTGTCACACCCGGAGTACGATAGAGCCCCTGACACAGGCGTTAATTCAGGGCCACCTTAAACAGTCTGATCTTTAAATCTATTCGCTCTGTAATTATAATGGAGGAAGCAGGGGTGAGAGTCCACCTGTCAGAGCGCAGAACTGTGTCCAGAGCACCGCGATACGGTGAGTACGCGGCCAGCGAGCATCTGTCAAAATCTATCGTTTGTTTACCGCAGGAGACGGCCGCTGGGATAGCATATGGCAGCCGCTGATGGGTACGGTGTGGCAGTCGATCAGAGACAGAGATGCAGAGCAGATGCTGGGTGAAGGACTCGGGAATGGGGCGCTTTGTGGCACCCTGGAGGAAGATTGCATCGCTCAAATGTTGCTCAGTTACTCATTTATGCATCAACCTGAAAATAGAGAAATAAAAGATAAAACTGAGAAACAGACACAAATGATACAGCTGTGACATGCAAAATGAGAGTGTAAAAGTGTCTAAAAAACAAGAAAAAAAAAAAGATAATAGTGATACAACAGTGTTTTAGTGCCACATTAAAAAAAATTAAGATTAAAATTATAATATTAAAAGAATAAAGTCAAAATTCTGAGAATAAAGTCAAATTATTTCGACAAGTCAAAATTGAGATTAAAGCCATAATATTTTCAGAATAAAATAAATAAAAGAGAATAAGGTTGAAATATTAGAAGATAAAATAAATATTAGAAGAAAATAAAGTAAAAATTAAAGTTGTAATATTTCGAGAATAAAGTCAAAATTCTGAGAATAAGGTTGAAATATTAGAAGAATAAAGTCAAACTATTTTGAGAATAAATTACAAGAATTAGGGTCAAAATTATGAGAATAAAGTAGAAATGTTTCTAGAATAAAGTCATAACTATGAGAATAAAGTAAAAATATTTTGAGAATAAAGTCAAAATTATGAGATTAAAGTCGTAATATTTTAAGAATAAAGTCAAAATTATGAGAATAGCCAAAATTACGATAATAAAGTTAAAATTATGAGAATTTTGACTTTATTGTAGAAATGTTTTAAGAATTAAATCAAAATTATGAGAATACGGTTGAAATATTACAAGAATAAATTCAAAATATTTTGAGAATAAAGTCAAAATTACAAGAATAAGGTCAAAATTATGAGAATAAAAGAGAAATGTTTCTAGAATAAAGTCATAACTATGAGAATAAAGTCGTAATATTTAGATAATAAAGTTTAAAAGATTAAAGTCAAAATATTTTAAGAATAAAGTAAAAATTATGAGAATACAGTTAAAATTATGAGAATTTTGACCTTATTGTAGAAATATTACAATAATTAAGTCATAATTATGAGAATAAAGCAGAAATATTTTGAGAATAAAGTCGAAATGTTTCGAGAATAACGTCAAAATTACGAGAATAAAGTCAAAATATTTAGAGAATAAAGTAGAAATATTTTTACTTTATTCTCAAAACACTTTGACTTTATTCTCATAATTGTTACTTTATTTTCAAAATGTTTAGACTTTATTCTCCAAAAATTTTGTCTTTATTCTTGAAACGCTTGTACTTTATTCTCGTAATTTAGACTTTACTGTCGAAATATTTCAACTTTACTCTCGTAATATTTTTTCTTTATTCTTGAAACATTTTGAGTTTATTCTAATAATTTAGAATTTATTGTCAAAACATTTTGCCTTTACTCTCGTAATTGTCATGAACTGTGCCGTTGTGGCTCCCTCCCTTCATCATCAGAGGGAGCCTTCATTTCAATATGGATTTTAACTCACTCTATTAACTCACTACATCTCCCATAACCCCTTTCTCATGAACTTCCTGTTTCCTTTCACCTCTCACCCCTGTCGGCCATCTTGCTCACATTGCATAAATAGCCCGGTTCGTTCACTATTTCCCCACGAAGTCTTGATCAGTGTTCTGTCATTTCTAAGCATTTATTCCGTGTTGGTTTTCCCGTGTCGACCCCCCCTTGTTCCCTGGCTCCTGTGTTTGATCTCCGCCTGCTTTCCGACCCTTGCTTGTTTTCTGGATTTTCCCTGAAATCGCCGCCTGCCTCGACAATCTGCCTGGACTATCGTTTGCTCATTTGGATTACCTGTGTTGTACCCGTCTGTTGTTTGTGACCACGCCTGTCAACCATGAGTTTGTATAATAAAGCACTTGGATCCACACGCCTATGACTCGATTATGACAGAAATATTTTTACTTTATTCTTGAAACACTTTAACTTTATTCTCGTAATTTTGACTTTATTCTCATAATTTTTAGACTTTATTGTCAAAATATTTCAACTTTATTCTCGTAATTTTTAGTTTATTCTCGAAACATTTTGACTTTATTCTCATAATTTAGACTTTATTGTTGAAATATTTCAACTTTATTCTCATAATTTTGACTTTATTCTCAACATATTTTGACTTTATTCTCAAAACATTTCAACGGTACTCTCGTAATATTTTTACTTTATTCTTGAAACTTCCTCCCCCCGCCTTTTCCCCCTTTCTAAACACTTCAACTTTATTGTAATTTTTACTTTATTCTCGAAAACATTTTGACTTTATTCTTACAATTTCAAGTTTATTGTCGAAATATTTCAACTTTATTTTCGGAATTTCGACTTTATTCCGGAAATATTTTGACTTTATTCTCGTAATTTCAACTTTATTCTCGAAATGTTACAACTTTAATTTATGTGGAACTAAAACGCAGTTGTAAGGTTTAAAGCTATAAATAAGTAAAATACAATATAATAAAAAAAAAATACAATATCGTCAAAATCGTCAAAAAAGTCAAATTTACAGTGACAACTAGAAAACCTAAAATTGCAATTCTGGCAATGGCGCATTTGAGTCTGTGTGAAACAACAAAGATATTAAAGAGATTTCATTTGTGATTTTTCATTCCTCTGGGACGCTGACTTGGGAACAGTGTTGCGTGAGTTCAGAGGACTGATGAATCATGGCAAGTTTGTCGTGACTCCACATTGCTGACAGTGGTACAGTTATTGAAGCGATGCTTCCTGTTACCACCACACTGCAAAATGAGCTACTTATTGTAATGATGAAAGGAAACACTCTTCCCCTCTCTGTCTCCCACTTTCTCCTCTGCATTTCCTGTTTCCTCTCTCGGCCCCCTGGGGAGCGCATCGCTCTAATAGAAATGGCTTTTCATTCTCTTCCACTGTGCGGATGGAGGAAAGTGTGAGTTGTTTATTCTGAAATAGATTTGATTTGTGTTAAGCAGCTTCTGAGAGGCCAGAGCGACACAGACACGACGGCGGTTGATGATCAACAGTACATAGCTTGCTTGGTCGTACGTATGGGTATGTAATGCAAGGAATATGTGCTGGCCAAGTTGCAGCCACTCTCAGAGTCAACTCACCATTTAATCTCTGGCTCACCTAACACTACTACAAATCAAATCCTTTTATTCACTATCACGGCGCCTAGGGACGAGATACGACACTGGCGCTCAGCTTTCCCTAGCCTGTCTGGCTGATTAGCATTGGCTGTTTGATAAAACACGTCTGTCTCTAGGCCTCTCAGACGAGGCAAGTCTGGAATACTGTTTGGAATGAGTAACAACATCAAACCTCACAGTCAAACAGATGTGAGATCACATACACACCTGTAAGACAGGCAAGCGACATGTACTACACAGCGATACTCCCTCTTCGCTATTCAGCTGATTATCAGTATCGCACATTTCAAAAACACGCCCACACGTGCAAACCATGATCCGCCACAGACGTGCGGCGTAGCGCCCACTCGCTGTCGTGAAGCTGTCCGTCACAATTAGCAACAGACAATCTTGAAGCACGCTGAGTCAAAATGGAAAGGTGCGAAACAACTGGCAGAGTAGCCGGGGTTAGCGCAGAGTGTCGCAGATGACACACAGCTCTTGATTTATCCTTCATCTTAGACAAACTCGTATCCACACACTTGTAGATGAGTCAAAAAGCATAGAGTCTTGGCTAATCATAGCTTCTACTACAGTTATGCACGAAATGCATAACTTTTGTGGGTGTACACAGCCCTGAAACATAAGCTACACGAGGGTGCGAACGCTAATGCTAGCTAGGCGAGCTTGGTTTCTCACAATGTTATGTCTTGAAATGTGTCAAATTATATTATACAACAAAGTTCCTTCAGCATTATCTGTCTGCTTCTATGCTAAGAAAGTTTAATTTAACTACATCATAGAAATTCATAACAACAGATGTGTATTCTTAGCGGAATGATGCGCTTTAGCATTAATTTAGCAATTTATGACACAACCAAGTTGCTTTAGCATAAACTTTCTGCTTCTACACTATAAGCAAGCTTGACTCAGCTGTATCATATAGCAGTTCATATCACAACAAAGTTACATTCTTTGCAGTATAACAGGCTTAGCACAGAAGCAGACAGCTAATGCTGAAGTGCTTTACACTACTAAGTACGCAACTTTGTTGTGTTATGAACTGCTACAGTTGTGCTCAAAAGTTTACATACCCCTTGCAGAATCTGCAAAATGTAATTTTTTTTAGCAAAATAAGAGGGATCATACAAAATGCATGTTATTTTTTTATTCAGTACTGACCTGAATAAGATATTTTACATAAAATATATTTACATATAGTCCACAAGAGAAAACAATAGTTCAGTTTATAAAAATGACCCCGTTCAAAAGTTTACATAGCCTTGAATCTTAATGCTGTGTTGTTGCCTGAATGACCTATAGCTGTGTTTAGTTGTTCATGAGTCCCTTGTTTGTTCTGAACAGTTAAACCTGCCTGCAAAGTATCTTCTGTAGCTTCTGAAGGGCAGTGCTAAATGAAAAAATATGACATTTAGGCAAAATGAGCAAAATGAACACATTTCCATTCTGTTCAAAAGTTTTCACCCCCCTTTTTTCCTTCTGGAGCATCAGTGAGTGTGAGTGAGTTGTCCTGAGTGTGAAAAGATGGATCTCAAAATCATACAGTCATTGTTGGAAAGTGTTCAAATACACAAAAATGCTGGAAAACCAAAGAATCAGGTAACAACACAGTATTAAGAATCAAGGGTATGTAAACTTTTGAACAGGGTCATTTTTATAAATATCTTTGTTTGTATTTGTAAATATCTTTTATGTAAAATATATAAAAATAAAAAAATAACATGCATTTTGTATGATCCCTCTTATTTTGCTAAAAGAATTAACATTTTGCAGATTCTGCAAGGGGTATGTAAACTTTTGAGCACAGCTGTATATGATATAACTAAATTGAGCTTGCTTAGCATAGAAACAAAGTTTACGCTAAAGCAAATCTGTTGCTTTAATTTAGCTGAAGTAGCTAAATTAAGCTACTACATGCATTTGCTTTAGCATTAACTTTCTGCTTCTATGCTAAGCAATCTTGGTTTAACTATATCATATAGCAATTCATAACACAACAAGTTTGCTTTAGCATTAACTTTCTGCTTCTAGGCTAAGCAAGCTTGATTTAGCTATACCAATTCATAACACAATAAAGTTGCATTCTTAGCAACTTTTTTTATTTTAAAGTAAAATATATATATAATTTTTTTTTTCTTCATATTTTTATTGTGAGTGACGACACATTGACCATTCCAAGATGGCGGACACACATGTCTGGAGCAGTCTAATGTGGAATCTACCTTTACATATCTATGCTTTAATGTTAACTGCCTACTTCTATGCTAAGCAAGCTTGATTTAACTACACATTAGCTTGATTTAGCTACATCGTCATAATTCATAACAGCAAAGTTGCAGTCTTAGTGGTATAATAGGCCTTAGCTTGAACCGTTTTCTTGAAAAGTTGATTTAGCCACATCAATTCATAACACAAGAAAGTTGCATTCTTAAAGGGAACCAGGGTTTTAAGACTTGTATGGCTTAATATAACATAAATGATGTTTCTTACTGAAATATGTAGTAGAAAACCCATGTAAGATTTGTGTTATTTAAAAAACATTGTTTTATACATATTTTAAACTGATTATTTCGATGACGTAAAATGGTTGTACTCTGTGAGTTACTGGTGCTACCTGTTGCTATTTTTACCACAACATGGAAAATAAAATACTGTTACAATGCCACATTGTGTGACTTTTGGCTGTCATTTTCAGTTGAAGATCAACAAGAGAAGCAATGTAAGGCTTCACTGCTTTCCTAGTTATAAGAAGATGAGAAAAAAATGGTAAGATGCCTGTGAACAAATACATTTTTCCTAAAGACACGTGTCTTTGTTCTCTCCACTTGAGCCCTGATGCCTTTGAGGCAGAGGTGAGAAATGCTAAATGCCATCCTGGCAGGATGTAAATTTCCTGACGCTTGTCATGATGCCACAGCCACTGAAGGAGTTTCTCAGGTCAGATTTCAATCGATAACCGAGGCATTTTGACTCTTTCTGGGGAAAATCGATGGTACGGCGTTTGGTTTAAACCTACACTTACATCCATTACCACCTATAAGCTCTTTCAGTAGCTGTGGTTATCATATCAGCATGGCGATTATGTCATCATATCAGTATATATTTTATCTGAGTTGTGTTGTGGTAAAAATAGCAACAGGTAAGCAACACCAGCATAATTTCATGCTAACAAAAACACTTACAGCACATTAGCACCACTCTCATTATCATTCTTATGAGAATTTAGTTCTGATCATGTGTATGTTAAAATAATTGCTTATAACTTATTATTTATTGAAAGTATATCTCTTCAATTTCAGCCAGATCAGTCAGAAGGTGATAAGAGGATAACATGTTAGAGCTAGTCATGTCCATGTATTTTTTTTTTCCGGAGACCATGTGACAACGATACGCCTGAACTTCAATTTATTGGCAAAATGACAATTCAGAATGCTTTTCTGCTGTGTAAGGATGCCTCATTCCCATCAAAAAGCCCATAAAATGAAATACTGCCAGCTCTGAAAATACAAACCAGAGAGCTGATTTAGATCCTTTAAATACAAGCAGTTTTCAGAGGAATTACACAGTGGTTTATATAAACCCTTAATCAGCATCTTTCAAGTAGGAACATTCTTGCACCAACACTCATACCTGCATCAAATCACCAAATCAAATCACCAGTCAAAATGCTCTTTTGCAAACAGTAACTGTTACCCTCCATTTTGAAAAAGCCAGCATATGCTGGTTAGGTAGGTTTTGATCCTGGTTTGCTGGATTTTGCTGGTTTAAGCTGGTTCTTAGCTGGTTTATGCTAGTCCTTTTGCTGGTTTATGCTGGTGCAGGACCAGCACATGACCAGCTAAGGACCAGCATAAACCAGCAAAGAGCCAGCTTAAACCAGCATACCAGCAAAACATACCTAACCAGCACATGCTGGCTTTTTCAGCAGGGCTGGTGAAAAAAAAAACATCTAAAACCAGCCTAAGCAGGTTGGATGGGCTTAGCTGGTTTAAGATGGAAGTAGCTGGTTTTAGCTGGTATCCAAGCCTGGCTAGGCTGATCAAGCTGGTTTTAACTGGTTGTTCCAGCCTGACCAGCTAAAACCATCCTGAACAGCTAAAGAAGTGCCCAAAATCCCACTAAAACCAGCCTACTTACAAACTATGACCAGCTTAAACCAGCCAACCAACATAGGTTGGTTTAGCTGTTGTTTTTTTTTTTTTTTTTTCAGCAGCCCTGCTGAAAAAGCCAGCATATGCTGGTTAGGTAGGTTTTGATGCTGGTATGCTGGTTTTTGCTGGTCCTTAGCTGGTTTATACTGGTCCTTTTGCTGGTTTATGCTGGTGCAGGACCAGTATAGACCAGCAAAGGACCAGCATAAACCAGTTAAGGACCAGCATAGACCAGCATGCCAGCAAAACCTACCTAACCAGCATATGCTGGCTTTTTCAGCAGGGCTGCTGAAAAAAAAAAAAAAAACTTAGGCTGGTTTTAGCTCGTTTTTTTTTTTTCTGCAGCCCTGCTCAAAAAAAAAGAATATGCTGGTTAGGTAGGTTTTGATACTGGTATGCTGGTTTAAGCTGGTCCTTTGCTGGTCTATGCTGGTCCTTAGCTGGTTTATGCTGGTCCTTAGCTGGTCATGTGCTGGTCCTACACATGACCAGCTAAGTTACATGCTACAAAGTTACATGCTAAAACATACTTAACACATTAGCAACCTAGCATCGTGGTAGTTTTTCTACTCACATTTTGTGTTGAAAATCTAGTTCTAATCAAGCTCACGTTCGTAAACAAATTGTCAGCACAACTATTGTGCTAAAATTGCTGTTAGCTTAATAGCACCTGAGCTACTCTACACCTCTTCACACTACATAACTCATGATACAAGATCCAGGTGACAGATTGAGGACCGTAACGAATCAAGATTTGGCTTTGTCAGTGGCTCGATCCCAAAAGCTGCTCCCCACTTCTTTATAATAAAGCCCTGGTGTGCTAAAAAGAAATGAGTATGATCAATAACAGCTGCTAGTGGTGTAGATGATCAGCCTGACACATTACATAAGACTAGTCATAAAAATGACCAATGTAGGGGCCAGTCTCATGGGCGCAGATTGATTTCAAGTCTAAGGCTCGACAAGATTAACCATTAGCAAGAACACGAAGTGGAAAAACTCTGATTCTGTCGTACAATCTGTTAAGAGAACCCAGAGAGGAGGTGAAAGAAGATTTTTGCGAGTTATAAGTGAATTGTACTTCAGAGTATATGTTAGTGTGGGAACAAGGACCTGTTGGAGAGACAGGTAGTCAAATGAAATCTAAATTTAAGGTGGCACTCGATGGATTTTATCTTATTTTACACTCATCTCCTCTGTCATATCGTTTTCCCTCTCTCTTCCATATCTCAATCACTCTCACAGTTTATCTGCAATCGGCTGTCTCTCTTTCTCATCTGACTCTTTGTGGTTAAAGCTGCAAGTATGCCTAGCAAACCGTTGGGTTAAAAAAGTGTCCAATTACACCAGGCTGAGAATATTTTATAAAAAAAGACACAGCACATGAAGCTTTATTATTTATTATATTCCAGAATACCGAACACTGTCTGGTTTTTAGGCGACATTTCGTCCAAATGTGCTTGCACGTCTGAACAGATGAAGCAGTCCACACGTGTAGGCACACTTTTTTTTTCCTCTTGCTACTCACACACACACACACACACACACACACAAGCAAACAACCTCCCTGCATGAAATAACCTTCCCTGATTTCATTATTCCTCAAATAGGAAGAAATGAGACAGAGAATTGCCACCTTTTTCACAAGACATGTTACAACACTGTCACCACATGGCGAAGTCATATAATTACACCACCTCAGAGTAGAAACACACACACATACACATAGAAGAGAGAGCGAAAGCACTGAAAATCTGATTAAGGTCGGCTCGCCTTGGCAGCCCGTGTCTTTATTTATTTATCTCAGTAAACACACGCTCACTTTATTCTGGGAATGTGAAGCGTAGCATAATTAGCAGAACATGGCTCCCTAATTGGGCTTTAATTGATATGAAGAGTGTCGCCAGGGCTGATGCCTCACGTAGCAACACATGCTGAGCAAGTGGGCGTGGCCTCGCTGCCAATCAATTTCACTGGCACGGCTGACGAGGAGTCATTAAAATGGCCGCCTCCGACCAATTACTGCGTGAGCTTTGGTTCCCAAGCAGAACAGAGGTATGTTTTATTTGTGGACATATGTTTATAGTGCCAGAATGATGCTAATAACACCATGAATGTACAAAATCATGATACATTTCAATGTGTCATCCTGCAATGACTGTAATTAAAGAAACTAGTTTCTGCCAAACCACCATAGTTGGCAATATGCTATGTTATATTTAAAGGTGGATGTGGGATATTTGTACTTGATGTCTTTGAGGCTCGGAAAAATCTAAATAAATATGACACAAATTAACACAAGGGCACTTCTCTACTTATGAAAATTAACCACGGTTTTATTATAGTGAAAGCGTAGTAACCTCGGCGTATTGATTACCATTTGTATAACCACAATTTTACTACAAATACCATGGTTAAACTATGGTTAGTGAATTAACCGTACGAGATTTAACCATGATGTGTGGCCATACTAGCGATACTTGGATGTGAGCAACAGGATGGATTGCACGGCCAGTGTACTACTGAATATTTTGTTCTGCTATGCTGTCTAAACCACGGAAAAAACATGTGGAAGCTGCTAAATCATAGAGAGAAGAACTTAGTAAGCAGGAAAGGGTGCAATATTAAGTTAATAGGTGGTAAAGATGCATACGAGCAGTGTTAATTAAGATATTAGCCTAATATTTCACCTACCTGACCGGAAATGATATAAACAAGCATGAATGTTGTCAAAATTCTTGCTCTGAAATCTGAAATCAGCTTGGCCAACCACAAACACCTTTTGTTCCTCAAAGTTTTTTGCACACTTCTTCTTGATTTGTTATAACTTTTGGCAGTCTATAGTGCTCCAAATGTTTTTCCCCAATAACATGAGAAAAACTGATCAATTTCAGCAGCAATAATCAGCAAAATATGCAGTTGCTACTATATCTCTGAAGCTCGGAAAAATATGAATAAATATGACATAAATCAACACAATGGCATTCCTAGCACTTCTCTACTTTAAAATTAACCACGGTTTTATTATAGTAAAAGCATATAGTAACCTCAGTTTCAGGTGTATTGATTACCATTTGTATAACCACAGTTTTACTACAATACCATGATTAAACTATGGTTAGTGTAGCAAAACCATGGTTACGAAATTTTCGTAAGTGTTTGTTTAGCAGGTGTCCGAAGATAATTTACTATGTTTTACATTCCTGCCTTTCGTGAATGTTTGCAAAATTGGTTTTATCACAGCATAGTATAGGAACTTTGACTCAGTTATGTATTTAATTTGTTTAAAACTAAATTTTAATCACTAATGGGGTCATATGATTGGAGGAACAGGCCTGAAAATTGGTTTTGTGATATCAGCCTAATAGGAAAGTTGTCTAACAACCTGTCCTAAGGAGTTTTTGACCTAAAAGCAGCTGTAAAGTTTCTATTTTACAAACGGTTTCCATTTGCTAGAGCAACAACAACATACAAACTATGACAATGAGAATCTCAGGTACTGATTGCATGCTTTATTCAAGGTTAAAAGATCTAATGTGAGTTTGAATATCATATTTCGTGACATTTATTGCCATACCGAAAGCAACAACAGATTGTTTACCTCAGCCTTAATTTATTTTCAAAATCTAACATGTAGATGTTAAAACTGCAAACTCAATGCATATTCCATAACAAATATGATATTTGTTAGTCACAACAAAGTAAGCAGAGGACAAAAGTGGAGCAACAATGAGGTAAAGTGCCTTTTATGAGCTCACCGTAAGTTCACAGGTGGTAAAAAATTAAATAATATGTACATGCAATGATGAGCATGCTTAGTCTACCATTTAAACCATTAAAAAATGGTTTCCTGTAGTGTGTTTTGGGACATGATCCATTAGGATTTAGTGGTTTTAACAAGCCACCAATAAAAGGTGACCAATTACCAGTAGAGGCCAACAGGCACCATTACAATTCCCATTATAACCAGTAAAACGTTATAAATTCTGTGATGGTTTCTGTTGCTTTTTTCAGCAGGGCTAAAATGGCTGTTGCCAGCAATCTGCCTCAGAATGTAAAGTGCATTTATTTGCAATTTATTTGAATTTGGCAACATTTTTATTTTTAAAGCATGCATACTTTTGAAACCTTGGCATGCTTTTTTTTAAACAATTGGGAGGCTGATTTTAATCTCGCTTGCTTATTATTTCATATTACAAATGGACAATGACCCAAAACATACAGTAAAAGCAACCCAGGAGTTTTTCAAGGTAAAAATGTGGGATATTCAGCAATGCCTAAGTCAGTCTCCTGATTTCAGCCCGATTGAGCATACATTTCACTTGCTGATGACAAAACTAAAGGCAGAAACCCCACAAACAAACAACAGATGAAGTCAACTGCAGTAAAGGCCTGGCAATGTATTCTTATCAAAATATTAAACAATTTATTTTTTCCAGTTGTCCAATTTGAGCCCTTGAAAATGGGGGGACTGTGTATAAAATGGTAAGTGTTTTTCAAACACTTGAATTAAAGCCTAAAGTCTGCACTTTAATTTAATCTTGATCGTTTAATTTTAATGATTTTTTTATTCTAGTGGCATACAAATTTCAAAATGTTGAAAATTGTGTCCGTGTCCAAAAAATTTCTGTCAGAAAATTGTTCCAATTGCAAATGTTTTGGTATTCACATGCTTATTGTCTTTGTTTGCACTGGAGCACCAAAAAAAGAAAAAACTGGACTGGACAAAACCTTGTCAAAATTGTAAGAAATAATTGGTTTTCAAGCATGTGATGCTCCTGTAATTTGTATTTAGACACACCTGTGGTAAGTAACAGATGTGGGCAATATAGTAATCACACTTGCAACCAGTTAAAATGGGAAAAATTACTCAACCTTTGTGTTGTGTGTCACACTGAGCATTTAGAAAAGAAAGAAGTGTAAAGAGTTGTCTGAGGAAAAATTGTGGAAAAACATGGACAGTCTGGCTACAAGTCCATCTCCAGAGATCTTAATGTTCCTGTGTCCATTGTGTGCAATATCATCAAGAGGTTTACAGCCCATGGCACTGTAGCTCACCTCCCTGGATGTGGACGAATGCAAAATGAATGAAAAATTACAATGAAGGATTGTTCGAATGGTGGATAAAGAACCCAGATTAACTTCCAAACAAATTCAAGCTGATCTGCAGAAACAGTGTTAGCTCACACTATCCATCCCCATCTAAATGAAAAGGGACGCTATGGTAGGGACACCACTGCTGACACAAAGGCATTAAAAATAGCAAGACTGGAGTTTGCCAAAACTTGTGTGGCAAAACCACAATCCCTCTGGGAGAATGTACCGTGGACAGATGAAACAAAATTAGAGCTTTTTTGGTAAAGGACATCATGGCACTGTTTACAGAAAAAGAAATGAGGCCTTCAAAGAAAAGAACACAGTCCCTACAGTCAAACATGGTGGAGCTTCAAAGATGTTTGGGGGTTGCTTTGCTGCTTCTGGCACTGGATGCCTTGACTGTGTGAACGGTATCATGAAATCTGATGATTACCAAAGAATTTTGGGGCGTAACATAGTGGCCAGTGTCAGAAAGCTGCGTCTCAACCAGAGCTCATGGGCCTTCCAGCAGGACAACGACCCGAAACACACTTCAAAAAGCACTCAGAAATGGTTACAAACAAAGTGCTGGAGAGCTCTGAAATGGCCAGCAATGAGTCCACAGCAGATCTGAATCCCATAGAACACCTGTGGAGAGATCTCAAAACAGCAGTTGGGAGAAGGCATCCTTCAAATCTGAATGACCAGGAGCAGTTTGCAGAAGAGTGGTCCAAAATACCAGTAGAGAGGCGTAAGAAACTCATTCATGGTGATTGATTTCAGTTATTTTTTCCAGAAGGGGTGCTACCAGATATTAGGTTAAGGGTGTCAATAATTTTGTCCAATGCAAACAAAATAAATAAATAAACAAACGTGAGTACCAAAACACAACTGCAACAATTTTCTGAGAGAAGGGTTGCATTTTCTGACAGAATTGCAAGGGTGCTGATATTTTTGGCCCTGACTGTATATATGGACCTGACTGTAGACTTGTAATTCTCAGAAATTAATAAAAAAAGTGAAAAAAGTCAGAATTACGAGATACAAACTTGCATTTGTCAGAATTGCGTGCAAGTTGATATCACTCAATTCTGGTTTTATAACTTGCGAGTTATAAAACCAGAGTTTATATCACACAATTTTAAGAAGAAAAGTCAAAATTGCAATTTTGTATTACACAATTCTGAGAAAAAAATTTAGAATTCTGAGATAACTTAGTGGCAGAAACAGGCTTCCATAGGTTTGTAATGGTTCTCTTGACTAAAAAAAAAAAAAAAAAAAAAATTAATTTAATAAAATGCTGAAGCTGCACAGCAGTTTTTAACATATGAACTAAAGGTGCTGTATGTAATTTTTTTTTGACTGTACTAAAGCATACAAACACCATAATACATTTGCAGATATTCAGGAAACATGCTAAGTTCACATCAGAATTTGAAATCTGAGACTTTTCATATCAAAAGTAACAAAGCACAAAACTTAGCCTATTGCTATTTGTACTGTTGATGGAAAAGGTGGGAGAAACTATATTTTGAGTTTAGATTGCAGTACTCATTTCAACCACTAGCGGTCATAATTACATACCGCACCCTTAAAACTCGCATGCAAATGCAAACACTATGTGACAGAAGTATTCAAATATAATTTTGATTACATTGTTTATGTTAAGCAAGTTATAAGTGAATTGCACAAAGTTTTCTTTGCGGAAGGAACAAGGGACCTGCTGGACAATCAGGTAGGCCTAGTCAATTATAACAGAATTCTTTTTTATTGATGTCAGTGGTGACTAATACCAAGCTACCACTGTATTATTGTAGGACTTTGGTTGTGCCCAACGGTAACCATGGTACGTTTTTGTAAAGGGGATTCAGAAGTTCATTTTGACCTGCCCAATAGGGACACTTCAGGGCAGGCTAAAGTTAGCTGTCTTTTAAGCAGAAAAAAAGCAATCCTCACCTGGGAACAAACAATAGTAAATAACACTAAAAAGCGTACACAGCAGAAAAAAGGGCACACCTGCATGTCAGCATTGTGTGGACAGCTGAGTTCCTCTGAGAGCCGCGCTGCACTGAAATTCTCCTCAAACGATCATTTAAGTGGCCGCTTACGTTCAGGACACACACACCTTTCGCACAGAGCGGCTTTCATAGTCTCCTCGGGGGAGACGGCGATGTCAACCGGTGCGCTCTCGAGCTCCCCGCCGTCACAACCTTCAAGGACACTCAAGTTCTGTTCTGAGGGCCAATTAAGCGCTTTCCTCATAGTAAATTAAAAAAACAGTTCTCTGTGGATTTAATAACAAACTCATTAGGCACTGCTAAAAGGACGGAACTGCCTTTTAATTAGACCCGCACCTGATTAATGCACAATTAACACAGCCAGTTCATTCATCTCATCTTGGGTGGGATCAGAATGTAAACACTACAGGTTCAGAAAGCTCTCAGTCTCGTTTTTTGTCTCGATGATAATGAAGCAGGTAATGACAGAGTGCATGACCTCAGACTCAAAACGCTACTGATGTTTCACTGTATAATTTTAATGATGCATGCATACAGTGAAAAGTCATAAAACCACTAGTGAAAATGTTTCTATTATAACTTAAATAAATAAATACATTTCATGTAACATAAATATAAAATATTATATATTTATACATTTAATAAAATGAGAAAACAAAATTATTACTAAACTTTTTAAATAATTCTAATGGTATTTAAAAGTATTCCTTTAATATGGTCTCAGATAGACAAACAGACAGATAGATTAGATTTAGTTTTATTTTATATATTTACTAAAATGAGAAAATAACAAAATTACTACAAGTTAAACTAAAATTAAAACAAAAATAAATGTATTTATTTACATTTATTTATCGGAGATGGGCATTCGAGTGATACAGACTCCAGACTTGACTCGACTCGTGAATATTTTAAAAGCAACTGAAGTCTTACTTATATAATTGATATTCAAAAGGCGGACTGCACCCACAAGCCATAACAGCAGCACAATTTTAATCACGTCAAAACAGCAGAGCGGTTCACATAACAAGCCCCTGTCCCCTGAAATTACTCAACATACAGCCATTATTGTCAAAATATCTGGCAACAAAAGTGAGTACACCCCCTTAGTGAACATGTCCAAAGTGTCAGTATTTTGTGTTAGCACCATCGTTATCTGGCACTGCCTTAATCATCCTGGGCATGGAATTGGCCAGAGCTGCACAGGTTGTTGCTAGGATATCCACTCCATCACCTTCAACTTCCTCAGCAAGGCAGATGTCATCTTGGTGGTGTGTTTGGAGTCGTTATTATGTTGGAAAACTTCAGTTCTGCCTTGTTTCTAGAGGGAAGGCATCATTTTCTGCTTCAGAATGTACAGTACATAATGGAATCCATGTTTCTCTCAATGAACTGCAGCTCCCCAGTGCAAGCAGCACTCATGCAGCCCCAGACCATGAAGCTACCACTACCATGCTTGAATGTAGGCAAGACACAATTTTCTTGGTACTCTTCACCAAGGCATCGCCACGCATGCTGGACACCATCTGAGCCAAACAAGTTTATCTTAGTCTCATCAGACCACAGGACATGATTCCAGTAATTCATGCTGTTGGAAAGGTTGTCTTCAGCAAACTGTTTGTGGACTTTCTTGTGAGCCAGCTTCAAAAAAGGCTTCCTTCTGGGACGATGCTCATGCAAACCGACTTGTTACAGTGTGGGGCGTATGGTTTGAGCACTGACAAGCTGACATTCTACTTTTGCAACCTTTAAAGTAATGCTGGCAGCACTCATGCATCTGTTTTTTGTACCTGATGAACAAGAACAAGTACTCAACTTCATTGATTGACCCTTGCAAGGCCTGTTCTGAATGGAACCCATCATGGAAAATCTTTGTATGACCCTCACCACTGTATTGTAACTCAGTTTTTAGGGTGTTACTGAACCTCTAATAGCTTTGGCTGTATTTGTGGATAGCAACAATTCTCAAATCCTCAGAAAGTTCTTTGCCATTAGGTGCCATGTTGAACATCCAGTGTATGAGAGAATTGTACTTAAAGCACCAAATTTTAACTGCTCTAATACAAGATACACAACTTTGTATTGTCCTGTCAAGCAGACAAAAACATAATGAATGGGACATGTGGCTTTGCACTTTAATTTAACTTTTAAATAAATTAATAATTAAAATAACGAATACTTATAAAGGTGTTTTAAAAAAAACACTAATATGGTCTTAGATATATTGGATGGAAAACATTGCCATGGCAAATAACAAAAAAAAAAATCAAATAATTATAATAGTATTTAAAAGAAACATTTATCCAATATGGTCTCAGAGATAGATAGATAGATAGATAGACACAGAAATGCTGACTCAACTTTATATGAAAACAATTTCATTTATTGGTTAAAAAAAGTACAGTTAAAATAACTTAAATGCACATAATAACAGAACATGATGCTCTTTGTACTATTACCAGTAGAGAGCACTGTTTGCAAACAAAAAAGACGGGTACAAAACTGTCTAAAGGCACCATCTAATAGTGTTGAATTCTGCATTAGCACATTGAAGTCCCTATTAAACTTAGTGTTAGCAGTACCATTTAAAAAAAAAATATATATATATATAACTGATGTTGAGCTATCTATGTTAAAAGTGTAGTTGAACAAACCACAGCAAATTTCTGCCATATATTAAAATGCATTTTTAAAAGCATTTATTTTGACCTCCCTGAAAGTCACTGTATTCACAGCTATGGAGAAATAGTCCATCTGCAACTTGAAAATCCTTTCAGCTTAATGTTTCACACTCTGAAGTCCATTAACCACATTTTTGGGTGCCCTCGTCCAAAAACAGCTGTGAAACCGCTGTCAAAGCCAGCACAGAACCGTATAACCTGTATCTTTGTGTCCCACATCCCAGAGAGCAGTTACAGGTTTCTCATCAAGGTCCTTGACCCCTCTTGTGAGGCATATAGTCAGCTCATATATTTGACTACAAGACCAGTATTTTGTGTTTCTCCTTGCTACCTCTTTTCACTCGTTCAAGGCACTGAAAGATACCTCCTGATGTCTGGATGAGACTTATGCTGTAAACGATGGCAACCCTCACTAAACGATCGCGCATGTGCAACCTCCGGAGCTTTCCACCACATTTCAGCAGCCTTTTTTAACTCCGGCAGGATGTCGGGAACCACAAACTTCTCTGCCAGGAAGATCACAGGCAGCACAGCCAATAGCAAAGCCCAACCCACCATTCCCAGCCAATAGGACAGGCCGAGTCGACTGACGTCATCCCGGATCTCACCAATATGATGATGGGTAAAAAGTGCCCAGCTGAGAAAGAATAAAAAACCTGTGATGGAAAACAAAATGGAGAAGGTTAAAACATGTATATCAGGGTCAGAACATAACTTTTTAAGTACCATTGTTAATGGTTTTAATGGTTAAAAGTTAATGGTTTTTGTAGTGGAAAATATTAGAATTTCTGTGATGCTTTCTATTGTTTTTTTGTTTTTTTTCAGCAGGGACCGTAGTTATAGAATAAAATTGTATCTATATTATACATGTAAAAAAACAGGACCTCATAGGGCTGCAATATTATTGTTCTTTATATTGAAATAATGCTTATAAATATCAATATAGAAAACAATATAAAACGTTTTTGTTTTGGTGTTGTTCTGTTGCTCTGATTTATGACTTTAGCCTAATCTAGCACAAATTATGCGAAAACTCCCTTTATAATATTTGAAACTACAAAATTAATCCTTATTTACATCGTATCTTCAGTTTTGTTTATAATGAGGGAATTTGCGATCTTGCGCAATCAACACCAGTTCCGGCGTTTTCAGCGCTGACTAATCTAGGCACCTCTGATTGGCCAATGCATTCCTAAATTCAACGAAAACGCATTTGATTGGTTATAAGGCCCAACCCTGCACAGAACAGCACGCAAACGCAGTCCGATGCAATGTAAGAGAATCTACACACGTTGAATTCATTTTCACATTTCATTTTAATCGCGACAGCCGTAATACACCGTTTAATTGTGCAGGAGCATTTTTTGCACCTTTGTCGAATTTATGGAACATTTTAGTTCATTTTCGTGTCATTTTGCCTTAAGCCCTTGTTAATTTCCGTCCTTGTGTGCATACTATTTTTGCTAAGGAGCGTTAAAAAGAGAGTTACTGACCTGTAGGTACTAGTGTGAACAGCAGCAGGGTGGTCGGGTCCAGAGCCTGACCTGCTATCAGCAGGGAGCGAGTGTTCGAGTAGGAACGCACCGTTTGAGACGTCCAGCAGAGGGCGAACATGACACACAGAAGTCCACAGCCCACCGCCATCAGGAAAGCCACAAATGCAAACACTCTTTCAGCCTCCAGAGCTGTTCAAACAAGAAGACAGGTAGAGAAACACCTTTAATATTGATAATTTATAGTGAATGTGATACAGTATAACCTGCTCATTGGACACCAAAGTGAGGGGTCTGTCCTGATGATCCTGTCAGACCCAGACTTGCTTTTAGCCTTGGATTAAATTATATGTCGATGTGATTATCCACTAAAAACTAGTAATTCTATCAAAAAAGAGACTTTTTCATAAACATTACTATCTGTAAGAGCAAAAAACTACTTGTTTATATATGTAAAACAAAGAAAACATGAAAAAAAAAAAAACATGACAAAGTGTCAGCATACAAGTTTAAAATAGTATGAGGGAACGCATTTCATTTGTGACCCTGGACCACAAAACCAGTCATAAGGGTAAATTGGTTAAAATTTGAGATTTATACATGATCTGAAAGCTGAATAAATAAGCTTTTCCATTATTATGATAGGACAATGTATGGCCGAGATACAACTATTCGAAAATCTGGATACTAAGGGTGCAAAAAAATGTAAATATTAAGAAAATTGCCTTTAAAGTTCTTCAAATTAAGTTCTTAGCAATGCATATTACTATTTAAAAATTAAGTTTTTATATATTTACAGTAGGAAATGTACAAAAATGTTTCATAGAACATGATGTTTACTTAATATCCTAATAATTTTGGCATAAAAGTAAAATTGAACGTTTTGTTGGCTACTGCTATAAATATACCCTAATGGATTTGTGGTTCAGGGTCACATTTTTGGGTGAACTATGCCTTTAAGTTCATCCAGCATAAAACCATGACATGAAATTTCAGTTTGAGTGCTACTGAAGAACAACATCTCATCATGAAACTATTTAAAACTGAACTGATCAGTCATGACTTCATCCTTCGTTATTTATATAATTTCTCAATTGTCTTGCTTTGAGAAAGAACTGAACTGAGGGGAAAAACCAGACAGGCTACGACTAATAAAACATGCGAGTAATGCAAGTCCAGCGTGTCATAGCCTGTCTGCTGCAGCCCACCGAAGCGTAGAAACCCCTCCAACACAAAACCATATCATTATTTTACGCCAACGTTGGAAATTCAGGAGAACTTCACAGATTCCCTCTCATTTGGCTTGCTCTGTGCTTCACAGCAGGTCAAAACCTGCAAAAATGCCACAAAATTGCTCTAAAGCTTTCAGTTCCCATCAGACCTTCTGGCTATATATTTTAATACTCTAAAAACAAAGCTATCAAAGGCCTGAAAAGCGAAATACACAGCAGGAATTTTTACTGATTTTCAATTATGTATCTTTTATAGAGGCCACATGAATGCATGTTTCTAACATCCAAAGCATTTTTAAAATGAATGAGGGCCACACGTGGGCTACTGAAATGTTGTCGTTGCCCACTTGACAGGTCAAAACCCAAATCAGAAAGCTTTGGAGGCGTATGCATACTATTTTTTTGAGGGGGCATTAGTGCTAGTCGTGATTTATTTCTTTCCCTAAGCAAGATAAAACATGTTTAGCATGTAAAGTGACCTAATAATTGAATCCAATTATCCTTAACAGTTTGAATGACACTTCTAAATGGCTTTTATTAGCTTGTATGTGACCCTGGGCCACAAAACCAGTCATAAGGGTTAGTTTTTTACATCTAAAAGCTGAATAAATAGCTTTCTATTGATGTATGGTTTGTTAAGACAGGATAATATTTGGCTGAGATACAACCATTTGAAAATCTAGAATCTGAGGGTGGAAAAAAATCTAAATATTGAGAAAATTGCCTTTAAAGTTCTCCAAATATAGTTGTTGGCAATTCTAATGATATATTTTATGGTGGGAAATTTACAAAATATCTTCATGAAACATGATCTTTACTTAATAGCCTAATGATTTTTGGCATAAAAGAAAAATTGATTATTTTGACCTATTGCTAAAAATATATAGTGAGAAAAGCAAACATGTCACACACCTTTAGCAATGTCTTCGGTGGTCCAGCTGTCGTCTGGGCTCGTCTCATTCCCTGAGGTCCACAGACCTCGGTCATCCAGCCACTGAGGTGACCAAATCGCATAGCTGATACACAAACATCCCATCAAGCCAAGACATGATTCAATAAATCGAAAACGACTCCTCGAGTCAACCAGTTCTGGTCCTTGCATTGCTCTAATGGAAAAAAATAAATAAATAAATGATTAGACATAACATTACACAAACAAAGTTAACAATTTAGTTAAAAACTAAACTTAAAACAATTTATTAGGTAACTTCGTCTGTTAAGATGAAGTAATTGTTGTTAGGTTTGCTTACCTTGAATGGCTAAAGTTTAAAAGGTGTTTAAATGAGAGATTTGGTTCCACACGATACAATAATGGTGACTGATCACGTTCAAATATCAAATGAATCAGAAAGGCAGAAGCAAAACTGTTTTATGACAGTGTACAGACGTGTTTCTCACTTCCCCCTCACAATGCTGCAATATGACACTGTAAAGATTTCCCTCTACCTACAGTGGAGACCCACTCGCAATGGAAACTCCCCCTCTCATAAACATACACACACGCTGTGAGTGGTTAAATTCCCCCAGAAACCCTGAAAGTGTTTCAGTGAGTCAGTGTGGTTTGGAAAGTGAAACAGATATTTTATAAAATCACTTTATTGTGCTCAAAGGTTGTAGGCTAGATTTTATCAAGCATCCAGAATTAGAGAACAAGTTTTCATAAATGAATAATAAAATGAAAAATAGTTCTTTCTTCTTTTATTGTCATAGTATTAAAAGAATAGTTCACCAAAAAATAAAAAAATCTATTATTACTCACCCTTATATTGTTTCAAACCTGTAAGATCTTTGTTTATCTCACCAACTGACATGTTCAAGACCCAGAAAGTAGTAAGGACATTGTTAAAATAGTCTATGTGACATCAATGGTTCAACTAATGTTATGAAGCTAAGCAAAGAAACTAAAACTAAAACTAAAACACTGTCAAATGGGCTATTTTTTCGAGGTCCTTACTACCTTTCTCTGCCTTGAATGTGTCAGCTGCGTTGCTGTCTATGCAGGTTCAGAAAGCTCACAGATTTTGTCATAAAAGTCTTAATTTGTGTTCTGAAGATAAACGGATTTTTCTTACGGATTTGAAATGACAGAATTACATTTTTATGTAAACTATCCCTTTAAGTGACACAAGAGGCTAAAACTATAATAACTGCCGCAATACATCAAGGGTTGCTGTGTGTTGTCATGGCAACGATTAAACGGCACAGGAAAGAACCACTCTCTTTTCTCCAGCAAGGTGGGCTCACAGGAAACCCATAACTTGGTTATTTCCTGTCGCTCGCTTTCTGCCACAGACCCCAGATCAGTTTTGCTGTACTCTCAACTAGTACAAGCGAGACTGTGGCATCTGGTGTCAGATCACTGTAAAGGAGCAACGTAACACAGTGAAAATATAATTTACAAAACATTTTAATTGACGATTGATTGATTGATTGATTCATTCATTCATTCAGGAGCCCTTACAACATTTAACACCAATGAAAATCTGAAACAAGGCATTTTCCTTGGAAGCTGAAGACTCATAAGCAACCATGGTGTCAAAAAAAGGCATTTATGGAACAAAATCTTGCGAACGTGTCAAAAAGTAAAGAAACGCATCACATTTTATCCTGAAACTGAGCCAAGTCAATTAAAACATTTTTTTTTTACCCCCAACAAAATCTTCAAACTATTTTAGAAATTATTTTAAATCAATTTAGAGGGGTCATATCATACATAGCTTTTTTCCCCCTGAGCTTTACTTTATACAGCAAGTAATATTTTTTTTTTGCACTATTAAAACAGTAATTATCAGAAAAGGAACAATTTTGCACTCTCTCCAAAATATTAAAACATTTATCTGGTGCTGTGCCTTTAAGACGTCTATATAAAAATGAGCACCAGAACTTTGCATGTACACACTGGCTGTCAAAAAAGTAAATTTTTCAATAAAAGTCTCTTTGCAAAGCCAAAACATTGAAATCTTGTTAAATAAAAGAACATTTGTCTTTCGTTTTTAACGTCGGGATTCTTTCAGATGGATGTACAGTTGTAGCTGCTACACACAAATAGAAACGCTGCAAAAATGCTTCTTAATTGAGTTGTTTTTTAGTTAAGATTAGGATAAATTTACTTCAGAGTATATAAAGACTTGTTATAGAATCTCAAATTCTTGAATAGCATTTTGTCTCACTGCACGATCAAATAAAGTACACTTGTATTAAAGGGAACCCTGGGTTTTAAGACTTGTATGGTTTAATAAAATATCCAGATTGTTTTTATACATTTTTAGGGACTATAGGGGGCGCCATTACTTCAATGACGCAAAATGGTTGCACTCGATAAACTACTGGCGCTAACTTTTGCTTTTTTACCACAACACAACTCTGAATACACAACTCGTAAAATAAAATGACCACAGCTACTGAAAGATCTTACAGGAGTCTAAACGCCCCTGGATATTAAGTTAAATCCACGCTGAGAAACTCCTTTAGTGGCTGAGGCGTCATAAAAAGCTTTGGCATGTTTACATCCTTCCAGGATGGCATCTAGTGTTTCTTGTCTCTGCCATTTGTAAGCGCTTTTATTAGCTGTGGTCTACTAAAAGCCTCAAAGGCATCAGGGCTGAAGTGAAAAGAACAAAGACGTGGGTCTTTAGGAAGTTTTATTCACCCACAGGCATCTTCACATTCTTTGCTCCTCTTCTTATCTCTAGGAAAAGCTGTGAAGACTTACATTGCTTCTCTGTTGCCCTTCGACTGAAAATTACAACCAAAGCTGCACAATGTGGTATTGTATCAGTATTTTATTTTCAGAGTTGTGTATTCTGAGTTGTGTTGTGGTAAAAATAGCAACAGTCAATGTCAATAGCTGCAACCATTTCATTTCATCGTAAAAATGGTGCCCCCATAGTCCAAAATATGTATAAAACGATGTGGATTTTTTAAATAACCTATCTTTCATGGGTTTTCTACCTTATATTTAGCCATACAAGTCTTAATATTCAAGGTTCCCTTTAAAGATATGTCATGTAGTGCTGTTTCTTAAGTAAATTCATCTTGTTTGAAGCTTTTTTAATTAGATATTTTTACAGAAGTCTAAATTTAAAAACTAATTTTGAAAATAAAATAGGACAAAATGTCTCATTAAGAATAGGTTTTTTTGCAGCAAACCGCAAAGAAAACCAAGGTTTAGGTGCTGAAAGTCTCTATATTTCCATTGTACAAAATACTAATTTTAAAAGAAATGTATTCCTCACTTAAGACCCCTTTAAATCATTTCAAAGACAATAGATTGGATGCTTACAGTTTTATATGAGTGCAATTAAAGGGGCAGTCCCAATTACTGTGACAGCCAGGGTAATAATTAAAAGTACAAAAACATCTGACAATAACAACTTTTTCATATACTGCTGCGGTGACTCTCCGTAATTGTTTCAATCTCTAATTACAGGGATCGCTGCTGTGTTGTTTCTACAATTACAGACTTATCTTTAAACTGTACATAAGGTGAAAGTATCATTCATTAAAAAAGCATTCGTATTAACAGTTTTGTTGCACCAACTTGTTTTTTTTTAACCAACTGTTCGTCTATTTCCTGGCTTTATCGAGCAGGTCTGTGAAAACATCCAATTGTGTTGGATCCTGTCCAACAGCTAGCTCAGGCGTGTGCTTCTCCAGCCAATCAGATGAGTGTATCTGCTGTCGCAGAGTACCAATCAGAGAGTTCAGACTCTCTGAGCGAATGTCCGATTGGCCATTAATAACCGTAAAGTTCTCATCAGCCAATGAGACGGGCTCTGTCTTAATGTGGACTGTGTCAAGTTTGGTTTGAACACTTGAGGTCTTGAGTGTTTGTTCTTTGCACTCATCTGTAGTCTTCGTGTCTTCCCTTCTCGCTGTCCCACGGGTGTCATCCTGTTCGTAACTCATTGTGCACTGCGTCTCAAGCACCGAAGAGCCCTTAAGATCTTCTAATGCGCTTTTAATCCTCTGCACTCCTGGAAAACATGGATGTGAAAGGAAAAAATGACAATCACATCTTAGATGCTACAAGAAGAACTGAAATGGAAAATGAGATTGATTAACAGACCTAGCTGAAGTTTGTGCAGCTGATCAGTGAAGATGATTCTGAACCAGCCTGGAGACACACAGCTGAAGGCCTGACCACAGCTCAGGAGAACCTTGTGCTTGAGGAAACACCTCCACAGAGATATCTCCTCTGCAAACGTCTTCTCCTTCAGATACTACACAAACACCAAAACAGCATCAGAAACTGGCTGAATTTGACTGATTTGGATGAG
Organism: Cirrhinus molitorella; assembly: GCA_033026305.1. Taxonomy (NCBI): domain Eukaryota; kingdom Metazoa; phylum Chordata; class Actinopteri; order Cypriniformes; family Cyprinidae; genus Cirrhinus; species Cirrhinus molitorella. Next base: position 6,288,021 of record CM065141.1, on the reverse strand, counting down.
TTTGGATGCAGAAATCACTCACCTTGCTCAAGTCCACCCAGATGAAGAAACCTGCGCCCCTGTGCAAAAAAGGTACGTCCAGTTTCTTCAGTTCTTCTGTCATGAAGCTATGAGCCTCTCGTAGCCTGCGTCTGTTCTCTGGGAGGAACTCGCTATTCAGCCAGTCTGGAAACAGCAAGAAATCTCGCTCAGCTATCGTTCTGAATGATTTTTTTCTGAAATAGACTGTTACCATCCTTGAGTTCACCTCAGTGACTCAAGATCCAGTCGTAATGATTTGTTTCTTCAGTTGAAAATGAAATTAGGGCTTTTGAGGAAAATATTCCAGGATTTTTCTCCATATAGTGGACTTTATGGGTAGGGCTGAAACGATTAGTCGACATAATAAATTGTCGACAAATATTTTTGTTGTCGAGTAGTCGTCTGATCTCATATGACCTAATGTAAGAGCCTGCAATAATGCGGTTTGACCAGCGTGGCGCTGTAGCGCAAGACTATAGAATGCGATTCAAGAGAAAAAGAGAGCGCTTCAGAACAAAGGCAGTTGAATCTAAGCGTCGTTTCTATGAATATGTAAATGTATTGCACGCGTTCCTCTCAGTAACGAAGTAAACAACGAAAACTGGCAACAGTGTGAAAGCAGCAGTTAAAAATGCATCTGATTACAACGATGTGGATGTTTGCACGAGCTCTGCAGTTCAGTAACATTAACTTACTCCAGTAATGTCCGCTCACATCATGTTTATTCATATAGTACATTATGCAATAGATGGCCTTAAATCAAACAGCTTTACGGTATTTAACATGAAAAACCCGTCGCTTTCAGTTAGAATTACAACTTGATTTCCTGTTATAAAGCAGCTCTCTCCAGTGTAGATGGCTAGTAAGAAAATATTTTTATTAGTGGGGAAAATAATTTTTTTTTTCATTACAGTGATAGTTTGGTTTACAGAGATCAAAGCTTGATCTAGCTCAGAACTGTTTTGGTTATTATAACCCTATAAGGTATTTTAAGACATATTTTGAATAAAATAGTTTATCCAAAAAAATAGAGCATCTTATCACTTACCTTTATTATGTTGCTTATCCTAACATTAACATTAGCTAATGTATTAATTAACGTGAATGAACAATACATTTATTACATTTATGTAATCATTTTTTTTAATGCTGGTTAATAAAAATGCAGCTGTTCATTGTTTGCTCATGTTAGTTCACAGAGCATTTACCAAATGTTAAAAAACAACTTGTGATTTTTATAAATGCATTAGTAAATGTTGAAATTACCATTAACTAAGACTAATAAATGCTGCAAAAGTTCATTCTTAGTTCATATTAACTAATGTTAAGTAATAAACCAAAGTATTACCAATTCATTGTATAATAATTGTAATTACATAATATGCTAAAGCGATCTTAATTTATGTTAGAATATGTATAACAATTTTTTATTAATTGCAAAAACTGAAAATCAAAGTATACTGATTAGCTAGTAAAATAATCGACGATTAGTCGATTAATCGTTCTAATAATCGTTAGATTAATCGATTATTAAAATAATCGTTTGTTGCAGCCCTATTGATGGGGACCAACAGGCTGAAGGTCCAAATTGCAGTTTCAGTGAAGCTTCAAAAAGATCTACACAATCCCAGCCAAGGAATAAGGGTCTTATGTAGCAATAAAATCAGTCATTTTCTAAAAAATAAATTAAAATGTATATACTTTAACCACAAATGCTCGTGACATCACGTATTACATCACGCTGGAAAGGTCAAGTTAGGTGTGTGATTGTCTGTGTACTCCAGTTCAGAAAGGTAGGGTAGGGCGAAAAACATCACACGTGACCTTTCCAACATGATTACATAATGTGTGAAGTTGAGCTAGAGCAAGGCAAGCATTTGTGGTTAAAAAGTATACAATGTTTTTTTTTGTTTGTTTTTTTAAGAAAATGACTGATCGTTTAGCTACATAGGACCCTTATTCATGGACTGGGATCACTTAGAGCCCTTTGAAGCTGCAACTGAAACTGCAATTTGGACCTTCAACCCTGATGATCCCTGCACTGTAAAAAGTTTCCACCAGTTTCAAAAACTTAAGTTCAGCAGCTGCCTTAAAATTCTAAGTTAAATTAACTTAAAACTACACTGCAAAAAATGCTTTTATTACTTACATTTTTTTTGTTTCCAATCAAAATATTTAAAAATTCTTAAATCAAGAAGGATTTTCTAGACAAGTAGAAATTATTGTCTTGTTTTCAGAAAAAAATAAGTCAAAATAATTAATAATATTAAATGAGTTTTTGCTTAGAACAAGCAAAATAATCTGCCAATGGGGTAAGCAAAATAATTTTAATTCATGCAAAAAACAAGATTATTTTGTTTACCCCATTGGCAGATTATTTAGCTTGTTTCAAAAACTCACTTAATTTTGATTTTTTTTTTCTGAAAACAAGACAATAATTTTCTTCTTGATTTAAGAATTTTTTTTTTTTTTTTAGATATTTTGTCTGGAAACAAGACAAAAAAAATCTAAGTCATTTCAACTACGATATGGACAAAAAAAAAAATTATCACAATAATTTGAATAATGTAACATTTTTTATTTCTTTCAAGTTTAAAGGCAGATTTTAGCTCCAGTGTGAAAGATGTAAAAAAACAGACGGTTAACTGTGGTTCTAAACTATTTTTTATGGTCAGAATATGAAGAACACTTCCTGTTTTTCAGTTTTTCCCCTTTTCTAGTCATTTCTCCTTAACAAAATATACTAAAAATAATAGGAAAAAAACTTAGTTCTACATGTTGAAAGTGAAAGTGAAAGTGACGTGTGGCCAAGTATGGTGACCCATACTCGGAATTTGTGCTCTGCATTTAACCCATCCAAATGCACACACACAGTAGTGAACACACACACACCGTGAACATACACCCGGAGCAGTGGGCAGCCATATTGCTATCGCTGCGGCGCCCGGGGAGCAGTTTTGGGGGTTCAGTGCCTTGCTCAAGGGTCTCACCTCAGTCGTGGTATTGAGGGTGGAGAGAGCGCTGATTAATCACTCACCCCACCGACAATCCCTGCCGGACCTGGGACTCGAACCTGCAACCTTTCAGTCACAAGTCCGACTCCCTAACCATTAGGCCACGGCTGCCCCCATGTTCAGGTTTGTGTTGCCTCATAATATTATTAATAATATCACTTTTTTGGCCACACTTTATTTTAAGGTCCAATTCCCGCTATTAACAAACCATTAATTACGACTTTTGCCTCAATAAACTCCTAATTTTCTTCTTTTTAATAGTTAATAAGGTACTTGGTAAGACAATATGGTTTCTATGTATTTATATGAAAACAGTAGTCTAAATACATTTAGTATAAATGCATAATGCATAGCTTAAATCACAAAAAAATACTGCAATCATATTCCATTACTCTTTCTTCAATGCATTTAATACATGTCTACATTAGTAATATAATAAAATTAAGTCAATAAAGGCTAGGAAAACAAACAGAAACAGTAAACCATCTTTTTGACAGTAAGATTTGAAACACCAAGACTAATCTTGCAGGGTGGAATGTATGGGAATTGTAAATCAGCCAAAGTTGTGTACCTCTGTCTCTGATAAGCTGGGCCATCTGGTACTGTGTGGGTCCTGGGACTCCGTGGAGGAAGCCCAGCTGATCCAGGGCCTGAACCAAATCTCTATTCACCGAGTAGACCATGCCAACTCGCATGCCTGACATGGCAAAGTCCTATATGTGTACACAACAGCGTTTGAATGCGATAAACCAATGCCAAGAATCAGAAAAAATGCTTTTCTGAAAGTTGAAATAGTGACATACCTTACTGACGCCCCACATAACATGGGTTCTCTGTGGATCTGGCAACCTGTGGAAACATTTAGAAGAAAATAAAGTCAAATTGTCGACAAAACATGTTTAAGGGGTTTGACAAGAATTCATTAAATGCAAGATTCAATTTTCCTTGACACCTAATGAAGTATGTTTCAAATGCAGCTCAGGGCATATTAGTTCATTAGGCAGAAAACTAAGTAAATTAGAATTAAAAAAAGCACAGAAATGGGAGAGAGATTTTATGCACGTCTCTCACCCATCCAAGCTGAGAACACTGCGAAACGTGTCCGTCTCGTTGAACACAGAGAGCATGTAAATCTCATCCACAATCACGTGAAGCTCGTGCCTGGAGCAAACGAGAGAAAAAGAATGAATAAATTAGTGCCGCCGAGGGCAGAAATTAAAATTCAAATGACATTCGTGAACACAAATGTAATTTCTCACCAATAACGTGCAACTTAATGAAGCATGTAAAAACATTTGGAAAACAAACTGCGATCACAGACCCATAAGTTAGGCAACCAAAAAGTTTTTCCATTATTTACTCATTCTCTTGGTGTTCTAAAACTCCAAAGTAGAACAAATGCCAAGCTGTGAAGTGTGATTTTTTTACTTTAATTGGTACTTCCTTGTCATTTTCAATTTTGTAATAACTGTGCCTGTTAATATTTCTGTATTGATAAAATGCCACTGGTTTTTATCAGATATCAAAGATCCGAATCCAAATGAAAGAATAGCTTTGTGAGAAATACTCACATTTTGGCAAACTGTAGAAAGCTGATCATCTCTTCAGACGAGTACACTTCTCCCAGTGGATTGTGGGGGTTTAATAGGATAAGGGCTTTGATGTTCAATCCCTATATAAAGAAAGCACAACTTTAAGAGATTCATACAGTGCGAGTTTATACAGCATGTTTAATTAAAGAAAAAATAACCTCTTTCTTGGCTTCTTTAAGGGAGTTCTCCAGTTTCTCAAAAGTTAGCTGGAACGGTCTGACATCACTTCCTGTGGGCTGTACCAACACAGTAAAACACAAACAGAAATATAAGACGTATAGCCACAGAAAACACAAATAAACCACCATAACATGCCAGTGTTACATTATGAAACATTGCGACTAGACTTTGCTAACCACCTGACTAGAAAGTGGCACATGGTGTAGTTTGACACTGCTGTATAAGGCCACATCTTCTGTTATCGCACCATAGAAGGGTGACGGGATGAGAATGGCATCTGTAAAACACACAATATCAAGAAACATTTCACATTACACTTGCGGTTTAATTTTGCACCACCGTCAAAAATGGTTTCTCATTATAGTAAAGACTGTAATTACTTGGCATTTATAATGGCACAAAACATTTCTATTTCAAATAAATGCTGATCTTTTGAACTTCCTGAACATTTTGAACTGAATTTTCCTATTAAATCGAACAATCCTGAAAAAAAGATTATATACATCAAAAGTCTCATGCTAAAAATACAGGGAAAAAAAGTAATATTATGAATTATTATTCAAATTTTAAATAACAGTTTTCTATTTTAATATACTTTTAAAATTGTATTTATTTCTGTGATGCAAAACTGAATTTTTAACATCACTACCCCAATCTTCAGTGTCACATGATCCTAATTATTCTAATATGTTGAATTATTATCAACGATGAAAACAGTTGTGCTGCATAATATTTTTTTTTGGAACCTGTGATATATATATTTTTTTGATGAATATAAAGTTCAAAAGAACAGCATTTATTCAAAATTGAAATCTTTACTATCACTTTTTATCAATTATAACACATCCTTGCTGTATAAATGTATTAATTTCATTCAAACAAAGAAAGAAAGGAAGAATTTACTGACCCCAAACTTTACACGGTAGTGTATATTGTTATAAAATATTTCTATTTTAAATAAATTCATTACTTTTTATTGTTTTGTTCATCAAAGAATTCAAAGAAAGGTTCTTTTAAACTGCAATAAATCAAGGTTTGTACAGACACTGTAATTCAGGACATTTTACAAGTGCTTCTTTTTTCATTTTAAAGACTTATTAAACAATATCTTCTCTTTTAAATCCAAAATTCTAGAGAGAAATAAAAATATACTAATAAAAAATGGCAAAAATAAAGTGAAGCACATGCAAAGTACCACTACTAAAGTATTACAAAGTATACTATACTTTTACTATAGTAAAACCACAGTTAATTACTTAAATATGGGATTTGTATGCGTATACTTTCTTTTTTTTATTTTAATTTTTACTGTACTGCCTTAATAGGTTGATGTTTTCTCCTGTTTAATAATAAAATCTGAAAAAAAGATTATTGAAATTGCACCGAAATCCTGATCTAAAACAAATGATTTACCATGTGCGTTCTGAAGTCCTGAAATGAATCAAAAGATTTGCAAACCCACACAAAGTCCCGATCCATGCTCTGAAGTCCCGATCTGAATAATGTTTCACAAACCATCAGGGATCGGAGCATGAATTGCATTACATTTCACTTAGATCGGAACTTTGCATATTACAAATCATTACATCGGGACTTTAAATTGTGTATCCCGAATAATTTGATTTTAATCTTTCAATGATTCAAAATGATTCACGAACTCATTCTGATCTTAAAAAAAAAATCAAATAAAAAAAATCAAATGATTAGCAGTACGCACTTCGAAGTCCCAATCTGAATCAAATGATTTGCGATACGCGATTTGAAATCCTTATCTGAAACAAATAATTTGCGATATGCGATCTGATTGGAGTGCTTTGAAACAGTGAATCATTTTGCAATTGTGCACAATTGCCAAAAGAAAAACAGCAATTATAAAAAGAGTAAATTAAATAAAGAGTGAGAAAGAGTAAAAATTTTCATTTTGGGGTGGAGTGACCCTTTAAAGGGTTTGTTGTAGATTAATGGGGAAACAAAATAGGCTATAATGTTTATAAATGTTTCGTTATATTTATTGGCATTTAATATACATACTGTATAAAAGAACAGCGTTTGCAAATATAAGGTTAAGGGGTGATTTTAGAGTGAGAGAATTTTTTCTTTCACGGGTTTGCTTCCTCTTTTTGCCAGGTTTCGTTTCTCTGTGTTGTAAACTCTAGGGGCAAGGCTTCTAAACTGGGGTGTTTTTAGGGATGTGATATTTAAATGACGATCATTTCAGCCACCAAATTTACCAACATGGGATCATTCATACAAAGGGATTGGCAACATACGAATGTTTCATGAATCACACGTGAACTTTGTCGTAAGTTGATTTGTACGCTTGAATCTGCGCTCGTTTCTACGTTAGATTGATAAATTGCACTTTTCAAGTACCTCTTCAGGAATACTGCTATTTTCAAGGGCTTTCCAGGCCTTATATTTCAGAAAGTCAAATTCAAGTATTTCAAGCACTTTAAGTACCTTGTATGAACCCTGAAATATATTTCACATTATTACCATTTTTACTGTATTTTTAATCAAATAAATGCAGCCCTGGTTAGAATATGAAAAAAAAAAAAAAATGGTACAACCCCAACACAACTAGATATGAGACTAATCATATTCTGTGATGACCAGATGGTCCGGTACCTTCTGGGTCACAGAGCGTAGCTGCCAAAGCCGAGAACAGAGACCCACAACCGTTCATAACGACAACCTGCAAAAGAACCAAAGAAAATAAGCATGTGGTCTGAATTTCCCTTTCAACAGAAAGAGGAAGACTAACAGAAATAACACCATTCAATAATATAAAGAAGAAAAACACTCACATTCTCGGGTTTTAGAGGTTTGGGAGAGCGGCAGTAGTCGGACAGGAACTTAGCAACTTCCTCTCGAAGGCTTTGGGGAAAAGAAAGACACAAGAACATCAATACTGCGAAATGAAAGCTGAGCATGGGGTTTTACACAGATTAATTCAGTGGAAAATGGTGGCTTACAAACTGTGGCCTTTCCAATTGGGGTATTGTAGGAAAGAAGGCTCAATGTGAAGCATGTCAGGTCGCATCAGCTGTTGGAGAAACCAAAAATTATTCGTATATTCGTAATAATTTTTATATTGTGCATGCAAATGTCTTTCTTGTTGTGATATCACTGTAATATTCGTCTGAAAACAGCGCTTGCCAGTGCAAAACATGATAGGGTGTTGCAGATGGTTGCTAAGACATTGGTATGCGGTTGCTAAGGTGTTCTGAATGGCATTTAGCTTGTTTTTATTCAGTTGCTAGGGTGTTTCAGGTGGTTGCTCACTGGCCAAAAGAGCACATTCCTCAAGACTCCGTGATGGCGTAATATATATGAAACACTGTGTCATTTTAATGAGATTTTTTTTTTTTTTTTTCATTTTACTGCCTAGCAGGCGAAAATCATAGCTTAATGAAAAAGGATCTTCAGTAATGAATGCTAAACAAGTAAATCACATCTCTCACCCTTTTCTGCAGGAGGTCGAAGCACAGCTTGTTTTCACTGGTTCCTAAGTTTATAATGCCCTGAAATAAATAACATTAAAAACCACAGCAAATTACTACACAGCAGAAGCCTGATAAACACTGCAAGTGTATTAACATGAGGAAACGACACAGATCTGTTTATGGAGTCCCAAGAGACTTGTGGCCTCTGAACTAACCACAGAAGTGCCTTTAAAACCAAGACTTGGTTTATACAATCAATGTCTGTAATATCAGAGCAAATGAACTAAGCAAACGACCGTAGATGGGTAATATAATTTCACAGATATTCTCTATGTAAGCAGGGGGTTATTTAGATCATATTAGTCTTGATTTAAACTGGAATATTGTTTTAGAAATGACTGATGAAAATTATTAAAAAAAAAAGGAACATGGATTTTCCACACTGCAAGATGATTTAAAACAAACTAATTAAGGAAAATACATGATTAAAACTGTACAAAAAGGCCAGGCACAGATTTACACTTTGCTTAAATTCTATATTTTCACAATTTAATTCAAACTAAGTTCCTATTTTAACCCACTTTTTCACGTCACATATCATGTGGTTCTGTACTGTGTAGTAAAATGTCCTTTTTTTTGTTCTAGTCAGTGATTTGTTCATTTCTGCATAAAATATGTAGCATACATTTTTATAAATGTATGTTTATGAAAAAAGTCTCATGCTCACCAAGACTGTATTTATTCACGCAAACATACAGTAAAAACAAAATTAACAAATGTTAACATTTGTTAATTAATATTAACAATTTAAATAACCCTTTTTCATTTGAGTACATTTTAAAATGTAATTTATTTCTGTGATGCAAAGATAAGTTTTCAGCATCTTTAATTCAGTCTTCAGTGTCACATGATCCTTCAGAAATCATTCTATATTATATATTATATTGTTAATATTTTTTGTGGATACTGTAATATATTTATATTTAAGATTCTTTGATGAATAGACAACACAAAAGAGCAGCATTTATTTAAAATAAATCTTATTTTAACAATTTAAATGTCTTGGCTGACACTTCTAAATCAATTTCAATTTTCCTTAATAGATTAAATTATTAATTTATTTCAGAGAAAAAAAAAACACTTATGGTAGTGTATGTATATACAAGTATAATTTATTATATCATTTAATCATTTATTTTTCTATTGTTTTGTATCCAGACCAAAAGAACACCGTGTTTAATGCAGAAATGAACAAATGAGTGAAAAACAAAATTAACTGCACGGTATACCCACTGTTTATTAAATACAAAAATAAATTACGATTTTTAATGTTTTTAAAGAAGTCTCTTCTGCTCACCAAGCCTGCATTTATTTGATCCAAAGTACAGCAAAAACAGTACAATTCTGAAATATTTTTAGTATTTAAATGAGCAGTTTTCTATTTGAATATATTTTAAAATGTAATTTATTCCTGTGATTTCAAAGCTGCTTTTTTAGCACCATTACTCCAGTCACATGATCCTTCAGAAATCATTCTAATATTTTGATTTGCTGCTCGAAAACATTTATTATTAGCATTATGTTAACAGCTGAGTAGAATTTTTTTCAGGTTTCTTTGATGAATAGAACGTTCAGAAGAACAGCATTTATCTGAAATAGAAATCTTTTGTAACATTAGAAACGTCTTTATCATAACTTGATGCAAGCATCTTACTAATGAAAGTATTAATTTCTTTACCAAAAAAAGGAAAAATTATGCAGACTCCAAGCTTTTAAATGGTATAGTGTATAATGTTACAACAGCTTTTTATTTCAGATAAATGCTGATCTTTGGATCTTTCTATTCATCAAAGAATCCTGAAAAAAACATACTCAGCTGTTTTAAATATTGATGATGATAATAATAATAATAATAATAATAATAATAATAATAATAATAAGTCAAGGTAACAGCAAATCAGCATATTAGAGTGATTTCTGAAGGGTCATGTGACTGGAGTTTTTTTTTTAACAAATTTTACTATTTTTGCTGTACTTTGGACAAAATAAACGCAGGCTTGGTGAGCAGAAGAGACTTCTTTAAAAACATTAAAAATAAAAAAAAAAACTTTTGACTTGTAGTGTATGTGTGTGTATATATTTATAAAAAAAAGTAATCAACAATAATAAAGCAGGGAGACTAACATGAGGGTTTGAATTCTCATCGTGCTTGTTGGCGTGATACTGATTGTAGCCTTCCTGCAGGATTCCCTGGTGCAGCCGCATGCTGTTGCCACGCCGAGACAAATACGGGCTGTACTGGGCCGTCTGCTCACCCCAGAGCATGCTGGGTACAGCTTTGGCACTGTTGGGTAACAAAGACGAAAACAAGGTTTGTGACGTGCTGGACACCGGGATTGTTTCCTTGCTGGTGGAGGCGCTCTGGTCTTCCGTGCCACGTGATGAACTCAGGACTCTGGTCAACATGGACATGAGACGAAACTCATGATCTCTCTCTTGCTTCGCTCGTCTCTCCTCCTGCTGCTCCCTCCGCTCCTCGGTCCGTGCCTCCTGCCGCATCCGGGCCTCCTCCAGAGCCAGAAAACGCTCTTCTGCTGTCTGTTGCCAGCTCAGATATCCAGCCAGAGCGTTCGATAACACCCCATCACCCCCACGTCCCACTCGCCGACGCTTCCTCTGATGGAATGATCCGGAACCCCCTTCTTGGTCGCCATGGCTACCTCCATCTCTCATCGCCATGGGAGCCGTTGCCGGGGATACACCCGCGCCGGAGGAGCCAGTCATGTTCTGGTCACTGCAATCTGTGGTGTGATATCATCAAAAATTAAACATTAAAGCAGTCACTCAGAGAGAGAGAAAAAAAAGCTAATAAAAACTTAATTAGAAATTAACTAAACAGTTATCTCAATTTTATCAAAGCGACAGTTGGTGTGATAACATGCCAGTGCTGTCAAGAACATCTGCGGTGCTGAAAGTAAGCCACTGGATGGCAAATCACTGCCAGCAACAGAGAGACTACAATGGGTTTGGCATAAATACTGCAATGATGCCTACGTACCTTTAAACTGCACAGGCCTCTAAATGAATATGGATATCAGCTGCAACTCGTAGGTTAGGCTCATAGTTCAACTTAAAGGGATAGTTCACCCAAAAATGAAAATTCTGTCATTAATTACTCCCCCTTATGTTCTTCCAAACCTGTAAGACCTTCATCTTCAAAACACAAATTAAGATATTTTTGATGAAATCTGAGAGCTTTCTGACCCTGCATAGACAGCAACGTAACTGACACATTCAAGACCCAGAAAGGTAGTAAGGACATTGTTAAAATAGAAATTGTTGAATAAAGTTGTTATTTTTGTTTTCTTTGTGTGCACACACACACACACACACACACAAAAACTCTTGTGGCTTTATAACATTTTGGTTGAACCACTGAAGAGTCTTGTTTGTACTGAACAGTTAAACTGCCTGCTGTTATTTCCCACAAATTCTTTGGTTTTCCAGCATTTTTCTGTGTTTCTGTTTTTCCAGCAGTGACTGTATTATTTTGAGATCCATTTTTTTCCACACTGAGGACAACTGAGAGACTCATATGCACATATTACAGAAGGTTCAAATGCTCACTGATGCTCCAGAAGGAAACACAATGCATTAAGAGCCAGGGGTAGAAAACTTCTGGAATTTGAAGATCAGGGTAAATGTAACTTATTTTGTCTTCTGGGAAACATTGAGCTTCTAAAGGAAAGTACTACATAAAATTACATTTTGTTTGAAGCACTGATGTCACATGGACTATTTTAACAATGTTCTTACTACCTTTCAGGGCCTTGAACGTGTCAGCTGCATTGCTTTATGCCATGCCCATTGTTGTGTCTTTGCTGTGGGCAGTGATTTGAATGACATGAGGGTGAGTAATTAAATGATAGAATTTTCCTTTTTGGGTGAACTATCCCTTTAAAATTAATACCAGTTAAATATTGTTCTGGCACATACAGTTGAGGTCAAAAGTTTACACCCCGCTTTCAGAATCGGATGCGTTTTATTTATTTTACCAAAATAAGAGGAATCATACAAAATGCGTGTTGTTGTTTATTTAGTACTGACCTGAATAAGATATTTCACATAAAAGATGTTTACATACAGTCCACAAGACAAAATTATAGTTGAATTTCAAAAGTTTACACACCCTTGGTTCTTACTACTGTGTTGTTACCTGAATGATCCACAGCTGTTTTTTTTTTTCCCTTTCTCATGATAGTTCATGAGTTCCTGTTCTTCAGAAAAATCCTTCAGGTCCCACAAAGTCTTTGGGAAATCTTTCCAGCATTTTTGTGTATTTGAACTAGGGCTGTCAAACGATTAATCACGATTAATCGCATCCAAAATAGAAGTTTATGTTTACATACTATATGTGTGTTTACTTTGTATATTTATTATGTACATGTAAATACACACACATACATGTATAAATTAAAACAACATATTTATATGTATATATATTTATACCTGTATGCAATTTAGAATATAAATAAATATAAATATTTTAGATATAAATCTAAAATATTTTTCCTTAATATATACGTGCATGTGTGTATATTTGTATATACATAATAAATATACACAGTATACAAATATATAGTATGTAAACATAAACTTTTATTTTGGATGCAATTAATCGCGATTAATCGTTTGACAGCACTAATTTGAACCCTTTCCAACAATGACTGTGTGATTTTCAAACGCTCACTAATGCTTTAGAAGGAAAAAACATGCATTTCTTATTTCACCTAAATATCATATTTTTTCCATTTAGTATTGCCCTTTAGAAGCTACATGTTTCCCAGAAGACAAAATAAGTTACATTTACCCTGATCTTCAAATTCAAAAAGTTTTCCACCCCCGGCTCTTAAGGCACGTGTTTCCTTCTGGATCATCAGTGAGCATTTGAACCTTCTGTAATAGTTGCATATGAGTCTCTCAGTTGTCATCAGTGTGAAAAGATGGATCTCAAAATCATAGTCACAGTTGGATAGGGTTCAAATACACAAAAATGTTGGAAAACCAAAGAATTTGTAGGACAAAGAACAGCAGGTAGTTTAACTGTTCAGGACAAACAAGGGACTCAAAAACATACGATCACTAAACAAAAAACAGTTGTGGATCATTCAGTTAACAACACTATATTAAGAATCAAGTGTATGTAAACTTTTAAACGGGCTCATTTTTTATAAATTCAATAAATTATATATTTTTTTTCTCTTGTGGACTATTTGTCAATATCTTTTATGTGAAATATCTTATTCAGGTCTGTACTAAATAAACAATAACATGCATCTTGTGTGACCACTCTTATTTTGATAAAATAATTAAGATGTTGCAGATTCTGAAAGGGGGATGTAAACTTTTGACCTCAACTGTATAAAAATATGTTGAAAAAAAGTGTTGTGACCAGTGAAAATATGTATTTACCTATACACATCAATCTATCCATCTGTGCAACAAGTGCCTGTAATAGAATATCTGTGTAGTACATCATACAGATGATGTTTGGTTTCTGTTACGCTGTAATTACTAATGTATCAGTATTTACACCTCCATATCTGTTTATCTATTCGTCTATCCATCAGCAGACTGTTTACCTGATGGGGAACAGATGACATGTGTGTTTCCCTGCTCTCCGTCCATCTCAGTGTTCTCCTCTGTGTTTGGCCCAGCATGTTTGTGTTCAGCAGCGCCAGCTTCATCATCCTCATCAACAGGTCCGAACTCATAGAGCATCTCAGGCGGCCCCGCCGCTTCATCATCAGAGCTCATCACTTCCGTCTTGATCTCCAGCATCTCACCTGCTCTGGGCGGGTGACCCGGAGCCTCTGTCCCCTGCAGCCCGGTTACCTGGTTGGTCGCCGTACCGCCCCATAAAGGCAAAGTCGAACCTGAGGTTGCTGCGGATCGGTTGCTCTGCGCCCTTTCCATCAGCTCGTAATACCTCGCCGATCTCAAAGTCTTCTGCTTGTACTCCAGCTTCAACTTTTTGATTTTCTCCCTGCATTGATCCCCGGTGCGATTGATGCCCTTCTGCCGCAGAGTGCTGGCGATTCGGTTGAACACATGCTGGTTTCTGAGGCAGGTCACTAGCTCGGTTTGAACGGGCACGTCCGACCAGATCTGCAGCAGCTCGAGCACCTCTGGTTCGGACCAGTTGCTGCCGCGTTCATACTTTTTACCGTAGACGTGAATCAAATGCATTACAGCACTACAAATAAAGCCACAGTGTTATATTTATAGACTGCTGCAAGTATGTTCACGCATTGGTGTGGCACCGCGTTTATATGACTAGAAGCAACTGCATTTAAAGATTAAAAGTCTAACGTGGGAGTTAATGTAATCAATCATCTACAACGAGCGCTGGTACTTTACCCGGACCGGAACCAGATTCCTTTACTTTCTAATAACAATCTCGATCATGCATTTTCAGTCCGATGCTTTTGTTCTTTATTCAAACAAGTCCTGATACATCCGGGTTCACGGCACATGCGTGCTGCCCTTATTCCGGGATAAATTTGGACCGTGACAACAAAGAACGGCGCTGCGCATGCGCTGAAAGAGGAACGCTGTGGGCAAGAAACTCATTTGTTGCATAGGTGCGCCATCTAGTGCTTACACTAGTATTTTTTTTTTTATATTTATTCATTTACTTTTACATATGACATTTGTGAACGTTATTAGATAAGAAGCAAATGATCATATATGTATATTCTACATTTGTTTTTTACGTTTTGTTATGACTACGGTATATTTGAATTTTTTGGCTGTTGAGTCACTTTTTAAAAAATACATTGGTTTGAAAACAACTATTAGGTGTATTATATCAAGAAGGTGACCTAAAGGGATACTTCACTCAAAAATAAAACATCTTTCATCCTACTAATGTCGTTCCAAACTTGTATGGCTTTATTTATGCAGTAACACACAAATAGATTCATGATATTTATTTATTTACTTTTACATAAGACATTTGTGAATGTTATTAGATAAGAAACAAATAAACATACCATTCAAAAGTTTAGATTTTTTATGTTTTTTTTAAAGAGGTCTAATATGCTCACCAAGCCTGCATTTATTTGATCCAAAGCATAGCGAAATCAGTAATATTGTGAAATATTTTTGCTATTTAAAACAACAGCTTTTATATATATATATATATATATTTAAAATGTAATTTATTCCTGTGATCAAAGCTACATTTTCAGCATCATTACACCAGTCTTCAGTGTCACATGATCTTTCTGAAATCATTCTAATATGCTGCTTTGCTGTTTAAGAAACATCTATTATTATTATTATTATTATTATTATTATTATTATCAATATTTAAAACAGCTGAGTACATTTCTTTCAGGATTCTTTGATGAATCCAAAGATCAGAATTTATCTGAAATAAAAAGCTTTTGTAACATTATACACTACATCATTCAAAAGCTTGGAGTCATTATATTTTATTTTTATTGTTTTAAATGTATTTTAGAAATTATAGATATTAATACTTTTATTTAGCTTTTATTTTCTATGTCTACAGTATATTTGTTTTTGGCCGTTGAGTCACTTTTTGAGGAATTCATATATATATATATATATTAGTTGTATTTTAATTAATGAACATCAACAAAGAAAAATAAATATTGTATATAGGTATATTGCTCATTGTTAATAAAGTATTATCTATTTTCTTATGGTGATTCTCATGGTTGTAATATAGGTATTATTTCTATTACAAACTATATTTCTATTACAATCAGCATCATTGAAAGGCAATAAAACAAATACCAGCGTGTTGTATAAATAATTCATGATTTAAATCACGGAAATCCATCATTTCAATCCTTGTCTGAAGGCGCTGCAGGCTTAAGACGTAAAACTGTGCTTTTCACTCTTTTTTTGGCAATACTTTGGCAATAAAAAATGATGGAGGGACAAACAAAATCAGCTTAGCAGGAGCAGAGCTGGGCTCAGAGAAGATGAATCAGTGAAGAAATTCTGTTTTCATTCATGACCTGCATGCTGCAGCTTTAAGAGTAAAAATATTGACAAAACTGTAAATCTAATATATGTCCTTCAAAGCAAACATTATGCTGATTACATTCAGCCCCCCCTACACCGAGAAGGGTCCAACTGTAATCTGATTCATTCACAGCAATGAAAATTCTGCCATCATTTATTTATCCTCAAGTTTATGACTAGTCACCATTCACTTTCATGGAAATAAACAGTTTTTAACACTAACAGTCATTTGTGGGTGAACTGTTTCTTTAAGAAGTGCATTACAAAGTTAAAATAACATGAAATATATGTGACCCCGGGCCACAAAACCAGTCATAAGTAGCAAGTGTATATTTGTAGCAATAGCCAAAAATACATTGTATGGGTAAAAATGATCGATTTTTCTTTTATGCCAAAAATCATTAGGATATTCAGTAAAGATCGTGTTCCATGAATATATTTGGTACATTTTCTACTGTAAATATATCAAAACTTAATTTTTGATTAGTAATATGCATTTCTATGTTCATTTGAACAACTTTAAAGGCGAATTTCTCAATATTTTACCTAAATGTAAAAAAAAAACTACCCAGGGTCACATATAAGCATTCATTTACTACTATTACTAAATAAAAGAAGTCCGTGATGAGGTAAAATTGTAAATCAGTTATAAACAGTGTGTCTGAATCCTGCAGATGGAGCCAGCGAATCGCAGACCCCAAGTGGGCTCATTCCATGACGTACTTCCTGGGAATTGTAGGCCATTTGTGATTACCAGGGATTTGTGTACGGATGTATTACGGAGCCCGTTATGTCTACAGAACAATAAAGAAGACGCTACCGAAGGCACGTAACACCCCAGAGGTGTTAATTTAATTTATAAACAGTTAGGTTTTAAGTACACCATGTAGACTGGCAGGCACAAGATTAATAAATAATTAAAATAAAGGACTACAGGAAGACGCGCGCGCTGTTGAAAGTTTCATCGATCTGCGCGCTCACGCCGCGTGATGCTGAGTTGAGTTCGCGGGGGTCTGGCGGAACGGCGCGAACACTCCGTAACGGTTTCTCGGTGGATGTACTTTCAATTTCTGCCGTGAGTTCATTTCGGTTTACCCAAAGAGCTGTGGTGTGAAATGTGAGCCCGTTAGCGGATTCCGAGGCTGGGTGAAGTGCAATGACAGCTCGGTTCGTGCTCGAGGAGGGGTCAGCGGTCTCTTTTCTAAAGGTAATTGACAGTTCGTGTGTTTGTCGTTGTTTAATTAAATTAAGACGGAAAATTGAGGTGAAGTTAACGAAAGGAAAGTTTTAATTACTAAAATTGTTCCTGTCATGTTAAGCTTTTACATTTTAGGCGAACTTCTAAGAGCAGTTTCATACAGTTTGCTCTGAATAATTTGTTTTTGACTGTTTTGACGCAACGTTATATTTGTGTTTTCGCTAATGCTTACAGATGACAAAAAGTGACCGTTTAGTTGTTTTCTTTTATGTTACACCTATTGGCTTCACGAAACCTATTAGGTTTCTAAAAGGATACTTCAGTCAAAAATACAAATTAATTTTTCCAAACCTATATGGCTTTATTTACTCAGTAGCGCACAAATAGAAACGTTCGGCAGAATGACAGCCTCGGTCACCGTTCACTTTCATTGCACCTGTTTTCCATACAAATAAAATGAGCAGTAACTGGAGGCTGTCATTTCGGCTCACGCCTCCTTTTGTTTTTCGCGAAAGAAGAAAGCACATATTTTCAATTTTCTAAACTGAGTCCAGATCCTCCGAAAGATTTATTATCGTATTGCACGCCCAGTGTTTTCAGCGTAATTGAATGATTTCTGTTGCCCTGGCTGATTTACGGTGCACCAACTAAAAATTCATAGAGTTCAGTGCTGTAAATGAATGGAAAGCGAGCATAAAGGCACTATTGTGACACTCTTGTCTCACATAGTTCATATGATGCTCCTCAGGTCCTTATATGTCTCCTTTGACTTGTTTTGAAACATTCATTCTTTTGCCAGGTTTGCTTATGAAAGCTGGTTTACCCAAAGGGGTTTTCTGAACAGGCGGTGTGGTCATCATCTGTTCTGATCCTGACAAGAAAGAGAGGAAAAAAAGAGGTAGAGATAAACAGCGTATATGTGCGCTGTCTCGCTCTGTCTAATGAGTGACTAAGCACTTTGGTTCCTGCCCTTACAGAGCCATCATGGATCATTAAAGCTTTAGTAGTTGTAGTTGTGTTTGATGAGGAGTTATTAAGGCATAGTAATTACTGTTCTTTCTTCCCCAGAGAGCATGCTATAAAAATTTGGCCCTCCTAGCCAGCATACAGTAGCATCGCCTGGGATGTCGCCTCTCACAAGCAGGCAATCTGTCAGAATCTCAGAGAATCTTTTTCCATACGATTTAGTTTTAACGGGTGCTCGGGAGTCATTAAATATGAAAAATAAGTCATTTGAAGTTGATGAAGATTGATGGCTGACCTCCAAAAGATCCTGAAGATCTATGTGACTGACTTCACTTTAATACGAATGCCATTTTGGCTTCGTGACCTGTTTCTGAAAGATTGGGAATTTGTAATTTACTAGAAATGCGCTAGGAAAGCTGTTGATAACCAGTTATTTTGATCGTTTCTGGTCAGTGTTGCGGTTGCAACGTAATTACCAGAATTCCCTCTGGCCTGGTTCCACGTTCTGCTTGTAAGCTGAAAAAAGTGGTCTTCTGCCTTGTTTTCCGACACAGAAAGCAGCACAAAGACCTTGTCAGACCTAATAAAGAGAAAAAAAGACAAGCCACAAGCCCAGTTCGTACGTTTTGACTAGAAATCAACAGTCTTTCTGTCACATCTTGCATGTGCTGTGCTCTAAAGATGAGTCCTTCATTACCTCCTACGTTTATCCATTAGAAGAAGCTTTCACAAGTGGCTGCATTATTAAATTAGTCTTGTCGAGACAAGCGAAGATTGAATACGGGAGACGGTTAACCTGAATGGCAGTTATTTGACAATGCTGGAAATGGCTAAGAGGCGGCAAATAATTTTTCTGAGAGCTGACCTTTTTTCCATTACCTGTCTTATAAACTTGTCTTAGCTGGTAATTGACTAAATCTTCTTCTTGAAATGAGTTTAGTGAAATCTGTTAATTGGTTCGAACTATTGATTAGGTTTCGCGGTTACAGTGAAATGTACAGTTGAAGTCAAAAGTTTACATACACCTTGCAAAATAAGAGGGATCATACAAAATGCATGTTATTTTTTATTTAGTAATGAAATGAACAAGATATTTTGCATGAAAGACGTTTACATATGAAGAGTTCAGATGCAAAACCAGCTAAAAGCCATCTCGGTCAAAAATGAGATAATGATAGTGAGTGAATGCACTCGACACATGTTATACATCCATCACATACTTTTACTTCAAACTCTCCCATTAGAGCTGCAGCTAACAATTATTTTTATTGTCGACTAATCTATAGATTATTTATTTATTTATTTTCGATTAGTCAACTAATCTATCGATTTATTTTTCAGCGAATCTATTTATTATTTTCTTATCACACTGCAAAAAATGCTTTTCTTACTTAGATTTGGTCTGGTTTCCAGCCAAAATATCTAAAAATTCTTAAATCAAGAAGGAGTTTCTAGACAAGTCAAAATTATTGTCTTGTTTACGGGAAAAAAAGTCAAATTTAAGTGAGTTTTGGGCTTAAAACAAGCAAAATAATCTAGTTTTCTCTTGAAATAAGATTATTTTGCTTACCCCATTGGCAGATTATTTAGCTTGTTTTAAGCAAAAACTCGCTTAATTCTGACTTCTTTTTTTCTGAAAACAAGACAATTATTTTTACCCTCAGTTGTCCTCAGTGTGAAAAGATGGATCTCAAAATCATACAGTCATTGTTGGAAAGGGTTCAGTAACACAAAAATGCTGAAAAACAAAGATTTTGAGGATTTTTCTGAAGAACAGCAGGCATTTGAACTGTATAGGACGCACAAGGGACTCATAACTAAGACTAAACAAAAAAAAAAGCTGTGGATCATTCGGGTAACAACACAGTATTAAAAATCAAGTGTATGTAAACTTTTGAACAGGGTAATTTTTATAAATTCAACCATTGTTTTGTCTTGTGGACTATATGTAAGCATCTTTTATGTAAAATATATTGTATTCAGGTCAGTACTAAACAAAAAATAACATGCATTTTGTATGATCCCTATTATTTTGGTAAAATAATGAACATCTTGCAATTCTGCAAGGTGTATGTAAACTTTTGACTTCAACTGTATGTGTACAGTATCTCTCATTCTCTCTTCCTCACGGTCTCTCTCATTTTCTGTGCTTGTGGAGGTGTGACATTTGCAGGTTCCATCAGAAAGACACACATGGTTTTTCTCCTCTTTCCTCTCCAGCTCACTGCACTGTGCCAGCCCTTAATGAGCTCTGTAATGCAGATTTTAGACGTGACGATTTGTTTGTTTCTTCAGCAGGCCTTTTACCAAGATCCTCACTTCTTCCCACCAGGAGCTGCTATTTAAATGCTAAACTCTCCATTGTAGCCGTCATACTTCGTGGAATACTTTTGCTAATGCCATTCTCTTGTTTTTAAACGTTGTTTTAAGCAACATTGTGCAGGCTGCCGCTATCATTTTAACAGTGTTCCTAGACCTTGTGCATCACGCCTTCGCTTTAGAGGGAGATACTATGAATTTGCACGCTTGCTGTCTTCGAAAGCACACGCCTGGCTTTATTGTTCATGCTCTGTTTTGTTGTAGAGGGCGTCGGGGGTTATATACCAAGCCCCGAGCCAAGCTTTGAGCTTACTTACACAGTCAGCAAGAACTGAGTTGTCTCTAAGGAGCTGCTCAATTCTCATGGGAGTCCCTCTTGCTGTGTCTGAGAGCTTCTCTGATGGATGGTGCAATGCTCAAGCCTTATGGTCATCATCTCAATGTATATGGTGTCAAACCTTGTGTAAAACACCTTCTGTCTTTCCCTGACCACAGTTGCTGTTCCCAAAATGTTCTTCTGGTAGAAACAGGATTCAGGGCATTGTAAAAGAAATATATGTATATTCACACAAACACACACAGTTTGGCATCAGTATAAAAAAAATCTTAAAGAAATGAATACTTTTCTCCAGCAAGGATGCATTAATTTAAAATAAAAATAAAAGTAACAGTAAAGACATTTGTAATACTACCAAATTGTTCCTTCAAATCCTGAAAAAAGTATATCACCATTTCCAAATAATATTAAGCAGCACAATTGTTTTAAAACATTGATAATAAGAAGAAATATTTATTGTGCAGAAAATGAGCATACTAAAATGATTTCTGAAGGATCATGTGACACTGAAGACTGGAATAATAATGCTAAAAATTCAGCTTTACTTACACAAAATGTAAAAATTATACTTTAAAATACATGTCAATAGAAGAAAATAAAACAGAAAACCGTTATTTGAAGTTATTAAAAAACAACTTTCTTTTTTGTGCTTTTTTATTCAAATAAGTGGTGTTTTGGTGACCAAATGAGGCTTACTTAAAAAAAAAAAAAAAAACTTACACATTTTCAGGAAAATATTAAGCACTACAACTGTTTTTAACACTGATAATAATAAATATTTCTTGAGCAGCAAATGAGCATATAAGAATCATTTCTGAAGACTGGAGTAATGATGCTGAAAATTTAGCTTCACTATCACAAAATGTAAAAAAGTATACTTTAAAAAAAAAAATTAGTGAGTAAAGAAAGCTTGCAAAAAAAACTTAAACATTTTCAAATACATTTTAAAGGAATAGTTCATCCATTTACTCATCCTTAAGCCATCCTAGGTGTATATGACTTTCTTTTTCCAGACGAACACAGTCGGAGTTGTTTTAAAATTTATCCTGGCTCTTCCAAGCTTTATAGTGGTAGTGGATAGTGGCCAAAAAGTGCATATATCCATCGTAAAACTAACCCATACGCCTCCAGGGGGTTAACAAATGTCTTTTGAAGCTGAACCATGGGTTTTTGTAACAAAAATATTTAGATTTTTAAAATTCTAAACTCAAATCACTGACTTCCGGTAACGCGCGTTCGCGAGAGTGTCGAGTTCTCGCTTTTCCCTTGACCTCTGACTCAGGTGAGAATAAACGAATGAGAATACTAAACGCCAGTAACGGATTAAAAGTTAAAAAAACCGAGAAGTTAAAAAAAATGTCCACGAATTTTACTATAAGAAAAGAAGATTTTCTTTTTTTTATTTTCTTTGAACAGGAGTAACATTACACTGACCAGGAACTCGACTCCCTCGCGAACGTGCATACGGCCTTTGCCAGAAGTCAGTGATTTGAGTTTTTGATTTTAAAAATAGAAATATTTTTGTTATAAAAACCCATGGATCAGCTTCAGAAGACATGTGTTAACCCCCCAGAGCCATATGGGTTAGTTTTAGAGCGGATATATTTTTGGAGCTTCAAAATAATAGCCACTATCCACCACCATTATAAAGCTTGGAAGAGCCAGGATAAATTTGAAAACAACTCTGACTGTGTTCTTCTGGAAGAAGAATGTCATATATACCTAGGATGGCTAGAGGGTGAGTAAATCATGGTGAAATTTTTATTTTTGGGTGAACTATTCCTTTACGCAGTACAACTTTTTTAACATGGATGATAATAAGAAATATTACTTTGGCAGCAAATGACCATATTAAAATGTTAAATATGGTCATTTATTAAAATTAAAATTATTAATTATTAATTTTAATTATTAATATTAAAATTAAAATATTAACATTTGCATCTGTCTCTCACACACAGCTTTTATACGGCTTCAAAAGATTCAGAATACAGATCACACCTCTTTTATAATACTTTCATAGTGCTTTTATGCCCTTTTGATATATGAAAGGTTCATTTTCTCATATAATTGCATGAAAGAGCACAGAAAACTGTCTGCAAATTTTAGTTTCACAAAAGAAAGAAAGTCTTACAGGTTTGGACAATGCGTGAGGCGAATGAAGAATGACAGGATTTGAACTATTCCTTTTTGACAAGCAGCATCAGCAGGAGATAGATGTCCTTTTTTGTAAACTTGCTCCAGATACAAGCATACAGCAAGTGGGTACCAGTGAAACACACAGCCTTCTCCTTGTCCTACAAAGTGTTGTTTGTACCCCAGTTTCCCTTGGTGTAACGCTATCAATAGCACTCAAGACACATTTTTATGAAAATTTATGAGTCGCCACGGTCCCCCCTGAGAATGTTTTCTGACAGAACAGTTATGTTTAGATAACCTGAGCTTTATAGAAAACGATGAGCCTCTTGGTGCGCTAGTATTTCTTCCCTGACACTCTGTCTTATCTTCTGCAGGTCATTACAGTGCTGAATTCACAGTGCAGCCCACAGATGCTTTAGAACACAAACTTCATCACCAGAAGGCTCTGAGACGAAGCACTCCTGTTCATGGAGGGCCGCTGGACTCTGCTGCTGTTTCTGGGGGCGTACCTGGTCCTCCTGGCTGCTGAGGTACGCTTGATTACAGGCCAAGGCATCTACACCAACACGTGGGCCGTCCACATTGAAGGGGGAGCCGAGGAGGCTGAGAGGATTGCACACAAACATGGTTTCATCAGTCATGGGCAGGTGAGTGGTTTCAGTGCTTTATCAAAGATTTATCACTTGTATCTTGTGAGGCTTGCTATGTTTGTGTATGTGGACATAATGCTGCGTGAGGCTTCTAGTATATCATTCACCTTCTTGCTGTCAAGCTCTGTTGCTTTACACAAGAGAAAGACAGATTTGCACAAACACACACCCACACACACGCTCGTGCGATCGCGAAGGCCCCTACGTGGAGTCCTTGTAGATGCTTGTCGAGTCGCCTTTCCCCTGCGTCTGTCACTGTTCAATTCATTAAGATGGAGATGCGTCAGCTGTGATTGGGGAAATTAATTTCGGCTTATGTTGTATTCTTTTTCCCCGCAGCCCGCATTGTCTCGTTTGTCTTGCCAGATGTTCCCTCTTCTGTTGTTATGGCATTAAACGCTTAGCTGGGAGACGAAAAGCAGGAATGTATCTGACAGCTGAAACATTGTATGTGAATTAATCCCTGCGAGTGCAATGCCCTCTGAGCTCGCTGTGAGGAGTCTGCGAATAGCACGTGTGTGGGAGGACAGGAGTGGAAAGAGCTGCCAAAATGAAGCTCTCCTTTCCTCTCCCTTTTTCTCCTCCTCTCTCCTCACCTCTCACATTTACTCTACTGTAAATCAAACTGTAAACAGTGAACACTTGTAACCCTCCTTGACATCCAAATCATAACAACTTAAGATTTTATTTTTTTTTCTACTGGCCTACTTGGTCCAGTTCGATTGTGCTTGCCCTGCCAACATTTCTGCTGGCCCCACCACAAAATAACACATTTATATCTGTCCGACTATTTATCTGTCTATCCTCCGTCAAGACTTTCCTTTCTAATGTAAACTGACAGAGCTGAACAGCTTAAGTCACTCAGATTCGACCGATACAAACCAGCGATTCTGATACACACTTCTCACACATCCATTACTAAGGAGATAATAAGCTGGAGGGGAGCAGTATTAGTTAATTCACTTTTAATTCCTTTGTTTTATGCAGTGTCAGAAGTCAACCAAACACATTAAAATAAGTATTCTGCTGGAGCCTCAATTATTCCTCTGGTCTAAAGGCACAGTATTGTTCTTAAATGGCATATGTTGCATGAAAAGCAGAAATAACTGGTGTCAGATCAGTGGGAAGGGTACTGTCTAACTAAAGCCAGTATATGTAAGTTTCCATTTGAAGAAAGGATTATTCCACTTCCAGAATAAAAAAATCCAAGATATTCATGTCTTTTCGAAGTTTTTTGGAGGAAAACATCCCAAGATTTTTCTCCATATAGTGGACTTTAGTGGTGATTAAAGGTTAAAAATGCAGTTTCAATGCAGCTTCAAAGTGCTCTAAATTAGGGGTTGACCGATTATCGGCCTGGCCGATATTAAAGGGATAGTTCACCCAAAAATGAAAATTTGATGTTTATCTGCTTACCCCCAGGGCATCCAAGATGCATGTGACTTTCTTTCTTCAGTAGAATGCAAAACGTAGATTTTTAACTCAAACCATTGCAGTCTGTCAGTCATATAATGGCAGTCAATGGCTACCAAATCTTTGAGAATAAAAAAAAAACATACACAAACAAAACCAAATTAAACCCTGCGACACGTGACAATACACTGATGTAAGACACAAAACGATCGATTTGTGCGAGAAACTGAACAGTATTTATATTATTTTTTTTACCTCTGATTCACCACAACATCCATCTGTCCTGAGCACATGCACAGCATCCGGTGGGTGAGATGTGCACAAGCTCTGGCATAGTATCCATGTTGAAAAGTCCACGTTGTCTGATGCGTGGGTGCCGATTTATGTTTCTGCCGGTGGGTGCTCAACACTGTATCTCATATGTGTTTACAATAAGCACTTATTCGCGCATACACAGGACAAAGTTTGATGGCGCACACATAATATCTGAGGGAGCCTGCCGACAAATTGTAATATCATCTCAACTTCAGTCAATTCACTATATAAAGTGAAAGTAAAAAAACTGACAGAGTTTATTAATGCTGCATTAGCAGGAACACATATTGGCACAGAGACGACAAGAGACAAATCTATGTGCTGATAATGGTATATAGCTGTCTAAAATTACTCCCTTAATATTTCTATTGTGGTCCGTATAGTGAAAACAGGTTGTTTTTGAAAAAAATGTGCATGAAATAGGCTTAAAGCTGCTCTCAACTTTCATTAATGATTGTGGTCTTAATAATTTTAATTGCAGGCCTATAATTCATTGTATAAATTAATAGATCTGTTTAAAAGAACCCCCTGGTCCGCAAGAATATTTACTAACCGTAACTGGTCTGTGATGTAAAAAAGTTTGGTGACCCCTGCATTAGATGATGAAGTGAATAGTCACCTCTACTGTTGTAGGTTATGTTTAGTTATCAGAAAATAATTGAGGAATTACGAGAGGTTATGGTATTACACATACATTTCTAACATGCTGTTTAGCTGTAGTACAGTATTCATAGGCTTATTCATGAAGCTCTCTCTTTATATTACCCTTATTGTATATGGATGCACACAATTTTGAAATTCATTTAAATTTTTATACCAGACATATATATCGGTTCAAAATATCGGTTATCGGTTTACTTCATCTATAATAATCGGTATCGGCATCAGCCCTGTAAAACACATAATGGCCGACCCGTACTCTAAACAATCCCAGCTGTGGAATAAGTGTCTTATCTGTTTATACACTTTTTTAACCACAAATGCTTGTCTTTTCTAGCTTTGCGATGTGTATGCGCACTCAATGCACTCTGATTCAAGACAGTTAGGGTATGTTGAAAAACTCCCATCTCATTTTCTCCTCCAACTTCAAAATTGTCCAACATCACTGTTTAACCTTTTTTTGTGAAGGGTGTTTGACCTTCTTTGCACGTTCACTATGTAAACACTGTCTGTAATTCTGACAATTTTGAAGTTGTAGTATAAAATGAGATGGGAGTTTTTCAACATACCCTAAATGTTTTTTTTTTGACTGACGAAAGAAAGACATGAACATCTTAGATGACATGGGGGCCAGTACATTTTTATTTTGGAAGTGTAATCCTTTAATAATTGTGTGCTTGGGTGACAGGAGGGAAAATGTGGCCTACAGCGCTAGCAGACAAGTGAAAATTATTGTGTGCAATTGAGGAAGATTTTTTAGGCAAACCGCTTCAAAAAAGTGTGGACTTCATGGTAAAAATGTGTTATTTTTTAATTGTTGTATTTTTTTAACACTTTTCTTTAAAAAAAAATAGTTAAAGACATCATGACATAAGAAATCTAATTTGCCTTGACCTTTTGGCAAAAAAACTGCAGGCTTCATAGCTCAAAATGTTCTCATTATAAACAATGTATGTATTTAATGAAGCTCCAAAAATGACTCGTTTGGATCTAGGGTGCAAGATGATGTCATCTGGGCAAAAGCATTTGCTCAAACACTGCCTCCAGAGCAAGGCATTGAGGAATAGCGGCTGACATACCTTTCCAGGAACAACTGGATAGTTTATTTTAAATAACATCCCTGATCATGTGTGAGGATTGTTTGGAGGATTTTGTTTTGTAAAACAAGGCACAGTGTCATGGAGAGTTCGCAAAGAAGCATTTGTTGAAAGCGGTACTAGATCTGACTGTAGCTGCATCACAAACTGTAAGTAAATTAATTAATAATGCTTTGTATGGAAACTGTGTTTTTTTTTTATCATGTTGTCAAAACTCTCACATGCAGTAGCCACGGGGTGTTGATACTGTTCTTATGCAATGATGTTAGTCAATTATACAGTGGACGATTACTGAGAAGCCTTAAAGGACCTGCCTCTTAAAACAGGTTGTTTTAGACAGAGGGTCAGAATGAGGGTTGAAAATAATAATTTTTCCACATATTTATTTTAGTTTTTTGTGCAAAAATATTTATTAACATTATAAGTAAGCCTCAAGGAACATATTAAAATGATTAAAAAAAATCCATGTCATGAATGCTTTAAAACTTTTAAAAAAGCACCCTGAAACCCTGTATCTTGTTCCATTCTATTATGGTCCATCTAGTTCCTGAGGTGATTTTTAGTCAATCTATGAAAGTCAAGGACGCAGGTGTTCTGGCAGAGTAACCACAGAATAGTTCATATTTATAGCCGTGTTCTCCTTGTCAAACAATAGCGGAGCACTACCCTTTGTCTTCAATTTGAACAGTTTATGTGTTGTTTTGTTCGGAACCTTGATTTGGTTTCATTAAATAAACAGCAGAAAATCAGTGTTTGTGATCTATTTCTATCTTGATGTTTCTTTAAAATAATGGGGTATATGCAAAACAGACTTCCGTTTTCTGCTAAACAGGTCTCGTTGTTTCCAGCTCACGCATTTTGCGTATGCCTCATTAAATGTGAAGATAATTTACTCAAGATGCCTTCAGATTAGTCACTGAAGATGATCATAACCAATGTCCATCACATATGAGGATTGATATATAAAATTTTTTTTTATTTTCATTCTTTTAACTAACATTTATATATAAATATCAAATAAAATGTCCACAATATAAACAGCTAGCTCGTTTAACTGATTACCTTAAAAGTCAATTGATATCGCCATTATTTATTATGGCTATTAACTAGGGGTGTAATGATTCACTTGTTTTGTTGATGCATCAATTACAAAACCTGACGATGCATATGCATTAGGGATGCTCACATTGACCGTTTAACCGCCAGTAAGAATTTTAACCGATTAATGATATCAGTTAAACGGTTTAAAAGGTTTTTTCTACAAGTATTTTATTTATTTTTTTATTTGCTGCACGGTGAAAGAACAATGCTATACATAAGAATTTGTTTACTCACAGGCGAGTGTCGACACGTGCAGCATGCTTAGGCTATACAGGCTTATATAAATATGGCTATACAGACATATTGCGCAGAACAAGCACCTGCTTCACCTTCATTTAACTGATGCAGCCTATACGCAACACAATGGCAAGCGGTATTGGATAAATGGCTATCAGAGTGAATCCGTGAGTGAATGGATTCTGAAAGGATAATAGAAAGTGCGCAATGGGCGCGGCGCTCCTTTACAATCACTTGAAAAAGCGGTCACACATCTTAATGTAGTTCATCGCTTTCTCAAAGTTAATAAACAGTAATAAAAGAACCTTTAAACTGCTCAATTAATCTCTTATTTACATCCTGTCTACATTTTCTGTTTTAATGATAGTTCACGAACGTAGAGCAGAACTGAACAGAACACTACCGGCATTTTGGATGCTGAGAGGATTGTAAACTAACTGCCTCCGACTGACCACTGCATTCATAAAATCAAGTTTGGCTATATTGCTCTACGCTTCAAAAACACGCTATGAATAGAAACATACATATGTCCATTGGATGAGAAGCCCCGAACCGCAAATTGACCGCAGATATTTGTGATGATGTAACAGTTAACAGGCAGCGCTCCAGTCCTACAGCAGGTCGCCATGCACGTCTCCTTCAGCTATTAAAATAGTTACATTTTGTATGTAATGGCAAAGTAAATTATATTTCGTTTCGTTTTTTATTAAGTTAATTTAGAAAAACTTTTGGAGCTTTTTTTTGCTCTTTAAATGTAGGGATGTAACGATAACCGGTTTGACGATAAATCATGATAAAATTCTCCACGGTTAGTATTACCATTTCAGATTTTAATTATCATTAAAACCGTATTTGATTACCACGATTTGAACAACTTATGATAAATATATACTGTCCAGCGTAAAGCAAAGTTTAAATAACAGTCTCATGTGCGCAGAGCACGCAGAGTAGATTCGTTTTGAATGAAAGCATGACGGAAAGCTGGGAGGTTTTAAAAGGGTGCTGAGGGAATGTACAAATGAATATATAAATGAATTAATTATATGAATGTACCTCTGATGGTTCTGACTGTCTTCAGAAAAGATTCGATGGCATTGTGTTTTGATCTTCATTCCATGTAATACCTAATAAAGTAGTGTTCTTAATCGCAATGCTGCTTTGTCCACGGAGTTTACGGAAACAGCTGTAACTTTGCTGTTCCATAAGTGCCGCCTAGTGGCAGAGAGTGGATTTACATTGATCTACAATTACGTTCAGCCTGTTTGCAGTTTTTGTCTAGCTAAAACGGACCGAATTTGCATGCCCTGCTGTCAACGGACCTTTTGATGAAAAACAAGGATTCTACACATTTAAACAGTTGAGATAATACATCTATAATTATGTAGATAAAATACATATAACCATTTTGATTTGACTTAACCATTTTCTTTATTTAAAGGCTGAAATGTGAGGTTTACCATTTTATAAAACCTTTTCAAAGCATTATTTGAACATTTCGAACATGTTATTAGATAACTGTTGAAGAGAACTGTTGTCAGTCATGTTATAATATAAAATCTCATTGGTAATGTTATTGTTTTAGTGTTTGTGCAAACAGAAGTCATTTTATATGTTGTTTGTTGATTTTAAATATAAAACTTGGTGAAACAATTTATGTGTTAGTACTTTTTAAACATTTCCAGCACATTTTAACAATACCGTGATAATACTGATAACCGTGATCATTTTTGTCACTATAATCGTGATAAGAAAATTTCATACCGTTACATCCCTATTTAAATGTAAGTTTTTGTTTTTTTAAAGTAACGAACAGCGGCCAGCGGAAGACTGTTCATAGTCTGATCAATTTGCCTTCTCAAATCATCACGACTTGCATGAAATCAAATCTATAGATCTAAAACAGTGAAAGTAGCTAACCTAGATAAATGTGCGCAAGGTGCATTTCATTTTTGGAGAGTGGAAGGAACAGCTTTGCAGGACATGGAGGCGCCAGCGCGATCATTTGCATTTTTTTCAGTGAATGTATAAATAGAAAGCTTTAAATGATTACTTAACGAAACAAAACAAATCGGAAAAAATCTATTTCATTAGGCTATGTAATCCATAAAAATGTCTTTCTAAAGGTGCGTTCAAAAAGGAGATTGGGAGTCAGGGTCTTTGCGACACTATTCTATGCTGGTGCGTGATCATTTGAGGATAGCCTATGTGAATTTTTATTGTTGCTCTGCTGCTGTGTATGCAGCTGTTTGCGAGTTAAAATAAAATATTTGTTTGTAATTTTTATGTATCATCATATATTTCATCATAAAATTGGAACTATTTATAGTTCCAATTTTGATATTTTTAGGTCCAACCGTTCTTGTCTGTCAGTCATATAATGCATGCCTATGGTCACCTCATAAAAGAAAATGCACAGATTCAAATTAAACAGTCCAAATTAAAAAATTCCACATCGTAAGTAAACATTGATGGCCTAAGACACGAAACGAGCGGTTTGTGTGAGAAAACGAACGGTATTTATATCGTTTTTACCTCTTGTAAACAACTATGTCCAGGTTGAAGTGCACGAGCGTCCTGGTGTGTGACCGCGCGTTCTGGCTTAGTGATGCGCCGGCGCGACTCGCGCAAAGCGCCGGAAGTAAACTCTTGCGTGTGCACGTCACTCACTGTTTACACAGAATAGAGATTATAGGTAAGACGGCTAACAAAAATGGTACTAGTTTGCAATTATCCGGGATGTTTAAACCGGCGAAAAAGAGAAGAATTACGTACGCACGCGCGAGAGTTTACTTCCGGATCTAAACCAGAACGCGCGTTCACACACCAGGACGCTCGTGCACTTCAACCTGGACATAGTTGTTTACAAGAGGTAAAAAAACGATATAAATACCGTTCGTTTTCTCACACAAACCGCTCGTTTCGTGTCTTAGGCCATCAATGTTTACTTACGATGTGGAATTGTTTAATTTGGACTGTTTAATTTGAATCTGTGCATTTTCTTTGATGAGGTGACCATAGGCATGCATTATATGACTGACAGACAAGAACGGTTGGACCTAAAAATATCAAAATTGGAACTACTGCGGAAACAAAGACACCTACATCTCGGATGCCCTTGGGGTAAGCTAAAACATATCAAAAATTATAGATTCCCATAGATTCACAGGCCTACTATTAACACGTTCTCAGACAAGCGGAAGCGATGAGACCTGTTTTCCGGGTTTGGTCAGGTGACGTTCGACATATCTGGTTTACAGTCCAAATAGTTTTTGTACCTTTAACAAACTGTTTTGAAATGGTGCGCATTGTCAAAATGCTTGACTCAATGCATTAGACTCTGAAGAACAGCTCAACTTTGACTGCACGCCTACATTTTAGTTTTTCTTAAATTTTAACATGGGTATGCAAGTGCTCTTAAGCAAAAATGTGCGTGTAGAGCCCTGTCAGCCCTGTCACATCAACAACTGCGCAAGCCACACACACAAACACACACGTGAAGTTTGATTTAAACAGCTTGAGAACTTTTCCACTCCGTCCTTGTTAAAAAAAACTTGCGTTGTGCTAGACTGTGATGTGTCTATGTGCAAATTTTGTGTTTGCATGGAATTCCTGGCATTCATTAGTGTGGCATAATGAACAAGCTCTCCCTGCTACTCCATTGATTTATGCCTGACACTGACCTGTCAATCAAACACGGGACACTTTCACACCCAGCACGGCGGATTGATTTTTCATTATTCATTTCAGACTCTCAGACAGATTGTGAGAGTCCTTGAAGGATCCCTGTGTTCTGAGTTGAATTTTTGATGCCATATGGTGCTTTCTCTCGTCTCCCTCTCTCTCCCTCTCCATTTGATGTTATTTTTTTCTGCTCAGAAAATGTGACTTGAGCTGAGAGCTTTGCGATGCCGGTCTCTGGGTAAGGAGGCGTGGCGCGTTAATCCAAAGCGCTGCCGCCACGGCCGTGTCTTGGCGTGGCGCTTCCTTGCAGCGATCCACCAGAAATCCTACACCGCTGAAATGATATTGCTTCAAAAATGCGTTATATAGAGAGAGGAACAGAAAGCGAGAGACTGAGATGAAAAGTAGCGAGGCTGTGAAAACGGGAAGAGAAAAAGTAGCAAAAGAGAATGGATGAAAGCGAGAAAATGATTCAGGGAGAGCCGAGTGGTAAGACTCCAAGATGACAGGAAAGTTGTGCAACACGTATAAATGGAGCGGATGGTGGATAGATTGGCTAAAAATGGGCAGGATAGGAAGGAAAAGATGTGAGACGAAGACAAAAATACTGCAAGAAGAGAACATTTACTTTCATTTACAGCTATATTGAGTGGAATTCCAACCAATTCGATTGTGGCCTGGGTACACGAAAATTTAAAGTCCCCTTAAAATCAAAGTTTTTTGGCTTTTAGTATGAAGGAGTTAGCCTTAAGGTTATCTGTAAGCTATTTGCATTTCTGCCAATATGGATAAACATCACCCTGCACAGCTTCTCATCAAACTTTGTCCAATCAAATGCTCTCTGAATCTGAAGTGTCCCGCCCACTACAATATAAATAGACACTGAAGCTGTGTCTGAAATCGATTCAGACAGTGTAAATATGCATTCCATTGGGGCGAATGAAGTCTGGTTTCGCTTTGTGAGACTGTAGGTTTTAGGGATGCGCGGTATTCCAGTACTGGAAAAATACAGGTATATATTTAATTTCAAATGGTTCAATGCTATCATTTTGATCAGTTCGGTATTATATACACTGCTGTTCTGTGCTTCTCAAATTGCTGCGAAACAGGTAATAGACAACAGAACAATGCGATTGATCATCAAACAGATACTCCATCAACGCGCTCAAAACTAGTAAATAAAGACAACAGTACAAGTGAAATATGACATTTTTTTGCATACAAAACAGATGATTAAGGTGAACGAGCTGACCTTACTATAGCTGTATGCGAGCATTGCTATTATTAATCATTAGTTGCCACAGGAGGCACACATCAAATCTTGGCAAACATTTGTCACTTTTTTGTCACAGATTTAATTAACTTTTATTCACAACTGATCAACACACATACTAAAGAGTAAATACGAAAGTTCAAATCTGCTTGTGTGACACGCTATCAGTTTAGCTTTGTTCACATAATATTTGCACTTGCATTTCAAACAGTCAAATGAAGC
The DNA here is from genome assembly GCA_033026305.1 of Cirrhinus molitorella. NCBI lineage: Eukaryota > Metazoa > Chordata > Actinopteri > Cypriniformes > Cyprinidae > Cirrhinus > Cirrhinus molitorella. The sequence continues at coordinate 6,254,099 of CM065141.1, read as the reverse complement.
AAAAGTTTTGCTGTAATAAATATAGTATCAATAATATGAGAGGTTTCTTCTGCGCTGTCAACTGCTAATATGAAGCAGCAGAGAGCGAGACAGAAATTTATATTTAATGCCTTTTCTTTGGCTGAGTCTGAAATCTTAAAACAATCAGAGAGAGAGGGATAATAAGGTGATTTTGAATACTTTGACTTTTAGAATAACACTTTACAAAAATAGGTAAGCTGACCTAACAGTACTACAGCACTTATTAATCTAGGTCAATAATTAGTTATTAATGATAAATGAACTAATACATGTTTAGTATGTCAGCATTACTTACTAAATTGTTTTCAATTTACTTATCTTTTAAGACTGGTTATTTGTCACCTATGGTATCGTACCGAAGCCAAAATTATGGTATTGAGCCATTCCTAGTAAGTTTTGAATGCTTATATCTTCTAAATGTGAATTTTGTCATTGTTTTGTAGCACAGTAGCTTATAGATAAACCTAAGGCCAACATATTCCTATCAAAAGCTAAAAAACTTCAATTTTGATTTCATGGGGACTTGAATAGATTTAATTTAGATTTAACAGACTTTATTGGATCTTGCCTGGTTATGACACTTTCTAACACAAAGTACAACTGTTTTTGTACTCTGTAAGTGTTTTGTGTCTGTGGTCCTTTAGTGTCAACCCTGAGGCTCAGTGTGAGCCCAAAGAAGTGATTAAGGCTGACAAAAGTGACATCGGGTCAACAAATGACCCGTCCGAAATGACGGACGACACCTTATTCATCTCTGAAAGCGCCTGTCACTCTCCACGGGAGAACGATGGGACGCGTGAGACATTTATCCAAGCCCATAATTACTTGATTGCCTGTCCGGAATCCTGCAGGGAAGGCTTTGGCCTGTACTTAGGTGAGAACGGATGGATAGATGAAGATAAAAGGACCGAGAGCGGGGCTTAAATGTCATGTTTCTAGAGCTGTCATCCCTCCGAGCGATAGGGTATTCCTGTGAGGAGGTGGAGGAAGGTAGAGGGAACCTGGGGGCAGCGAGACTGAGCACTGCATACTCTCACGCTGGAGGCTGTGAATGTCACTGAACAGGTGAAGAGTGTGTGTGTGTGTGTGTGTGTGTGTGTGTGTGTGCATGCATTGTCTCTTTAGCCTGCTTTCAACACCTTGGCTATAACTAAAGTAGGATTCCTGCTGTGCCGGTAATTGTACAGTTCACTTAAATGCATCTTGACCGTTCCCTGTCATTTCCACGACCAATTTAAAAACCTGCCAAGTGCGATACGCTGATACGCAGTATAACACAAGCCGAACAGGCTGTTGTAAGTCAAATTGACTTTCCCAACTTCCTGACTGCTAGACATTTCAGGGGCCTCCTACTGTCCACACACCTGCCACTTTTCACCACCACTATTGTAATGAGCATACCTAAGGGGCGTGGATGTTAAGATCAGGACGAAATGAGGAACAACTGGTTCTTATCACTGCATTTTAAAGGAATGAGTTTAGGGAGCTGTTCAGGAAAATGAATCCTCAACCTGAGAGCCGTGAACAGCTGCTGAAGCCATTCAGTGGAAAAGAGATGAAATAATTAGCAGTGGAGTAACACCATATGCTCTAGTTTTGCATTAGCTAAAATGTACGCAACTATAGCGTCAGAAACCATAGACACCATCTTTGTCTTAAAGGTCCGCAGTCATTTAGCAGACCCTTTTATCTGAAGTGACTTGCTACACATATAAAGTGGATAAAATGTTCCACCTTGAAGGGTTTTTGCCCACTACATTTTGATTATCTACTTCTTGAAAATCTGTAAGCTATACATCTGCCACTCCACTTCTTGTCCCCAAAAAGCATTTGATTATATTTCTAGTACCTTTAAAGTATTCCACTTGCTCATTGGGCTAAACCAAAGACTGAATGCCGAGGGCATTGTTTCAGAGAAGAGAAGGGTTGGGGATTTGCATTTGGAAGAGGATTCTAGCATTTGTGCGGGTTTAATTTGGGATTTGAGCAGCTTTCTTTGTCCCGACTGCAGTTGGTGTTGTTTTTTGCACTGTGCTTCGTTTATGTCGCGAATGTGTGTGTGTGAATAACGGCTTAGCAGGCAGCTGATCAGCACACTTCAGTGACGCATTTCACCCATCTCTCCCCACCTCTCTGCGTCTGCACACAAAAACACTCGTGATTGCTCCCATCGCTGAGCACAGCTCTCAAAGGCCTCTCTACGCTCATAGCTGCTGGTGGGGAAAATGGTGGCTGTGTATTGTGGGCTGATTGTGTTTGCCACAGTGCCTTGATATCATTGTCTCCTGTTTATTTTGAATGAGACCGGTCCTGGGATTGGGTGCATAGAGCAAGTCTTTGGTTTCTGAGGTTCTGAGAGTGTTACGTGTCCCTCGTGTATCTGTTGATTCGCAATGTTTGGCTGAACGACTCAAGCATGGTTTCAAATTATAAAGTGGTTGAAACACCCACTGTGAAACTGATGTTATCGAAATTGCGTAATTTAACCTATCAAAACAGTGTTTTTTTCCCAGCGGGGAAATGATAAGATCTCAAATTAGAAGAGTTATTACGTTTCTAATGAAAATGTGGCATTTTGGCAGCTTTAAAAAATATTTTGTTGAATTCAAGATAAGCTCTGTCAGTTTTAGCATCTGTAGCTTGCTTTTGATCACCATAGAAAATCATTTCAACTTGGACCAGTTTGTCAAAACAAACAAAATCAAATGTATTTGCAGTGGAGGTCAGTGCACCGATCTTTGATTGTTTGCTTCACAGACAGCCAGGTTGTGTTAAAAAAAAAAAAAAAAAAGCTAAATGTCTTGATTTTTAAATTGAAATCATTAATTAAAATAAAATTCTGTCAGCATTTACATATTTACCTTTGTGTTATTTCAAACCTTTATTTATTTATTTCATCTGTGGCACACAAAAGATATTTTGAAAAATATTTTATATAATTAAATAAAAGAAGTCAAACATCTAAAGGGAAAACATTTTGAAAATGTCTTCTTTTTTAAATTTTAATTTAATTTGAGTGAATGATTTATTAATAGCACATGTTCTTAGTCTTATTGTGAACAAGAAAAGGCTTTATTAAACATTTAAACCTAATCTAAATGCAATAACTTGCTTTGTCTCTGAAACTGTTCTTTTTCAGTTGACGTATCAGGGCTCGCAAAATCGCTAGCCCGACGTCCCGGGGCTATTGTGTTTTCCAGTCGGGCTACCAAAATTTTTCTTAAAAAAAAATCTTAAAGTAAAGGGCTCCTGCAGGTCCTTAAATACTGCTCAATTTAGTTGTATTAAATTGAAGGCCATAAAAAGTTTTCAATACGTTAGATAGTATAAGTCTTTTAATCATAATTTTAAGAGGTCTTAAAGTTGGGGACGGAAAGACAAGAATCGCGATAGGGCTGGATTGAACTTCAAAAGGCAATGATGTCACTGAATAAATATGCACGCTGCCCGTTTCAAAGTCAACAGCCCCGGATATATATATACAAACACAACAGTATCTGAAGGGAAATGACTGTCTTTAGAAACGTGTCCTTTGCATTGTCACTTCATCTTACCTATAACGCCTGATAAAACAGCGTTAATGAGCGCGGTGCTGCTTTGTGTACAGCCGTTTCTATGGAAACCGTAATATTTCAGCACTCCTAAAGCGCCAACTCGTGGCAGAGAATGAATTTGCATTTAAAATCATTTTTGGTCAGATTATTGCAAATATCGACCCATTTTTATGCAGCAAACACATAGAGTTGTAAATGTGAAAGAAGTTAATGTGCCTTCTAAAAATCTAAACAATTAAGACAGTAATATGGTATAAAGGCTAAAATGCTGTTGTATAACGTATTTGGTTTTTGTGAAAATCTGTATCTGAACTGTAAATCATAATTTCCTGGCTCAATATGCTACCATACATTGTCAAACCCTACTCATACTGTGTTCATTTTACTTGTGCAGCTCTTAAAAAGGGTCATAAATTGCCTTAAATTGATATTTAAAAATTCTGCAGATACCCTGTAAATAGTGAAATGAAATTCCTTCTCCTTCTAAAATATTTTTGATTGACATTTAGACTCCTATCTGATTTTCTATATTTTTTAAAAAAGGTATTTTTTATTTTTATTTTGGCTAGTTAAATTATTTTCGGGCTACCAAAATCTAAATAGTACCTGCCTGAAGGGCTACCAGAGATTTAGAAATTTTGCGAGCCCTGCGTATCCTAGCCATTTATTTTTCCTGCACTCAGTTTGTTGTGCATCTTCAATTCTTGTAGAAACGACTTTTCACAATCCAATCAAAATACAGATTAAAAAATGTACTCTGGCTTGTAATGGGTTGTGAACACTGTTTCATGCACATGTTAAAGGAATAGTTCACCCAGAATGAAAATTCTGTCATTAATTACTCATCCTCTTGTCGCTCTAAACCTGTCGTTCGTTCACCTTCAAAACGCAAATTAAGATATTTTTGATGAGATTTCTGACCCTGCATAGACAATGCAACTACCACATTCAAGACCCAGAAAGATAGTAAGGACATTGTTAAAACAGTCATTGTGACAGCAGTTGGTCAAGCAATGTTATGAAGCAACGAGAATTTTTGTGCACAATGAAAACAAAAATAATGATTTTATTCACTCCTGAACCCATGATACATAGACGCAAATTTTTGCATATCATTTATTCATTGTTTTTATGAAGTTGTTTTATTAAGTTGTTATTAAGTTGTTTTTTCTGTCCTTCACATTTCTTGTAAGTTAATCACAAGTCCTCGGATGCATACACTTCTCCTCCAAATCCCCATCATCATCCACATATACAAATCTTTAATGACGAACTCTCACTGCCTGGCTGTCTGTTTCTTTCCTCTATACTTTCTTTCTATCCACCTGCTGCCAAAATACTTCCAAAGGCTTCTCTCTCTGCCAACTTTTCAGAAATCATTACTCTAAGATGGCTGGAGAGCTAGGAAAAAGTTGGACACCCTCCTCAAGGCTCTTAGTGCACTAAGAAAGAAATGCTTATTGATGGACCAGCTCTGCAGTCACACACACACACACACACACACACACACATCCACTCGAAGATGAGACAACATCTGAAAAGACATGTCTACATGACAGCATGAATGTTGAAATGCAATCAGAGGTTTGTCAAGACAGTTTTGAGCACAAATTTACCACAGAGACAAACAAACACACGTTTGCATTCTCTTTGAACTTCACTGTAAGAGTTATTACACATATGCTACACCGACATTGTTAAAAATAGTATAGTGGATCAATATGAGCTTTCAAGTAGTAAGGAAAAGCATATTTACATCTGAATAAGTGTATTTACATATGGAAAAGTGAAGTGCTTATATTAGCAATGGTGTGCATAAGTTAATATGCCAATAAATGCACCTTCTGTTCTGTTCAGTTGTGCTTCATGTATCTGTTTCTGAAGCAAGAACACGTCCTCTGTAAAAGGCCTCTTAGACTGCTGCATTCTCTCTGAACATCTGATCCCTCCTGGCAGATTGGTAATAGAGGAGAATACAGGATTGTGCTGTTTGTTGCAGGGTCGTGAGAACGTTTGCTTTGATCTGGTGCCGTGACCCGGAGCATCCATTGCTTTTCAAGTCAGGGTTTTGACACAGTTCACAGCTGATTTCAAGAGCATTTGTTGATTGGAGATGATGAGGAGTTCGAGATTAAGACATGTTAATTTTTTAGACTAATTATCCTTCAGCCTCAGACGGAACTTCCTCTAATCTTTAGAGGATTCATCTGTTTTGTGTAGCCCTGAGCACTTGAGAGAGAACTTTTAGTTACAAAGGGCTTGATGAAAAAGTTCTCCATTTGAGAAATCTGTCTTACAGCTGGAGACGATACTGTCTGAAGTTCTGCAGGAGGTCGATAGGAGATTGATACGATCGGCAGAGATGCTGGAACTTGAAATATCAAGTCTGGCGGGCTCAGTGTGACTCAAGGGAGTCAGTGTGGAGGAAAGAAAGTGAGAGCTCTTATGCAGTGTTTGTGTGTGAGCAACTTCTTTGAGCCATCCAATATCACCTGGACAATTATAGGGTCTGAAAGCATTTTCAATTCTGCTGTGAAATGTAACAGGTCACTGAGGGAAGAATTTAGTAAACAGTTAAGCCACCTAACATTTTTATTGTAATTGTTAAAATGGCCAAGAATCAACAATCTCCATGTAAAATTAATCGTGAAGACCAAACCGTAAGACGTAGAGACTTGAAACTTGGAGGGATGGTAGTACGCACACTAGGGCTGCTCGATTATGGCAAAAATCATAATCATGATTATTTTGGTCAATATTGTAATCACCGTTATTTAACATGATTATGAGTGGGTCCGGAACTTTATGTGATTGATTAGAGCCCCACATTTCAGGCCGTTTTTTTTTTTTTACACCCTTAGGGCCAGACTTCAGCCAATTTTCACGTGATAGTTCAGACGGGGGCCGGGCATCGGGCCTGTTTTAGGCTTCTCCTTATTTTTATATTTTAGACATCTATCAATTATGGTGATTAAAAAAATTGCAGCGCTATTGAGACTTTACTTCCGCTTTCGCCTCAGACGGCGTTTAGTGTCTCAGCCAGCAGTAGTGCCTTCAGTGCAGCTTTGCGTTCAAGCAATAGGCTGACACTTGCCACAAAGCACCGGCAAAAATAAATAACAATGAATGTGTTGGGGAAATAGTAAGGAGATATTTAAATTATTTATGAGTAAACTAGTGTATTCTGAGTCAGTGTTGCAAAGATCCTGACTCGCAATCTCCTCTTTGACGCGCCTTTAGAGAGAAATGCATCTTTACGGATTACATAGGCTAATGATAGCTTTTTGTTTTCGGTTTGTTTTATTTCGTTAAGTAATAATTTAAAGCTTTCTATATATGCATTTATCATGTCTGTAAGGCATGTATTTGCGAGGTTTTTTGTTTTGATGGATAATTTTAAATTGTTTCCACTGGGAAAAAATGGAAGTGATCGTGCTGGTGCCTCCATGTCCTGCACAGCGGCTTTAGCTTTTACTCTCCGCACAAACTATTGAATATGTGCCTGATAGCGCACATTTATCTAGGTTTAATGTTAAATGTTTTAACCAACATTGTTTTAAGCTTGAACTGTCTTATATAGATTTTATTTTAATCAAGTCGTGATGATTTGAGAAGGCAAATTGATCAAACAGACTGGCCACTGGCTAGTCTCGTTACTTAAAAAAAACAACAACTTATATTTAACAAACAAAAAAATCCTCCCAACAATTAACTTAAGAAACTGAAATGAAATATAAGCCTAATCACTTTGCCATTACTTATAAAACTGAACTATTTTAATAGCTGAAACAATAGCTAAACGTTCACTTTACCTGTCCATGTTCTGTTCCGTCTCTGAACGCATTCACAGAACAGCGCAAATTCTCATTTGTGCTTTAAAAAACACAACATCAAATAAACATTAATAAATCAAGCACGTCCCATTTTATGCAAGTCATGTTACATGATTTTACTGATTTGCATGTGAATCTGGGGTTTTATGTAGGAGCAAAAGCACACCAAAGAGGGCAGAATCAGGAGCAATAATCATTTTATCTCGATTGTTGTATTTTCATAATTGTTTTGAATAGAATTTTGATTAATTGCCCAGCCCTAACGCACACCGCTGACAGCGTCACCAAGGCACACCATAATCATAAGGTTACAGGGGTAACCTCTTGTCCTATCAACATGAAAATCGCTGTGCGTGGTCACTTGTGTCTATAAGGACGTTTGCGTATCTTATAGCTATTGGCCGATGAATTTTGGGCACCTATTAGAACATGGGTAATGGAGGCCGATCGTAACAAAACTCTAACGATTGTACGTTGCACATTTTTTTTGCACAAGCAGGTAATATTCATATCATATGATAGAACTCATTATTCCAGACAACTTTGCCTTTAGAACCACTGTTGTCAAACAAATAGTTTGTTAAATGATCAAGAAGATACAAAAAACCTACTTTTGCGAATTAGTCCTAGGTTTTTAGCTCAGTTTGGAAAAAAGAAAAAAATTAAAATGTACCCTTTGGGAAGCTATAATGGGGATTAGAAAAGGGGCCTGTCCAAACTTACCCAAAATCCTACACAGCCTAAAGTACAACTCAAAACTTCATGAAACCTGCTGAGCACATGCAACAGGTGATTCTAAACAAGCATGCAAACAGTCATAAAAGTTAAAAACCATTATAACCATTATAACCCTGGTAATCGCTGCTTGCAGCTATTTTTATTTATACATTTTTTGCATGTTTGCTGTTACATGAGTTCTTTAGTCGCTAAAGCACAGCAAAAGTGCACTATTTGGGCACAATTCATTCTTAATTCCCCACAGAGACTGGAGTAATGTGTAGTTTCGAAATTCAGAGCAGAAGATTTGACTTGGAATGTGCACTTGGAATTTATTTCCCATAAATAATACAGCAAACCAAAGCGGCTGGAAGCTCTGAATGTCTTCACGCAGTGATGTCCTGATCAAGAAGCAGCATCATTTGCTTGGCAGCAGTTAGATTTTAGACTTGAAAAGGAATACATGTATTTCAATGCCTGTGACTATTTCTTAAATGCAGTACAGAAAGATCAAGGTTTTATTAATGAACAGTTAATAAAAATCTTCTGTCACCTGTCGTTTATTTCTAGTCTGTTTCGTCTTACTTGTTTGTGTTATTACTTGACTGCATCAAAGAGAACTGTCAGAAAGAGATTTCCATCAAGCGATCTGTCACTCTCCCTCTCTATCGCCCATCTTTGCTCGTTCTATTACATGTCTCTTTCTCTGTACTGGCATTCTGCAATAAAAGGAGATGAATGTCTCTCATTCTTCTCTGTTGTATCGTTATTTCCATAATTCACGGTACAGATAGAGCTGTTCTGGGTGAGTGAGTCACAGTAGACTGGGGCGGGAATGAATATTCATAAGGCCACCAAAAGCACTGTTAGCCAACCAACAGGGACCCGCTCATCACTTTCAACTCACGTGCCACCGCTGGGCATTGTTTGTTGCTAGCAGGGGGTGATGTCATGATCCTTCATTGTCTTTCACAGGTGTCTGACATATGTGGGCTTGTTGAGGTCCAATTAATTTATCTAGATTATTTGAACTTTCATTTTGTTATATAAACAGCTTTAATTATGATTAAAATATTTAATAAGCAATTGTTTAAAGGGACTGAATTTAGAAGTGTAACTTAACTAAATTTCATATTCCTTATTGTGGTATACTGTCTGTCTAAATTACATTCACACTGGTGTTTTAGGAAGCCAAACAAATTCGCATATAATAATAATAACAACAGCAATTTCAGAATCAGAAAGAGCTTTATTGCCAAGTATGCTTGCGCATACAAGGAATTTGTTTTTGTGACAGTAGCTTCCAGTATACAACAACAACACGGACAATAAGAAAAATACAAATAAGATGAGAATAAAAAATATACATATTTAAATATAAATAGACAAAAATATATAGAAAAATAAATTAATGTACAGTTGTGCTGTTGATGGTAGAAAAACAAATAGAAAGAGATGCAGGGGTGCATTAGGATGGAGGTGGTAACAAATAAATATAAGGTTATTGCACATATTTTTATTGTACGATGGTGTGAACATTTAGCTGTTCATAAGGTGGATTGCCTGTGGGAAAAAACTGTTCTTATGCCTGGTTGTCCTGGCATTTGGGGCTCTGTAGCGCCGGCCAGATGGCAAAAGTTCAAAGAGGGAATGGCTTGGATGTGAGAGATCCAGGGTGATTTTATATTTTATATTATTGTTATTCCTATGACAGTAATAGCCATATATTATAAAACAATTGCACTGTAAAATAAGTAAAAATGAATATTTCAGCAATTCATACTGCACTTTTAAGCTTTTATTTTGACATAAACTGCAATTGATCGCCTGAACGAAGTGCATGCTTCGCTTTGAAATGCACAGCGAAAACAGACCTAATAAAGGGATCATACCATATTGTGCTTTCGGTTTTAGTTCATTTGACAGATACTGTGCCAAAGCATAATGGCCCAAAACACAACTTTAAAGACCTTTTATGTTAGAATAAGTTGTTTAAATATTTGTATTTTGTTCCAGATGTTTTTTTTTCCAGGTGACCTGTTTAGTTTCATTTTTAATTCATTTGATTTTTTTTTTTTTTTTTTTTTTTTAATTATAGAGGTAGAAAATCACTGTGAGCATCACATGTGCTTCAGCATTTGTGTAGTAAACAAAACAGCGTCTCCACCATACATACATACAGAGGCAATCGGAACATGTGCACAAACACAGAATGACTTGCATATTTATTGAGCTTAAATATACAAATAACATGCGTATTTGAACGTTCAAGCACAAGACGACGTGAAAGAACTCAGTTTAGAACTCGCGCAATGTTTTCTGTGCGAACAGATAGAGAACAGAGAGATATAAAATTATTTTATTTTTTATTTTTTTGTTGCAGGGCCAGTGAAATGTTGGTAGATCCAGTAAAAATTTTAACCCTTGTCCTGACCAGGCCAGTAGAAAAAATCCAAAAATCCTTGCAAAATCCTTCATGTTAAACCCTGTTCATTTTTTTTCTAAATGCCATGCAGTGGTGGATGAAGTAACCAAATCAAGTACTTGAGTAAAAGATACGTATAATAAAATATCACTCCAGTAAAAGTAAAAGTACTCCATTTAAAATTTTTCTCGAGTGAAAGTACAAAAGTACTTGATTTGTTATGTACTTAAGTAAAAAAGTACTGATTTATTTTGCACTTTTATATAGGCTACTTAATTTTATATTAGCATATATTTATTTTTATAATCATACTGCTCAAAATACCTGGAATTTTCCCAAAATAACCACTAGCCTATATGGAGTCTAGATACATTTTTGTTGTTGTTATGGACTACATTGACGAGAGTGATGTAGTAATGTTTACTGTGGGGCTGTACACTGCAATGTCAGTGTTTCCCACAGGATTTTGTGATACTTGTGGTGGCATGTGACGTCACATATTCATTTGCATATATATGATGTCATCACGTCAAGTTTGCGTTCAGATGAGTTTGGGCACTTCAGATCTGTTCTACTCTATGAACTGTAATACTGTAATACAACTGAATGCCCAATAAAGCTGTCAAAGCATATTTTTCTGTTGTCATACATAAAACAAGTATAAACAGTAAACACGACCCATTAATAATACATGTCAACCAGGAATCACTCACACTATACTCCATAAAACCTGATTTATAATCGCAACATCGTCTTATAAAATCAATATACATCTAACTTGTACTAAAAAGCGACTGTATGCGGTGGTTTAGGCTATATTACTGTTTTGTCTCATTCGGCACACTGTTTGCGCCTGAGTAACAAACTATGAGCATATTAACAGACGAATTATATTCATATTTGGTGGCCGCAGCAACCAACGGTCCTCGCACCATGCAAGCCATTGAAATTAATAGATTTTATAGCTTTCTGCGTTCGGTATGAAAGCCACTTTATGGCCAAATGAAAGTGGTTCTCTGCCATTCACTGCAAAGAATAGATTTAGAGGGGGGAGATACTGCGCCTGGAAAGTCAGACCTCGCGATCGCGGGGCAGTACTGGCTACATCTTCCAACTAAACGATAGCTAGGTTTTTCAGTATGTACCTGAGCTGATGGCAGCGGACGTGGGTATTTGTGGCAGTCGGTGTGTATATTGTGGCCACAAATCTCGCCACAAATAAAATCAACGTATGGCAGACGCTGGCGTCGTTCTGGATATTGTCTGTGGAGCCTACGAGACGCATAGGGCGAGGGGCGATTTTCCACTAGTTCGAGCGGATAAAAAAAAGTGTAAGAGGATAAAAATAGTACAAAAATGTGTCACCAAATATACTTGGTGGCCATTGATAAACTATGTGTCTATGTGTAAGTCTATGTGTAAGAAGCACTGAATGTGCATGAGAGAAAACAATTTTGACCCATAAGTATTGATTGATCTAATTTTCATCAGTAAGAAAAAAAGTGTTTTAAAGCTTGTTGTTTTGCAGAATATCACAATTATATATGAGAATAAGGCTAGGAGAATAGAAAGTACATTTTAAGGAACATATTATATTTTCGTAATGTTTTTTTTTCTGAACATCACATCCTTTCATTTTCCAGGGTTCCTGCGGGTCCTTAAAAAGTCTTAAAATGTCTTAAATTTAGTTTATCAAATTTAAGGCTTTAAAAGGTCTTAAAAAGTCTTAATTAGGATTAAGAGGGTCTTAAATTTTGTTTAAGTGAAGATCAGATTTGCGATTATAGCTTAGTTAATGATTAAACTTCAAAAGGGTATGATTTAATTCAACATGAGCGCTGCAAGTTGAAAGCCTGGTGCTGCGCTGCTTTGTTTACTACCGTTACCCGGGAAACGTATTTCCATATTCGAATGATTCGAATGCGCCCTCTAGTGGGCATTTTCAATAAGCCTGTTGTTTTGAGTAGGGTATCCCTGCATTACAGGAAGTCTGTAGTTTCAGGACCGCATTTCTATCATCCCATAGTATTTTTTTATTTATTTATTTTATTATTATTATTTTATTTTTGTATGTATTAACAGCTCATACTATTTGTAGCACTTGCTATTCAATTCAGGATATTTTTTAAGGAAATATGTAGAAGGGGGGTGCGATACTGACAAAAAATATTATCTCAATGTTTTCTGGGATTTTATTCATTACGATAATTAGACGATATTTTGCTGTGTCTGTTCTTAAGGACTACAGTGACTAAAGTTTTTGATATTTGTCGTATTCTGTGTAGTCAGTTCACAGCAGTGATAAAAATGATTTTTTTCCTAAAAGTTTAAAATTATTTTTAAATTTATAGACATTTTTACCTTTATAAAGCCATTTTTTCTAAAATCATCTTTTGAGTCTCCTTCTTACATTTAATAAGTCAATTATAATAATAGTACATTAAAGGCTGTTGCTAAACAAATTAAATTAGTATCAATAAAACTCATCTTTGCAGAAGTTGCATATAAAGTGGCATTTAGATGCATTTACACATGAAAATTATATTTAAAATCATAAAAAAGATACTATGAATGTGATATTAAAACCGCCAGCAGGTGTCAGTAAGTCGCTGTTAATGAGTCATTGAGATTGAACCAAATCATTTCAAAGGTTGATTCATTCAGAAACGAAGCACCTTCATGTTGCTCAGAGATGCAAAACAGTACTGTGGCTGTGTTTGGAATGATTTTTGTTGGTGAAATTGAGCAAAAACAGGAAATATGCTGTCTAAAACATAAGTCTTTTAATATTCACTTCTTGTTTATTGAACTGTTGTATAAAGCCAATTATTTTATTTTTTTTCACATTTGTAGTCATGCTGATTTTTGAAGGAAAAGACAGCACTCTTCATGTGATATTGTTTAACTACATAAAATGATAGAATACAAAATATAGGGGCAGAAAATGTATGTATTTATGTGATCATTCTAGCATTTTAATAGACTGAAGCATGCAGTGAAAGAATGCACTCTAAATGCGCACTTATTAGATTTAATCACGTAAAAAAAATTTACTCTGCAAATGTGCAGAGATGTAAATGTGAAATGGTGAATCGTTAAGAAGGTAATTCATTATAAAAATCTAAAAAGTAAAATGTGTTTGTATGTTTTTTAATTAATATAATTTATAGATAATAATTGTTTAAATTTATATAAGTAATACTTTGATTAATTGATTAATCAAATTAATTACTTTTGATTTTGATCCATTTTCTTAAAAATGGGTACTTTAAAGGCTGAAATGTGAAGTATATAATTTAAATAAAGCTTTTTTGTTTTGTGAAAAGTTGTATCTGAACTGTAAATCAGTTTTTACAGTAGTTTACAGTCATTTTACAGTTTAATATTTAACCACAGACATTGCCCTACCCCGCTCATATGGTATTAAATTTATTTGTGCAGGTCTTAAAAAGTCTTAAATTTGAGCTTAACAATCCTGCAGGAACCCTGTTTTCCCTCAGAGGTAATCTGTCTGGGTGGTTAAATAAAGATTTTTGGACTTTAGATCCAAACATGACCTCAACTTAGCACCAGGAAGCTTAGCTAGACAGTTGGCATTAGTTAACAATATTTACTCATTTTCAGTATGGTTATGAATGAACATTCAAATCTGTCTACTCAGGTAGTTGATCAAAACAATATAAACTTTGATACCGATAAACAATATAAAAACAGACTATATATACTATACTATAGGGCTAAATGCATGGCATTTTAATAAAACTACTAACAGAGCATGGAGCATGTAATATATATTATAAGGAGTAACGTTATATATTTTTTAAATGTAGTGAAGTAAAAAGTAAGATCTTATGCTTTGGAATGTAGTGAAGTAAAAGTTACTCAAAATAAAACTACTCCAGTAAAGTACAGATACTTGAAAAATGTACTTAAGTACAGTAACGAAATAAAACTACTTTGTTACTGTTCACCACTGATGCCATGTATACAAAAATACAATCAGTAATAGGGCTGTCAAAAAAAAAAAATATTAATTTTGAATATTTGTCGAATTTAACATAAAAAACACATTCACACCCACACGCAACATTTTTACATTCAAATTTTAAGTGTGCTTTAAGGAGGCAGCCTTATCAGTGGCGCATGGGATGCGTTGACGATGTAATTGTCGTTGCATTATAATGTTTTTATTTTAGCCTATCCAATTGAAGGCACTTGATGTGGCGCTGCTGCATTGTTCATTAAAAATATTGCGGAAAAAAGAGAACATCAGTGCGAAGAACATCATGTTTACGTCAAAACTGAAACTAAGCTGTTCACACAGAACACAGTATTTATTAGAGGGACATCTATCACAAGAGAGATGCATGTTAAAGAAAGCCATGTAAAAGTCCAACTTTGAAAAAACATAGCCTCTCTCAGACATAGCACCCCTCTGCATCTTATGTTTTTAAATAAAAAAAAAGTATTCTGTGTGATTGGCTTTCGGTCTTTTGTAAACTCATACATACATACATGATGCTGTTTTGTTTATAGTTGTTTAAGCAATTTAATTATAATTAGTTTCTAAACATTATTTTAAACATTATGCACTTTTTAATCATGTTATTTTATTGCTTTGATTAAACGTGCATTAGTGATATTTTGCTCAATGCACCCTTTTGCAGCCTCGAGAGAAGCCAAAAGCTTTTTTTCACCCCGACTGAAATTGTGCATTTTAAATTCAAATTTAGTTTTTCAGCCTTTTTGATAGCCCTAATCATGATACAGGCATCACTGAAAGTAAAGAAAACTTCCAGTTCAGTAAGTAAGTGGATTCAGGAACCAATTAAAAAATTGTTGGATTGATTTAAACTAGCAACTCTTGTAAATTGGCTCTTTTACTGTAATACTTAATCTATAGGGCTTTTTGTGAAATAGAAAGGTATAGTTATAACCAAAACCAGACTAATTAGGCATAGCTTCTGTAGCACCAACTACAGAATCCATATATATATATGTAGGATTGCACACCCCCATGTCACTGAATACCTACGGCTCACAAACACAATAATTACCTGTTAAATTAGTTTGCCTAGAAGAAATTTAATTTCACTAATGCAGTCAGGATTATGAAAAAATTATTTGTTTAATACCTGGTGTTGAATAGAAATGAGTCTCTTCACTTTAGCTTCGGAAATGTTACCAAACACACCTATATATTCTTTCCCCTAATGCTTTCTGCTCAAATTGTTCTCGGGGGTTAACGGTATTTAATCTTAGCCATCTCTACGGATTGAATCAAATCAACACAAAGTTCCGTTCCTAAGAAGGAAATCTTCTTAGATTTTGAGCAGCGCATTCCAAATGCATTTCAATTCATTGTGTAACTCTGCAGAGTGAAATCTCCATATAGTCAGTATTGATTCTGTGACACTTGACAATCACAACTCTAAATCAACATCTATCTAAGTAACATTTTCCCAGAGAGAGATCCCCCTCTCTCTCTTAGCTGATCTGTGCTTTTCCGCTCTCATATTGGATAAGGGATTTTGGGAAAAGCCGGTTACAGCCACAGCATGCTGCATCCTTCATCTTTTTTTCTCTTAAAAAAGTTGTAGTCAGGAATTTATAACAAGGTGGTTCGCCGGCGTGCTTCTCGTACCAGAGTGCATCCTGTTCTGCTCATTTGTGCATGTTCATTTGCAATTTTGGGTGCAGTGGCACCACTCCCCGTCTGGAGCACATTGGCACCATTTGTCTTCAGTGATGGATTTATGTATCCCAAGCTTGTTATTTGAACAATGCGCGCTCACACACAGGATGCACACATGGTGAAATGTCCTTGGTTAACAATGTGAAGTGAGTATGTCTGATTATGGGGTATTTTTCTGCCTTTGTAAAGGAGTTTCTCGCAGGAGATGGCTAAATAATTACTCCCTCACTGCTTCTGTTCACGGCACAGCCCTTTCTCTTTCTCTGCTTTCACTATTTCTGCTCGCTCCTCTCTCTTTTCTGCTTCACATTCATTTTTTTATTGTATTCTGAGCAGCTTTGTGTTTATTTTCAGACCTTTCTTTCTCAACTGTTTATTAACAGTTCGAAGAGACAGCGGAATAGGTCTCAGCAATTATATGTAAAGTCTCATTATTTTTTCAGACCGTATTTAGCATATATCTTTTTATGTTTGTACATGATGTAAAACACAGCCTAGAAAAATGAAAACTGAAAAGAAAGGAAAAAAGGGAATCCAAAAAAAAAAAAAATAATAAAAAATAAAACAAAATTTGGGCGACAAAAAAATGGAATCAGAAAAAAGTCAACTGAAAAAAAATGTATTCGGGGAAAAAAAAATTGGGAGAAAAAAATAAAACTGAAAAAAAAAAAAAAATCAAAATTAGAACTGAAAAAAAAAAAGTAAAAATGGAATCAATTAAAAAAAAAATAAATAAAACTTAATTTATATTTATTTAAATGTTGTAATTTACTTTTTCAGCAGCTCCAGGTGTCACATAATACTTCAAAAATTATACTAATTGGATGATTTAATGCTCAAGAAACATTTCATTATTATTATTATTAATGTTGCAAACTGGCGTTTCTCAAAATTTTTGTGGAAACTAATATTTTTTTTTTCCTTTTAATAGAACAAGAAGAGTTTATTTTTTAAATAAAAATTTAATTATAATTATAAATGTCTTTATTTTCACTTTTGATCATTTGAATGCATCTTAGCTTAATAAAAGTATTAATTTCTTATTGTTAATTTTGGTTTTAATTTTAATTTCTTATTCATTTATATGAATAATAATAATAATAAACACTTAAGGAGCACCATATTTTGAATGATAATGCATAAGGTCACATTAGCAATTAAAGAAAAAAAAAGTCAAGGTAAAAGTGTCTGAATAATTTGTGGTCCCAAATTTTGATTACATTTTACTGGTAGTCCAATATATGAAGAATTTTTGTGCCATCTCACAGGTGACTTTATTTTGTATCCTCACTTACATAAATGAACTGAAGTGTCCTGCACCCACTAGTAAAAAATATCAAAAATTATCTCTGGTGTCTGAATAATTTTTGGTTTGACTGTAAATAATTACAAATATATTGAAATTAAATAATAATACGTGTTCTGGAATCATTTAATTTATCGCCCTGCACTACTTCACAAGAATTAATTTCCGAAATAAATTGCTGATTTTGTCAGCTAGATGGACACAGACAGAGAGAGAGAGACAGAAGTTGTTGCACGCACCCACACGAAAACACCCCTGAAGGGTGAGGCTTCTTGCTCAGGGGCTCAACAGCAGTGGTTAGAGAAACTGCCCCAAGCTGCCTTTGAATACAGATCTTCATTCATGGTACAGTGATCCTACTGCAAAGACACTCACCCCATGTTTCGAGCTTGAAAAGAAAACATGTCTTGCGTCTGTCCACGCACACTGTTTTTCTGGACCGATGAATGCGTCATATTTTTTAAAAAAATATACCAAAAACCATGTCTGATCTTTCAAGTCTGTTTCTTTTCACACTGTCAACTGTACACTTACGACAAAGTCTCCATAGAAACATGAAGTGTTAGAGGACGTTTTCAGTCTTATTACAGCTCAGCCATGTGAGAAATCCCCCCAGAGCCGTCGTCTCTCAACTACAGCAGTGTTTCACAGAGACAGAAAGACTGAAATAAATGCACTGGCTAGTTATTATAGTCATTACCTCTGCTCTGAAAGCGCTCACGATAAGCACCGAAGCTTTAGGGAAGATGCTCCTTTCTCTGTTACAAAGAAAAAGTCTTTCTGAATTCGAGGTGGGAGTTTTTTTTTCTTCTCCTCTGAAATGTCCACAGGCACAAAGGATGGATTTCAAGCTAAGCAAACGTTATTGTCGTAATGATTTCACAAACATTGCATGGAGGATGAGCTTTGCAGGGCATGTTCTAATGCTTGACATACATCTCATTTTTATTTGCATGAACTCCCACAGAAACATAATGGTTATTTACAGTTTTTCAAATGTCACATCCCAGAAAATTCATGGCCCGTTTGGCTTTAAGTATCTCAAAGGCAGTTTCTAAAGGCACTTAGCTTCAAACAGAGATCTGGGGTTTAATTTATGACTGTAACGTTCGGTTTTTAATATTGATAATGATAAATGTTTCTTGAGCAGCAAATCGGCATATTTAAAATATTGAAAAATTAAGTAATGACTGCTAAAAATATTGTTGTTTTTATGTGTATATAATGTGTATAGGCCATTACACAGAACTGGTACAAACTGCTGTCCCACAACCAAAAAACACATTTAAAAAGCATTGTGGTGTGGGATAATTCCATCAAATTTTGTTTTTATGTTTGTACAGCTTTTCAAAACTGTGTCAGCTAATCATGTGTTGATTACCATCTTTGAGGTTCAAATATCTAAAATTGTCACTACTGAAACAGTCACAACAAGTAGTGACAGCACTGTATTTTGAGGGTTATTCTATAAAAGTTTGTTTTTATGTGTTTACAACTGTTCAGAACTGTGCTAGCTTACCATGTGTTGATTAGCATTTTTGAGCTAGATTTAGAAGTATTTAAAATTGTCACGACCGAAACGTTTAGTGAAGTTTTGGTAGTGACAGCATTGTTTTTTGGGGGGTGTTATTCCATAAAAGTTAGTTTTTATGTGTGTTCAACTGTTCAGAACTGTGCTAGCTTTCCACTTGCTGATTAGCATTTTTGAGCTAGATTCAGAAGTATCTTAAATTGTCACTACCGGAACAATTTTGTTATTGTTATTCCATAAAATTGAGTTTTTGTGTGTACAACAGTTCGTTCAGAACTGTTCTAGCTAACCATGTGCTGATTAGCATCTTTGAGCTAGGTTCAAAATGATCTTAACTTGTCACTACCGTAACAAAAGGGAACACATAATCCTTTATTTGGGGGAAATAAACACAATTGTGGTAGATTTACACACATTTTTTTGTATTTTAGTTTGTTTTAGTAGTGTTTTAGTATGCAAGTTAACATTCTGTGATGTCACTACCAAAAATGTGCATTCACTATTGAAAAATGGGATGTTTTGTCAAAAATATAAGTGTACTGAATTATCAACTAAGATGTTATGATAGTGTTTGGTTCAATGTATATCCAAACTAATGAATCATTAACTTTGAAATCAGTGTCCTCAACTTTTTACCTTTTACAAATGAAAATAGGATTCAAAATACAACAAATCTCATAAATCACACTTGAAATATTGTTAAAATTGTAATTATTAATGCTTTGCCTCTAAAACTTTTTAATAAAATAGCAAAAAATATATTTACAATGTAGAGGTAAGTAAAATCTTAATAGGTCAATGTAACGCTTTTTATTAAATTAATTACTGTTTCGTTGAGAACAAATTCCAAAACATTTTGAAAATACGGTTACTAAAAATTTGTTGAAAAAGACACATTTTTAATTCTGTAGAATGGTCCAGCTATGATGCCATTCGCAAGTCCAGTTACTTTGAAAAGTCCAGTTTGTGCAGACGCGGCTGGGTAAAGACTTTCTTACCCTTTCATGCTGCGCTTTTTTTCTACTGAGGCAGAGAGAAAGCATGTCAGGGTAAAAGAGGCTGAGAAAAGGGATGAAACCTCCTGCCTCTGAGTTACAAACACCTTTGAAATGGCTGACATTAAAGTGTGGAGGATGTGGTCTTCTCTCTCTCTCTCTCTTTTTCTCTCTCCGTCCCGTCATTCCCACACGCATACAGCACAAACACACACAGCAGCATGTTTCATCTTCAGCTGGCACGTCTACTGAGAGAATGATATTGTTGTCACTTTGAGGTTTTTCCCTTTGAATGTCATCTGTATAATCGGGTCCCGCCAACTGTTGCTGACCACTTAGGATCAGAGGCGGTGGTGTTTGTTGCAGCTGAAGTCGAAATTGAAAGGTTTCGTTTTGGTTCAAGGTCTTTGCCAGTACAGTTAATTTGCAATTTTAATTACCTCACACTATTAATATCAAGTAAAAGAGTAGACTTTGTCATCCTAATTAGGTCCGCCACCTCTGTGACATACACGAGTGTTTGTTAAGAGATGCTCCGTGTAATTTAAACTGCCGTCATTCTGTGGAGGAATACATTATGCCAGCGTCTGTACAAGCTGGTTAACCTCGGCACAATAGCCATCAATCCGCGGATCACGCCTCTGCGAGTTTCACGCTCGAATAGAACATCAACAAGCAGACCTTGTGTTTTTTAAATCACACACAACTCTGAGGTTCAAAAGAAAATGAGCCTCTGTGGAGAAACGGTGGGTATAACTAACCCTTGTCCATGGACATCTGAGCCCCATCGATTTCTTACCGAATCTCCTGCGTGTCAGACGCAGAAGCGCGTGGGGAATGAATCATTGTCATTACGGCGTTGTATAGAGGATGATTCAAAATGAAGTAAAAGCTGGTCGGGACAGGTAATGGCTCTCTGGAGATGTAGCAAAATATTGTCAGTAGAAGTATTCCTATTAAGCCGATGTGAGTAATGAGCCGTTTGAGCTTTTACGCTGGGTTTTGGGTACTTAATTCTGGGGCTGTGTAAAAGCCATCTTCCTCTCTGAGTTCTTGAAAAGGTTATAGTTTGTAAAATGCAGCATTTCCTCTTAGGTTAGTTATGTAAGGTGATCCCGGGGTTGATGTTGATGAATGCTCCAGGATGGTGCTTGACATGACTCTGGAAGTGTATTCCATTATAGACCCAGAGTCATGTTTTGTTTGCAATTCTTTGTGCAGCGAAGTTCATCGCCTACAATGTGCAATGTGAAGTGGTAAGGTTTTGACCAGGTCAGAGTCCCTATGAAGCAAGTTGGTTTCGCTCGACAGCTTTTCCAGTACAGCTTGTACATTTAGTTGAATAGAGACCAAAACATTTTGGTGAAATGATTTATTTATTTATATATACTATAACATCTGATGGTAGTATCATAAATTGTGCTTCTCACACACAAATCATGCAGAAAGAGCTCTAGCTATTGTGTGTGTCACTTGTTTTGTTCCTGAATAAATCCATTGAGTCACTCAAGTGAATGATTCAGAAATCGCATACTCTCTGAGTAGGTTCTTCTTTTGAAGAAAACCTACTATTCGACTAATACTCCTTTCGTGAACTGTTTTTAAAGTAGGTAAATATGTGATTTCAAATATGTACCTGATTGAATCTGTTTTGAACAAATAAAAAAAGTGAATGATTCATTGACTGGCTGAAAATGAATCAGTATTTTCTAACAAATGATTCACTTTTAAAGATGTCACTTGTTTCCTTCTGAATAAGTGTTTGAACATATTGTTAAATTAATGATTCAGTGACTGATTCATAATGAGTTCCTTGTTTTGTTTCTGAATAAATCTGCTTTGAACATATTGTTAAATTAATGATTTAGTCTCTTGTTTTATTTCTGAATGAAGCAGTGTTTTGAACATATTATGAATCAATTATAGAATAATTTAACAGAATGTTCAAAACAAATTCATTCAGTAACAAAATAAATGACTCATTATGAATCAATTCTAGAATAATTTAACAATGAGTCGTTTATTTTGTTACTGAATGAATCTGTTTTGAACATTTTGTTAAATTAATGATTTATTGACTTATTCATAATGAGTCACTTGATTTGTTTCTGAATGAATGAATCAGTGTTTTGAACATTGTTAAATTAATGACTCCATGACTGATTCATAATGAGCCACTTGTTTTGTTTCGAATGAATCTGTGTGTAAAACATATTGATAAATTAATGATTCAGTGATTGATTCACAATGAGTCACATCAACGTTAAATTATTCAGGGACTGATTCATAATGAGTCAGTTGTTTGTTTCAGAATGAATTAGTGTTTTGAACATATTGTTAAATTAATGATTCAATGACTGATTCATAATGAGTCACTTGTTTTGTTTCTGAATTAATCTGTTTTGAACATATTATTAAAATAATTATTCAGTGACTGATTCATACTGAATCTCTTATTTTGTTCTGAATGAATCGGTGTTTTAAACATTGTTAAATTTATGATTCAGTTACTGATTCATGAGTCTCTTGTTTTGCTTCTGAATGAATCTGTTTTAAACATTTGTTAAATTTATGATTCAGTGACTGATTTTCACTGAAGTCTCTTTTGTTTCTGAATGAAGCAGTTTTGAACATATTGTTAAACAAATGATTTGATGACTGATTCATAATGAGTCATTTGTTTTGTTTCTAAATTAATTAGTGTTTTGAACATATTGTTAATTATTCAGTGACTGATTCATAATGAGTCATTTGTTTAAGAATGAATCAGTATTTTGAGCATATTAAATTCATGATTCAGTAACTGGTTAATAATGAGTCAATTGTTTTGTTTCTGAATGAATTAGTGTTTTGAACATTGTTAAATGTATGATTCAGTGACTGATTCATAATGAGTCAGTTGTTTTGTTTCTCAATGAATCTGTTTTGAACATATTTCAGTGACTGATTCAGAATGAGTCACTTGTTCAGTGAGTGATTCATAATGATTATCTTGTTGTTTTTTGTTAAATTATTGATTCCATGACTGATTCATATTGAGTCATTCCATAACTGTTTCTGAATGAATCAGTGTTTTTGAATGGGTTGACATTTTTTGAAACAATTATTGGAAATGTTTAATTTTTTGTTTAATTTTTTACCCTTTTTTAAAGTGTACTCTTTTTTTCATCTCAAAGAGTCATTGATGTAGTTGTGATTTCTTAGTTTTATCTGAACTTAAGGAATCAAATGTCAAGTATGGCATTATGTTGCTCTGTTTTTAAGCGTGCTCTCAAATCACAGTCTGCAGTGATGTCAGTGTGCTCACTGCTGATTATTAACTTGCTCACATAATTGTGAAAATTAGAGGGAGCATTGTTGTGACTAACTACTTGGCCAGAGAAGCTTGAGAACTATTGGTTTAGACTGAACGTGGCCGTAAAGCACTACAGCGAAACGGACCTCGTTAGTCACCATCAGAGTGGCGTAAAATCTCTGTCTGTCAACCTCAGTGGTGTGTGTGGAGGAGAGAGGGAGTGGGAAGCAATTGCTTTATGAAATGAAAAAGGACACTGTGATTCATTCAGGAGAGCTTAGCATCTTCTCACCTCTTCACAGCAGCTCTGACCCGCTCAAGGGAGCGACGATATCCTTTTAGTGCTGGTTGTCATCTGCCTTACAATGGCTTACAACTGGATTTGAGGGGTTAAAGCAGCACCCTAGATCAGTATGAAAAGGCTGTTGCAAGCAGAAGTAATTAGCAGATACTAGATTCCTATAGGTCAGATCAATAGATCAGAATGGTGCTGTTGTGCAGGCTGTTCCTCTGTGCTTAACACTTAGGGAATGTCGGAGTGCCTTTTCTCTGCTCCGCTTTAAGTTAAAAAACAGTGGGGCATCTTTTAACCATGGCCTTTAAATACAACCTTTTTTGAGTATTTTAATGTAGATTGCTGCTTCCACAAAAAAAAACAAAAAAATAAAAATAGTCACTTAACTAAGTAGCCAAAAATAAATAAATACATAAATAAATGAAGTTTCTCATTATTTAATGGATGGAAATAATGAGAATCTTATTTCAGTTGATTTCAGTCTCCATGTAAAACTGATCGCGCAGACCAAAATGTAAGTTATAGAGACTTACGGAAATGGTAGTACTCACACCGTCTACAACGTCACCCAGGCTCACCCCAATCGGCCTGAAGAGGGCGCTACAGAAATCAAAAGTACAAAATCATTCATAACTCCTAGTGTGTTCATCACAGGCTCAGGTGTTTTATGTTGTTGGAACGTCACCAAGGCTCGTCCCATTCGGCCTGAAGAGAGTGCTACAGCGATCAAAAGTATGAAATCGTGCATAACTCCTAAAGTATCTTATGTCGAAATTTTCAGGTATTTAGTATTTTTTGATAAACCTATACTAGTTTTGCAAACTAGTCCTGGTTTTTTTGCCCGATCTGAACCAAACCAGTGCATCAAGATTCTCTGGAGAATAAATATTAATAATTATCAAAAAAGGAGTTGAACTTTCGACTCTCTCGTCACAAAGGGACGACAAAACATTCAAAAGTGGCAGGGCCGCTTATACTAAAACAGCTATAACGTTTGAATGGAATGAGATATCTTCACCAAGCTTATAACATGTATGTAAGAGCTGAATCTGAGGTGACGTGAAAAATGTTGCGGAGCTTGGCCACTAGGGAAAACGCATCAAAATGACCATAACTACGCAAGCGTTTGTTCTATCGACATGAAAATCAGTACATGCAGTCTTGGCACAAAGCATATATAAGCATCTTTAAGGACATTTGCATATCTCAAAAAACGTGGCCTAAACGAATCAAATACTGGGTAGCACATGCGACAGATGATTCTAAACGAGGATGCAAAGTTTTAGAGACATCGGACCACAGCTGGCGCAGTAACAGTCATAAACGCTAAAAAACATCATATTTCTGTGGCAAATTACCTGTATTTGCCAAAAATGCTTTTTGAAATCATTGATTTAATTGGTTGCAGCCTGCTAAAATCTAATGTCTTTTTTCATATTTGAACCCTGGTAATCACTGCTTGCAGCTATATTTATATTTATTTATAGATATTTATATTTTTTATTTCACTTTACATTTTATATACTATCATTCAAAATAGGCCTGGGCAAAAAAATATGTTTCGATTAATCAAATTTTTTTTTTTTTAATGACGTCGATTCAGTATCGATTCTCAAAAGCCGCAAATTGATCTTTTCAAATATTTATTTCATCAAACTTTTAAAACGAGATCTGATTACTGCGAATCTTGTCATTGGTCTTCTCCACTAGATGTCACCCTCTTATTTACATTGCGCGAATACAACAGAAAGCATGTCATCTGGAGAAACTATTGACAAGAACAGTACTCATATGAAATGCTATAAAACTATAAATCTGCAGAAGCATTTGGCATCACACATAAAGGCGGTATATCCGCAATGAATGAATGTCGGATGGCGTTTTTTTTTACTACACATACAAAACCGCGGACGACATTTGCTGTGTTTTCAACTTCTGCCATCTCTCTGTCTATTTGATGATAGGAACACACAATACCATCTCCAGGTGAGAGTCACTTTGTTAGCATTTCACAGTTTCGTTTGAAAAAACTACCGTCAATATCACATAGACCTACACAGCAGCTGCAAGTTCTTCACAGCAACCCGTCAAAATAAAAGTTTAGTTTAACGTTAAAAAAACTGTCAGAAATATACTATTTAGCAGGCTTAAGACAATGTAACAACAATGCCACTACTCCTACTATTACTACTGAATGTTAATAAATCTTAATCACATTTGTTTTTACAGAAAACCTTGTTGTGCAGCACTTTGTTTGCCCAAAAATTAGTTTATTTTCATTTGATGAGGATAAATTAAATGAATGTTTTATGCCTTCATCTGATTACCAGAAAAATTAAGATGTACGTTTTATAGGGCCCTATTGTTATTATTAAAAAAAAAAGGACCCTATACAAAAAATAATAGGTTTAAAATACAGGTCTGTGGATTAATTTCTTTTTATTAATTCACCATTTGTAAAGTAATGTTCTTTTTTTTTCCTTTTGAAATATCAATAGCAGTTGTATTAAAACTATATTCACTGAATGTAAAAAAAAAAAAAAAAATGAAAATTAAATCAAATCGAGAGCTTGAGAATCAAAATCAAATCGAATTGAGACATCTGAATCGATACCCAGCCCTAGTTCAAAACTTTGGTTGGTAAGGTATTTGAAAGGAATCTGTTATTTAAAAATATAGTATAATAATGAGAATAATTATAATAATAATAAAACTGAATTAAAAAATGACCCGTTTGCACAGGCTTTGGTACTTTTACTCCATTCAGTAACTATATTTCAGAAACCGAAACCTGTTGATGAGCAAAAGCTTTGATGAAGTGTTAGATTGGAGTGATGCCGTGTGATCGTCGTTTCACGTGGAAATCCCTGATGGTATATAATGAGTTGTTTTACTGGATTAGTTCAGTCACCCTTTCAGTAGGGGTCTGGAAGACAGTGAAGATCTCACAGTTCCCACTGATCATTTCAATGAATCAAAGGCAGATTCTAATGACAGTAATAACGACTTCTTATGAATAATACATCGAGAGATTAACGTTTGTCTGTGTGTGCGTGCGTTCATGTGTGTTTGTGTGCATTCGAAACTCCCTCACTTCTGAGTGGAACCGAGCAGAGTGCTAATGATCTCTCGTTTCGTCCGTGTGTGCCTGTGCCTACGTGTGTGTGTGTGTGTGTTTGGGTAGGTGTGTGTGTTCTCCAAACTTGGAATGTCTCTCTCCGTGTCATTAGTTCTGTCTCCGTTTCCCAGGTAATGACCCCTTTCCTCTCGGCAGCAGTCTGACTTTGTGACTGTATCATTCTCTCTGCCTCTCTCTTTTTGGCTTCAGACAGTCATTTGCCTTTTGATTGTGAGGTGTTTCTCGTGACCTTGGACTGCCTGGTTGCCCTTGAGGAGGAAGAATAGTTCCCGGGAGCCATTCAGCTGACAATTTGCATTATTCTTAGACAAACTTTAATTTCGAAGCCAATTTAAGTCAGTGTTCTAATATGTTTTCTCTCTTCGGAGCTGTAAAATTTTATAGTCTGAATAATCTGAATGTATTTCCCTTGTCATAAATTAACTCTCCCTAGCGTTGACTGATTTGCATCCTTATAACATTCCTATCCATTTATTCGTGAACCGACACACATTGACATTGAGGATCACGAGGGTCACTGTAATGGATAACCAATCAAGCCTGGCCGCTGTAGTGATTGCGTAAAATGACACTGATAATTAGGTGAAATGGAATTGAATCTTGATAACGATCGCCACCCCCTATCATCTGATCTGGGGTCAGGAGAGGGTTAAAGCCACCAGGACTTTTTCTGATAGCCTCATTTTTTTTTGCTCTCAGGAAAGTCATTATCAAACGAGAATTTTGCGGCACACCTGACAGTTTGATTTCTTTCACATACAGACAAGTGAGGTTTGGGGAGAGAAAGACAGAGATGGAGGGAAGAGAAGAAAATAGACTGATGGAGAAGCAGCGAGTGTGCAGCGTACGTGTTGACTCACAGTCTGTGGGGATATAGACTGAAGCGAATGTGTGTGTGTGTTTCACAGAAACAGAATTGAAACAACATGACTGAAGAAACAGAAAAAAGGGTTATGGACTGCAGAACAGAAAAGTAAGGGTTAGATTCTGTGTGTGTATGTGCGTGTCAAAGAGAAAGAGAAATAAACGGAGTGTTATTACTGTGCAAAAGCTTTTTGATATCACCAGACTGCCAATACGGCTTTTGATGAACTGTTCCGATGGCCTTGACAGAGGAATATTATATAAGCAGGCATTTTGGATATATCACTATGTTCTTAAATTATTAATTTAGTCTATAACAACATGCAGCAAGCTCCAAAAAATCTAATTTAAACCTGTAAATAATGTTTTTTCTTTTTAAAAATGTCTCATTGTTTTGTCCACACAGTGGAGTCAATATGGGCAAAACAATGAAACAATCTTTAAAGTATCTTCTTTTGTGTTTCACCTGTCTTGAAAGTCATGCAGGTTTCCAAAGAAATTTAAGATTCTGCACTAGGGCTGGGTAAAAGTCATCGATTTCTCGATTTGAATAGATCGATATTGATTCTTAAATCCCAAGAATCGATTAGTCTAGCCTGTTTTCAGTTTATGATCAGAATATTATAGTGCACGTCACATCCAATGAATAGAAATAAGCTTTGTGTTTTGTTACTTTTGGTAAGAAACAAAGTCTCAGATTTCAGATTCTGTCTGTTTTATTACAATATTCAAACAACAAATGCCGTTTTGGCACTATTTATTGTGGAGTGACAAGTCGCTGTAGCGCCTCAGTTCAAGAGCATGTGAACTGATCGTCTCCTCTGTTTTCATACCAGTTTAGGGTTCAGATGCAAAAGCCTCTAAATCCATCTAACATCTTTCTTTAAAAAATTTTTATCAGGCTCCGATGTATAGGTTTCTATGTAAATACTGGCACTTGTGATTGGGCTTCTGAGGGTGGGATTTTAGCAAGTTTGCATTCACTCAGTATCTCATTTTTGACCAAGATATCTTTAAGCTGGTTTTGCATCTGAACTTTTCATTTGTTTATTTTTTTTAATGAGGGGGCAGTTAGATGCTCACAGGAAAAGATGAGTTTTCAGCTGTTCTTTGTAGATAGTGATGGATTTGGCTGTCCAGATGGAGTTAGGTAGGTCATTCCACCAGCAGGGTACAGTGAAGGAAAACGTCCTTGAGAGTGATTTTGCGCTTCTCTGCAATGGGACCACGAGTCGCTGCTCATTTACCAACCACAGGCTTTGTACAGAGCTCGTGGCTGTTCTGTAAGCAAGCAAAAGCATACAGTATGACCACTCTAGTTTAATTCCTGAACGAATGATTCTTATTAGCTTGTTCTTTTTAGTCATCAAGTGAAGTCACCTTTATTTATATAGCACTTTTAACAATACAGATTGTGTCAAAGCAGTTTTACATTAAATAGGAAAATAATGTGTCAATAATGCAAAAGGACAATTTTGAGTTAAAGTCAGTTCATCATTGATTCAGTGATGTCATCATCCAGCTCAGTTCAGTCAGAGACTATGGAATACCCAAGACGTGTCACTCATATAGTTTTGAATGGGGAAAAATGCAATGCTCATTATGGCCGCGAAGCCCCGCCTTCTTAATGAAAGAGCCAGTCGTTGATTGGTAAAGTCAGTGTGTCACTGCAGCTGCCGTTAGAAGTCCTGGTCGCTATAGAAACAATCGGCGTTCTAAGACATGCGCTCAGTACTGCGCATCTGCACTGGCTGATCTAGCCTGAAAAATAAGCTATTTTTAATGCTATTGAAACACAAGGAACCATATTTATGAGGCTTGTCAGATTTCACTGGTGATTATGAAAATTTCATTGGATAATATGAAGTTTAATCATACAGTATCTCACAAAAGTGAGTACACCCCTCACATTTCAGCAACCATTTTAGTGTATCTTCTCAAGCGATAATATTATAGAAATAAAACTTGGGTATATATTTTGATTATTCAGTGTGCAGCTTGTATAGCAGTATATATTTATTGCCATCTGAATAGTCAACATACAGCCATTATTGTCAAAATAGCTGGCAACAAAAGTGAGTACACCCTAAGTGAACATGTCAAAACTGTGTCCGAAGTGTCAGCATTTTGTGTTATCACCGTTGTTATCTAGCACTACATTAATCCTACCAGGCATGGAATTCACCAGGGCTTCTATAATGACATCACAGAGCTGCTGGATGTTAGACACATGGTGCTTCTCCACTTTCCTCACAAGGATGCCCAATAGGTGTTCAAGAGGGTTTAGGTCTGGAGACATACTTGGCCACTCCATCACCTTCAGCTTCCTCAGCAAGGCAGATGTCATCTTGGTGGCATTATCATGTTGGAAAACTGCCATTCGGACCAGTTTCTGAAGGAAAGGCATCATGTTTTGGTTCAGAATTACAGTACATAATAGCATCCATGTTTCCCTCAGTGAACTGCAGCTCCACACTACCAGCAGCACTCATGCAGCCCCAGACCATGATGCTACTACCACCATGCTTTTTTTTTTTTTTTGTGTCAAGATGGCGCTTTTTTGTGTCAAGATGGCGCCGCAGATGGCAGCCTCTGTGCTTAGCTCTCCAGTTGTTTTTGTGTTTTTGTTAGTTTTTCCTGTTTTTTGTTTTACAAACTCAATCAGCTTCACCAGGGATGAACTGCTGAGCATTCGGCAGAACACACCACAGAATTTCCTACCGGTTTTTGATTATTCGGACGTTTTGCTGAACATTGTAGTTGGCGGAGCGGCAGCGCTGATCAGGCGCTTGAGAACGCGCAGACGGGGAAAACGAGGCGGCGCGCTTGTGAAGCTTCGTCAGCGTGGATTCCGTACTTCGCTGCCTAGTATACACTTGGCGAATCTCCGCTCTCTACCCAACAAAACGGACGAACTCCTTCTGCTCTCCCGCACAAACAAGGATTTTTCAAACTCTGCTGCTCTGTGTTTCACGGAAACTTGGCTGAATGACGCGATCCCAGACAGCGCACTTCATTTGCCGGGCCATAGGCTGTTCAGAGCGGCCCGCGACGCGGAATCAACGGGGAAATCGCGTGGCGGCGGGACGTGCTTTTACATCAATGAGAGGTGGTGTACAGATGTAACAGTGTTAAAGAAGATGTGCTGTTCCGATCTAGAAGCGCTCTTCATTAACTGTAAGCCGTTTTATTCGCCGCGAGAGTTTTGCTCGTTTATTCTGGTGAGTGTTTATATTCCACCGCAAGCAAATGTGAGCGTGGCGTTAGAGAAACTCGCCGATCAGATCACGGACACGGAGCAAAAACACTCGGACTACGTTTTAATCATTCTTGGGGATTTTAATAAAGCAAATCTCTCCCGTGAACTGCCAAAATACAGACAGAATATTACATGTCCCACCAGAGACAGTAATATATTGGATCACTGTTACACAACAATTAAAGATGCATATCACTCTGTCCCGCGGGCAGCTTTGGGGCTCTCTGATCACTGCCTGGTTCATCTTATACCAACATACAGGCAAAAACTTAAATCTGCTAAACCTGCAGTAAAGACTGTAAAAAGATGGACCACCGAAACAGAGCAGGCTTTGCAAGCCTGTTTCGGATTGACTGATTGGAGTGTTTTTGAAGCTGCTGCAACTGATCTGGACGAGCTCACAGAGACTGTAACATCATATATCAGTTTCTGTGAGGATATATGCATCCCTACCAGAACTTATTTGACATTCAACAATGATAAGCCATGGCTTATCATTACAGCAAGACTCTTCGTCAAGACATCTTCGAAGACATCTTCGTCAGGCAAAAGAGGATGCCTACAGACAAGGGGATAGGGTCTTGTACAATCAGACCAGGAACACACTGAATAAGGAGATTAGAGTGGCTAAAAGGACCTATGCAAAAAGGTTAGAAGATCAGTTCATATCTAACGACCCATCTTCAGTGTGGACAGGTCTGAAAGCCATCACAAACTACAAGACACCATCCCCAAGCACTGAGGTGAATCAACGACTTGCTGAAGACCTGAATGAGTTTTATTGTAGATTTGAAAGCCCCCACACCTGTCCAGACGATCTCTTTTCAGAACTATTAACACCTCCAGCAACCCCCCTCTCCCCCCGTCCCACCTTACAAATCAGCGAGAATGATGTGTGCCAGGTCTTCAGGAAGAACAAAAGAAAAAAGGCACCAGGTCCAGACGGTGTGAGTCCAGTCTGTCTGAAAACCTGCGCTGACGAGCTGGCCCCCATCTTCTCATATATCTTCAACAGGTCTCTGGAGATGTGTGAAGTACCTGCCTGCTTCAAACGCTCCACCATCATCCCCATTCCAAAGAAACCCAAGATAACAGGACTTAACGACTACAGACCTGTGGCACTAACGTCTGTCGTCATGAAATCATTTGAAAAACTGGTTTTAGCTTATCTGAAGCACATCACTGGACCCTTACTGGACCCCCTGCAGTTTGCTTACCGAGCAAACAGATCCGTGGATGATGCTGTAAACATGGCATTGCACTTCATTCTGCAACATCTGGACAGGCCATGGTCTTACGTGAGGATCCTGTTTGTGGACTTCAGTTCGGCCTTCAACACCATCATTCCTCCACTCCTCCAAACCAAACTGAACCAGCTCTCTGTTCCCAGCCCTATCTGTCAATGGATCAACAGCTTTCTGACAGATAGGCAACAGCAGGTGAGAATGGGGAAATTCATGTCCAGCAGCCGCAGCACCAACACCGGCGCCCCTCAGGGTTGTGTTCTCTCCCCTCTGCTCTTCTCCCTCTACACCAATGACTGCACCTCTAAAGACTCCTCTGTCAAGCTCCTGAAGTTTGCAGATGACACCACACTTATCGGCCTCATTCAGGACGGTGATGAGTCTGCCTACAGACAGGAGGTTAAAGAGCTGGCTGTCTGGTGCAGTCATAACAACCTGGAGCTCAACACGCTCAAAACTGTAGAGATGATAGTGGACTTCAGGAGGAATCCCCCTGCACTTTCCCCACTCACCATCATGGACAGCACTGTGGCTACAGTGGAGTCATTCAAGTTCCTGGGATCTTTCATCTCCCAGGACATGAAGTGGGACACTCACATCAACTCCATTGTAAAAAAGGCCCAACAAAGGTTGCACTTCCTTTGCCAGTTGAAGAAGTTCAACCTATCACAGGAGTTGCTGAAACAGTTCTACACAGCTGTCATCGAGTCTGTTCTGTGCACATCAATAACTGTCTGGTTTGTCTCAGCTACAAAATCAGACAGATCAGAAGATTACAGAGAACAGTTCGGACTGCAGAGAGGATTATTGGTGCTCCCCTGCCCACCCTTCAAGAACTTTATACATCCAGGGTGAGGAAAAGAGCTCAGAAAATCACCCTGGATCCCTCACATCCAAGCCATTCCCTCTTTGAACTTTTGCCATCTGGCCGGCGCTACAGAGCCTTAATTGCCAGGACAACCAGGCATAAGAACAGTTTTTTCCCACAGGCAATCCACCTTATGAACAGCTAAATGTTCACACCATCGTACAATAAAAACATGTGCAATAACCTTATATTTTTTTGTTACCACCTCCATCTCTATTTTTTATTTTTATTTTTATTTTTTATTTTTTATTTTTTCCCTTTATCACCAACAGCACAACTGTACATACCACTTATTTCTTAATTTAGTTTTCTATATATTTTTGTCTATTTATATTTAAATATGTATATTTTTTATTCTCACCTTATTGTATTTTTCTTATTGTCCGTGTTGTTGTTGTATACTGGAAGCTACTGTCACAAAAACAAATTCCTTGTATGCGCAAGCATACTTGGCAATAAAGCTCTTTCTGATTCTGATTCTGATTCTGATGCTTGACTGTAGGCAAGACACAGTTTTCTTGGTACTCCATACCAGAGCATCACCACACATGTTGGACACCATCAGAGCCAAACAAGTTTATCTTGGTCTCATCAGACGATAGATTCTAGTATTTCATGCTGTTGGACAGGTTGTCTTCAGCAAACTGTTTGCAGACTTTCTTGTGAGCCAGCTTTAGAAGAGGCTTCCTTTGCCCATGCAGTCTGACTTGTTGCAGTGTGCATTGTATGGTCTGAGCACTGACAAGCTGACCTTCTACTTCTGCAGCCTCTAAAGCATTGCTGGCAGCACTCATGCATCTGTTTTTTGCAGCCAGGTTCTGCACCTGACGCACAGAACGTTTACTCAGCTTTGTTGATTGACTCTTGAGAGGCCTATTCCAAATGGAAAACCTCTGTATGATCCTGGCCACTGCAGTGTAACTCTGTTTCAGGGTGTTACTGAACCTCTTATAGCCTAGGCCATCTTTGTGGAGAGCAACAATTCTGATTGTCAAATCTTAAGAGAGTTCATTGCCATAAGGTACCATGTTGAACAACGAGTGGTCAGTATGAGAGAATTGTACTCAAAGCACTAAATTTTACCTGCTCTAATACAAAATACTCAACTTTGTACTCTTATCACTTATGGTGTACTCACTTTTGTTGCCAGCTGTCTTGACAATAATGGCTGTATGTTGAGTTATTTTCAGAGGAAAGTAAATATGTACTGCTATACAAGCTGCACACTGACTACTCTAAAATATATCCAAGTTTCATTTCTATAGTATTGTCCCTTGAGAAGATATACTAAAATGGTTGCTGAAATGTGAGGGTGTACTCACTTTTGTTTCCCCATTCAAAGAGATAGAAGCTGCACCTGCAAACCCGAGAGGCATTTCAAAGATGGCCGCAGAGTGGAATGTTCAGTTCAAAAAGTATTTGTGCAATCAAGTCGACGATATCACTGGAAATTTTTCACTGGAAGCATTTAGTGATTCTGAATAAATGACTCTTATGAGCCAGTTCTTTTTATTGAATCGAAAACATACAAAGTGAATAGAGAAGCTTGATTCCCTTATGAACTATTCTGAGCTCTCACAAGCCAGTTCTTTTTAGTAAATCAAAAACATACAATTCAGTAGAGAAGCTTGATTCCTGAACTAATGACTCTTATGAAACAGTTCTTTGTAGTGCATCAAAAACGTTACATTTCAATAGAGAAGCGTGATTACCAAACTAATGACTCTTATGAAACAGTTGTTTTTTAGTGAATCTGAAACATGCAGCATGAACCAGAACTGCCTCTTTTGAGTCATGTTTTGGATGTAGTCTTTTGTTCTCCTGATTGTGTGGTATGCATTTTTAATCAATATGTTATTTATTAATTCACTTAATCCGATCACAATGTTGCACAACCACAATAAAAAGATTCTAAGTTAAAGAAGTTTATTGTACCAAACATATGGCACATTGAACAGAAATCAGTGAAAAGGCATAAGTGAATGTAGTGGACAGTCACATTAGATGACTTCATATCCTTCTGTGTCAGCTGGGGAATGTGAAAATCTGGCCCCAAGAAAGAAGTCACTCAGCAGAGGAGATAAATTACCACCATCTTTGTTACAGTCATTTTTAAGAACTTCCTCGTTTCATTTTTAAAGTGCACCATCATTGACATTTAGCTGGAGGCAACATAAGCTTTGTTAGTAGAGTGTGTGTACATTGCTCCAGCTAATACACATCTACGTGCTTTCATTGCCCTTCACTCTCTCTCTGTCTGCCCTTCCTTCTTCCTTAGTTTTATGCTGAAAAATTTAATATTATCAAAGAAAACCTCCTTGGTTGAATAAGGTTGAATAAAATTCTCTCTCACCGCAGTTAGATTAATGTTATCCCTTGTGACTGCGGAGGTAGGACAGAAATACCGCTCCATCACCTCTGTCAGCTGCTCTCGGATCGGAGCGTGTGTAAAAGCGAGTGTTTCATTTTTAAGGCGAAAAACGTAAGAAACGCTGCCAGCAGATTCATATTCTATGCATCGTCGGACCAGAGGAAATATGCAGCGTATACTAATTTAGTGAACATATTCTTCAGCCCACTGGGAGGTTTAAAACTTACGATTCAACCAGATGGATCCTCTTGAAGTTCACTGCTGCATTCTTTCTTGTTTTATCACACACACACATATCTTGGTTCATTAAACTCAATCCTTTTTAAGCATCATCACTGAAGGTCATCATCATGGCATTAAATGATGTGGATGTGCTTGCTGTGGTTATTTCACAATAACTTGAATGCAAAACACAAGAATGCAAATACAAAATAGGCAGGACACACACACACACACACACACACACACACACCCTCTTGCTCAAATGTAGTCAATAATAACCTTCTGTGCACATCAAATTTGTTTTCCCAGAAGTCTAGCTGGCTGTCTGCTAGATAAAATGTTGAAAAATGAAAATTCTGTCATCAATTACTCACTCTCATTTTGTTTCAGATCCGCATTAGTAAATGTGACAGTGCAATTTTTTAGCAAAAATGAAGTTGGAACATTCACTGTAATTTTTTACAGTATAGTTTTATTCCTGAAGGAATGATTCTTATGAATCTGTTCTTTTTAGTGATTCTAAATGTATTACTCTTACGAGCAATTAATTTAGTTCTTTGTAGTGAATCAAATAGGGCCCTATGATTTCCGCGAGGCGGAACAGATGGAATCACGGAATCCAGTCATAAAAACGGAATGTTTTATTTAATGTCATGGAATTTGTCAAAGTTTGGACGAATTAATCAAAAGTATGTCATCAAATTAAATCAAATTGCGATATGAACTAGTATGTGTAAATATTTAGCAGCAAAAGACTATTTAAATATGAATCCTGCATGTTCCATGTGTCTCTGTTTTTATGAATGGCGCAAATGCACGGCTTTGTTTACTACACATATTGGTGCATATGTGACGCTTAGTGTTTTCAGCATCTGCCAGCTCAATAAATGAAGACATAAATACATGAACAACATCTCCAGAACTGCTCTGAGAGTCACGTCATTCGCATTTGAACGTTGCAATTGAGTAAAATTTATAGTTCCAGCCGCAGTTGTATCCAATGTAGACACAACAAGTGTCAGTTACAGGTATTCACGGCAACCTGTCAAAATAAAAGTTTGGTGTAACTTAAAGATGACAGAAATATATTTTTAATATTTAGAATATTTGTACTATTACTACTACTGTTGAAAAATTAATAAAACTTTCCTTTTTAAATAATTACACAATAATTATTTCATGTTTTAATTATATTAGTACATCCCCTTTACTTGCCAAAATTTTTTTAATTTTCATTAATTAACCCTCTGGGGTCGAAGACCGCGCCGGCGCGTTTTGGTGCGTTTTTTTAAAAAGCCCTCTATATAAACTTAAATTACTTCGTCAGTTTTGATCGTACAGATAAGATAAATACATCAATCGAATCTGTAAAGGGTCTACTTTTATTTGCACAGACACATAATAACAGTGAAACGGTGAGTTTTTGACAAATAAAGAAAATATACAGGGAGTGCTGTGTGCCGCGTTAGTCTCTCTGCTCTTCATTTTGAAACGCGTCACTTAAATGATCAAATACTCGGCGAAAACAGCACATGGAGACATTATACACATACCTGGAGAAAGCTTGATATTTCTACTCTTAAACGAAGTAAGTCTTATCGAAAACAAATATTCTGTGATGAAGTAATCCTTATGAAAACAACGCGATGTCCAATCTCCCCCTTGGATCTAATTAAGTTTTAATTTGTCACCGCCCATAAGTTATTTTCGCTTTCATATTACAATTAGCCACGGGAGAAGCGCGGGAGTTAAACGCCCACATCACCGTCAACAAAGCGGCAAGACTTCAAGTTTATCTGGATTACTGTTCATTTCTGAAAGAAGAAGTGCTGAGAGGAATAAATCTTATATTTACCTCATCAGAAGAAGAACGCGATGTGACGCGCAGCAGATTCAACAGAGAATATATTCTACATTTACATGTAAGACTTTATTTATTAGCTTGCTTGCATTCGCTGTTATTGTGTTACTGTGACAGACTAAGTTGTATAGATTTTACTAGTAAGACTTTTTTTCAAACTATAATTACTGACCTCATCAAGTGAAACGTTATGATGTAGGTTTCATTTCATTGCATCTAAATGTCTCACGACTCAAGGATGTTTTTTAACGTTCTAGAAAAAGATGCGATATAAAAGTAATAGCGTTTACACTGTAACACTGAATGATAGAGTCTAAGAATGTTTAGACGGCATGTATTGCATACAAAACATGCTTGTGTTTATGACTATAAGATCATATTTGTATATGTATTTTATTTATTTATCGCAAAATGAATTAAATAAAATAAAAAAATAGCCTATGAGTGTTTATACTGAGTGTATGTTTAGACCATGTTTATTAGTAATACTCTGATCGCGATCTGCTAAACAATAAATTAGTTTCTCAGATATAAAACTCAGATGCAGCTTCAGATGTTCATCTACACTGATATTCTAGTGCAAAACAAGTTTCTTGACCACTGATGATGAGTTTTGCAAGCACTTAAATGTCAGGCATGATTTACTTGTTTCACTTGTTGAACAGAATTCAGGAAAAAAAACGCAAATGACACAAAGTCTGTTCATATCTGTAGATCAGAGTGCTCAATAATGTGTCTTTACCTTCATTATGAATGTTTTGATCATACTGTGTTAAATAAAATACAACTAATCTAAAACTCCATTCTCTGAATCTTCTCACATAGTTTTTTACCTGAGAGTGTCATTGATGGGCCATTAGGGAGGGCTTTGTGTGTGTCAGGTGTGAATCACTAAATATTCATGACCATTGTCAATCTCTTGCATATTGTCTTTCCATCACAAAACATGTTTTGGTAAATTTACATCAATATATTGTTTTCTTTGAATGAGTGAATGAGATGATTTTCACATCATTGTGTAGAAAAAACTCTAGCCTACCACATCCAGATCTCAAAAGCCTTGTGAACAAATATTCTGTCCGTGTTTCATTGCTGTTTTTAAGTGACTTTGATTTTTTTAGTTTTTCACAAACCACGCATAAACGTTGTTTTCTCAAAAACACAAACATGTACATTCATGTTGCTTGCATATTATTGTAGCCCAGTTTGTGCTGATTACAATGTAATCTGACTTTAGCCATGAATATGTTTTTAAGATACTGAAAAATGCACAAATGTCAGGGCATGTCAAAATTTCTTCAGGGCCCAAAAACACCCTCAGACCCCAGAGGGTTAAATAATAAATGCTTTTTTTTATGCCTTCTGTTAATACAAATACACAACACAGAATTTCTGAGTGAATAAAAAAAAAATCACAAGGCTATTGTAAGAATAAATAAAAGTTGTTATGCATTCAGATAATTAGACATGCTAAAACCAGAATTTGATAACAAAAAATGCTAAATTTATTTGGTCCCTAAACACCTAATTTTTGTTAACCTTTAATAAATTGATGTTGAATTGTATAAGTTTCACGATTTTAATGAATTAGACTTGCTTTTTTGATTAATAAGATTTTATTTAACCATTAAAAAGGAGTCCAGAAAAATTAAAACAGAACAAAATGGAATCCAGAAAAATTTAAATGGAAAAAATGGAATTTGGAAAAAAATAGACGGAATTTCATAGGGCCCTACTTAAAAACATACAATTCAATAGAGAAGCATGATTCCCAAACTAATGGCTCTTATGAAACTGTTCTTTTTTTAGTGAATCTGAAACATACAGCATGAATCAGTGTAGCTTGATTCCAGAACTGTCTCTTTTGAGTCACATTTTGGATGTAGTCAATGTTCAAATGTAGTCAATCATAACCTTCTGTGCACATTAAATTTGTTTTCCCAGAAGTCTATCCGGCTGTCTGCTAGATAAAATGTTGAAAAATGAAAATTCTGTCATCAATTACTCACTCTCATTTTGTTACAGATCTGCATTATTAAATGTGACAGTACATTTTTTAGCAGAATTGAAGTTGGAAAAAGTGTAGATTTAATGTGTATAATAGTAACTCTTATTTATGTATAATTAACAGAGCCAGCTATTGAGATCAGATATAGTCAAATTATATGAAAAGACTGTTCTTGAACATTTGTTTGTTATGCAACTTTGTGTCGAAAGAATGGAAACCACAGATACACTGCCAATATCCTCCTCCGTCCCTCACCTGGGCCTTGACTTCTTCGTTCCCCCGAAAACCAGGATTTGAAAAGGATGTTTGATAAGATTCCTATTGATCGAAGGCCATTTCTGCTACAGTTCTGTATTCCTAAGGTGTGCTGCCTCCTCTGAATTTAATTTAGCCGTAGAACATCAATAGCTCAACGTCAGTGGCTCCATCGCTTACTTTGGAGCCCAGTGGGGCAGCTAAGGCTGTTATGATGATTTCCCAGAACTGCTTTTTCCCCTCACGTGTTCCTGCATCTAACACAAATCTATTCATTACTGCTCACTGCGAAGGCAATTATGAAAAATTGATTTTTATTGATTTGTGGTATTATGTAAAGCAATTATGCAACTGTACTGATGATGGTGGTGAGTAACATGATCAATAGCTGTCGCATGTTTTTCAGACGAGATGTGGCGTTCAGTTTGGGAGCGCTGGAGCTGGTTACATCAGTGGTCTGATTTAATATAAACATCTCAAATGACTTGCCAAACATAAGGCTGCAAATAAGCACCACTCCTTTGAAAATCAGTTTTAAGAAGTTGAAAGAAAAAGAATTGTTCTTGAAATAATAAAAAAAATGCTTGAGGGAGTAGAGAGCTTTAACTGTTTGGAGAATTGGAAATTCAATTACAGCTGTAGTTTAAGCCAATTAGACGTTTTGTATTTCTTTTTTTATCTTGCTGTGTTCCTAATTTTTGTTACTTTTTTTTCTGATGCATATTGCATGATTCTGATTGGCTGTCTTCACGCAGCTTCTGAGAGACATGGTGTTACTTGGCTGATGTAATAAATAATTTTCAAGGAAAAAAACTAATATGTTTGCCAGGTTGGAGGCATCAAATCTTTCCTTTGAGGCTTACAGTAATAAGCAAATGCAACCTCAGTCGATACTGTTTTACATTTGTCTGTTTGTAAAATGATTGGCACTTATTACTTTTGGTCAACATTATTGCTCTTTTTTTCATCAGTGTTGTCTGTACAACTGTTCATAGACTGAGACTGCTGTGACAGCCATTCGTGATAGTATTTTTCTCTTCTCAAGATGGCCTGTTATTGTGGTTTCATCAGTTTGACACAAAAACTAAATGAATTGTGATTTTTTTTTTTGTGTGTGTGTGTGTGTGTGTGTGTGTGTGTGTGTGTGAAATGTCCTCCTCTTATATGGGATGTTCTAAGAACTTGTGCAAAGTTAGAGTTGGAAACATCTTGGGAAAAAATAAGTATTTTTCCACAAATTTTGTATGTATGCAAATTTGTCCTCTTCCTACATTTGTCATTGCTGATATACAGTAATATATCATTTATTAAGAAGGGTTATATTGACCTATTAAGATTTAGCTTACATCTTCCTTGTAAATATAATTTTTGCTATTTTATTATTTTAAGTTTTCAGAGAGATCAATAACAATTACAATTTTAACAATATTTCAAGTGTGATTTATTAGATTTGTTGTATTTTGAATCCAGATTTTCTTTGTAAAAGGTTATTCATACTGATTTTAAACTCAAAATAATAGCCACTATCCACCACCATTATAAAGCTTGGAGGAGACAGGATACATTTTAAAACAACCCCGACTGTGTTCGTCTGGAAGAAGAAAGTTGTATACACCTAGGATGGCTTGAGAGAAATTTTCATTTTTTGCTGAACTATTCTTTTATTTGCATACAAAAGGTGTTGGTAGCGACCCTCCTTAAAGTTACACACAGATTTTTTGACTTTTGAATACATTTACCTCAAAATGATGGGATCTATTCAGCAAGTAGCTATGAGAGAGAGCGTCACAGGAATATTGCATGATTATAAAGGTAGGGATGTAGTTAAAATCAGTCTCAACCAATTGACTAAAACATACACTGTTTAGTAGTGACATGAAAAATGAGGGACACATTTTTTTACATAAACTTTAAAAAGAAAAGAAAATACAAAATACATTTTTGTTTACTTCACTTTTTTTTGCAAAATCTGATATTTTTAAAAAACAACAATGGAATAAAATGCACATTATTTCAATATAATTTTCATAATATACTTTAGGGTTCGGGACAGCTGCCTCTCAATTAATTTACTAAATAAATTATGATTTGTATATATATTAGGGTGAATTTCAATAGATAATGGGACAACATTTTGCACCATTTCAATAGAATATAAGCCCATATAAGATATATTTAATAGTCTAAAGTAAAGATTTAAGAGGACAGAACATAGAAAAATATAGAATTGTTGCATAAAACAGCCTGTTGAGGTCCAAGGATGAAAGAGTGTGCAAAATGTTCCTGAAATGGCCAGGAAAGTTGTCAGAAACTGATACGAAAATGTAGAATATGGCCTTTTTAAAAGCTGATGTCCTTTTTTACAGGATGCCATAATTACAGCAGTAAAGCACCGTGGTAACAAATATGCCTCGCTTCTCAAAGGTTTGTGTGTGTGTGTGTGTGTGTGTGTGAGAACCTTCCTTCATGTAGTCCAATAACTTCTCCATCTGGATCTGCTGTGTTAGCAGACTGCCAATAAAAGCATCCTCACCATCTTTAGGTCTAATAAAGGCACAGTTTCTCAGTATGTGTCATGTCCAGAGGAATTGGCTCTGAGAGAAGCGAGCGAGTCTTTCAGATCTCTGGTCTGGGTTTATGAATTATACACTCACACATCAGGCCAAAGAGAGTAATGATGTTCACTTTCACTTCTTCTGTAGATCAAAGTTAAGCTTTATCCATCTTTCTTTCCACCTCTCTTTTTGGTTCCATCTTCATCCATCTCTGTCTCTCTCTCGCTCTCATACACACATGCTAAAATACACTCACAAACACACTTACACAGTAGTAGTATTAAAATCTTAGTGTAGGTGAAAGAGACAGAATAACTCTGATTCGCACAGTAAAAAAGAAGTAGAGGATGAAACGAAGTGGTGTGTGAATTCTGTGACACATCTGACAGCACATGCAGTGTGATTTGAACTGTAAAAGCTGGGAGCTGATCTCAGCCGCCGGAGCGTTAGACCCCATCCTAGTTAACAACATGCTACACAAGTCCTGCAGACCCTGTCCGCCACGCTGAGGCAGATCAGGGAAAACCTTTATTGGTCACAGGTCTTTTACAACACAGGAGGCTTAAATGGGGCTCTCAGTTCAGAAATAACTGATAGCAGATACACATACTAATTCTGCTAGTAAGATACTAATACTAAATGCAATATTAATTTACTTTAAAGGAATAGTTCATGCAAAAATGTAAATTCTTTCATTAATTATTCATCCTCATGTTGTTCCAAAACACAAATTCAAATATTTTTGATCAAATCCGAGAGCTTTCTGACCCGCATACCACAACGCAACTGACACATTCAAGACCCAGAAAGGTAGTAAGGACATTGTTAAAATAGTCCATGTGACTATTTTACAAGAATACTTTTTGTGCACAAAGCAAACAAAAATAACGATTTTATTCAACGATTTATCTGTATGTATTTTTTAAATGCATGGTACGAATACTAATTGTGTAACCTTTTTGATGGATTCAGGTAGTAATTTGTTAGTAGATTCAAACCAACGATTGTGGATGCTTTTGAGCATTTTATTAAAGGAAACTGTCTCAAAAGAGCCATTTGTTCTTGAATTAGACTACTCTGGCCACGTACACTGGTATTTGTTTTTGTGTGCGGGCGATTGCATGTGTTGTT
This sequence comes from Cirrhinus molitorella, assembly GCA_033026305.1. Classification (NCBI taxonomy): domain Eukaryota; kingdom Metazoa; phylum Chordata; class Actinopteri; order Cypriniformes; family Cyprinidae; genus Cirrhinus; species Cirrhinus molitorella. The sequence goes on along the minus strand of CM065141.1, from coordinate 6,210,655 downwards.
TTACTATTATTTTTTATGGTACCCGGTCTGTTTATCTCATCACATTGAAGTCAGACCGCAAACTCATAACTTAGACAAAATATAATTTCCTTTGCCGTGGCTTTGTAGATTCAACGGCTCAGCAAACACTGGTTGACATAAAGTAAGAGTACAGAGCTATAAAATTAATATGAATATCAAAGCACACATAATTTGCTCTCTGCAGAATTTAATGAGAAATCAGTTGACATTTCTGACTTTTGGTTGCTGGTTACAGCTGGCACAGTTTGTGACATTGTTGATATTTCTTCTAGAGATCATTAGACACAACTGAGATATTAAGGAGATCTGTGATTTTTTTTTTTTTTTTTTTTTTTGAGAGGTTTCAGAACACCGAGCACGACTTTACCCAATTTACCCACTTCAGACACTCACGCTGAGTCCTGCTGGTTTCTGAAAGCATTTCCGTCCCCGTATGATCCCAGGGGACACCTCTGTAGATTCAGCGAGACAAGTAGATGATGGCAGCAGAGGTCATGTTATTGATCATGAGGACATGGAGAGTGAGAGAGAGACAGAGACGGCAAAGGAAACCAAGAGACGCCGTCTGCAGTGAAGCGTCAGGGGAACAGAAGCCCAGCAGGGAAGCGTTTTGATAAATGAACGTCATTTTAGCGAGGAGACACTTGACTGTATAGTGCAGGATCTATTCATTGACGTCACTTCTAAAAGAAGTGTGTGGGTATTCGGCCATCCAGAAGTTGCTTTCAGCATTCTGCTGGGAACAGAAGAAGATGAGTAATGATAGAGGCATGATTCTCTCACATACGCACACACAAGCTCAAAGTACACAAGGTTATGAGCTGCCCAGCTAAGCACCGGATCCCACACATCAGTGTGTGGCGGTCCAGATACAGTGAAATTTCAGCTTCTATGCCCTGCTTTATTGAACCGAAGCACAACAAAATCACAGCTTCCGTGTATCAGATTAATGAAAGAGAGTCTTTTCTTCTCAATCCCTCCTGCTATTCACCTTTAGACATTTTAAATTGTGTGTGTGTGTGTATTTTGCTCTGTTTTGTGTGCATATAGTACCTGAAATTGCAAAGAAATACTTTACACTTGTCGCCGTGGCACGCCGTGTGTGTGTGTGTTATAAAGAAAACCCGCCTTTCATCATTTTCACAGAATTTATCTCCCAGTGTGAAGCTCTTTTTAGGGTGTGCATGTTTTTGTATCTGTTCCGTGTTTTGTATTAGGACTTTAGGAGATAAATGTATGCGGCTGAACCTTTGCAGCTCTTCCCTGAATATGTGTGTGTGTTGGAGAGAGAGATGGCCAGGTCTGTGAGCAGGTGTTGGAGTTAATGAGTGTGTTTCCCTCTGGAGTGTAAGACCATATGACCTTGTACGGCGGGTAAGACACGACTCCTTTGCAATAGCACTCTAATATATCACCTCTGTGTGTGTGCGTCTGTGTCCACAGGTTTTTGGGGATTATTATCATTTCCGGCACATGGGTGTGGTGAAAAGATCTTTGTCTGGCCATCGCGGGGTTCATGTCCGACTGCACGCCGAGCCACAGGTAACGACGAGACACACGCAAAGTCACTCACAAACACAACCGTAAGGATGACGAAGCGGAGAAGTGAGGTGGGAGGTAAAGAAAATATAGGGTGGGAGGCGATGAGACTTAAGAAGAGATTATAGGGGAGGACATGAGAGAAGGAATAAAAGAAAAAGGACAAGGTAGGAGGGGGGAAGATAGATAACAAGAAGAAAGGAGATGAGAAGAGATTAAATGGGAGGAAAAAGAGGAGAGAACAAGAGAAAAACACATTAAGAGGAGATGAGATGAAAGAAGAGAAGATTGAACAGGAGTTGAAAGAAGACGTTGTAAGAGGACAGGGAGAGTGGAGACAAGACAAAAAGGTTGGAGATGAAGGAAAAGAGAAGCAGTGCAAGGAGAGGGCATGAAAAGTTATATGACAAGATGGGAGGAGGCGTGATGGAAGGGAACAAAAGTAGGGGAGATGAGAGAGGAGGAGAATAGGTGAAATGGGAAAAAAATGAGAACGGAGGGAACAGGTGAGACAGTTGGAGAAGAGATGGGAGGAGAGATGAGAGAAGATGAGACAAGACAAGAAAGGAGAAGGACATAAGATGAAACAACAGGAAACTAGAGAAGAGACTAGGTGAGACAAGACAAGAAGGTTGGAGTTAAAATAAGAGGAGATGTGAAAGAGGGTGGATAAAAAGAAACTATGAAAGGATAGAAGACCAGATGGACAACAGGACCAGGAGACAATATAAAGTGAGACTAGATGGAAGAGGAGCAGGCAGAACAGGAAGAGATCATAGAGAGATGGAGGCAAGAAGAGAAAATGTCAAGCAAGTGGCAAGATAACAGGAGAGATGAGAAGAAATAGAGAGGAGATGAGACAAGACAAGAAGGAAAAGACAAATGAGACAGAAGGATATGAGATGAAACAATAGGAAACTAGTGATGCGAAAAGGAGACAAGATGAGACAACATAAAAAGGTTGGAGATGAAATAAGGAGATGTGCAGAGAGGTGGAGGAAAAGTTAGAGAGGAGGGAACGGAAGAGACGGAGTGAAGAGGAGATCACACTGAAAGAGAGGAGAGGAGGGCAGAGAAAAAGAGGAGATGGCAGGAAAGAGATGAGAAGAGATGTGAGGAGACAAGATAAAATGAGACAAAATGGGAAAGGAATAGATAAAACAGGAAGAGATGAGAGAGATGGAGCCAAGAAAAGAAAATGTGAAGCGAGTGGAACACATGTGATGTTGAGAAAGGAGGAGAACAGATGAAGTGGAAATAATGGAAAGGGAGGTAGCAGATGAGCGGAGAGGAGACCACGTTGAAAGAGAAGAGAGGAGGAGAAGAGGGCAGAGGAATAGAAGAGTTAGCAGGGGAGAGATGAGAAAAGATGAAAAGAAAAGCAAGGCAAGGAGAGAAATGGAGATGAGAGGAGATTAGACAAGACAGGAAAGGAGAAAAGACAAGAGACAGGAGGACATGGGATGAAACTATAGGAAACTTGAGAAGTAAAAAGGAGACTAGATGAGACAACACAAGAATGTTGAAGATGAAATGAGAGAAGATGTGAAAAAGAGAAACTATGAAAGGATAGTAGACCACATGGAAGAGGAACAGATGAAACAGAACAGGAAGAGATGAGACAAGAGAGAGATGGAGGCAAGAAGAAAAAATGTGAAGCAAGAGGAACACATGAGATGGTAAGAAAGGAGATGAGAGAGGAGGAGAACAGATGAATTGGAAAAATGAGAAGGGAGGGAACAGATGAAACAGTTGGAGCAGAGAGGAGACCACATTGAAAGAGAAGAGAGGAGGAGAAGAGGGCAGAGGAAAAGAGGAGATATCAGGGGAGAGATGAGAAGAAAAAGAGGGGAAGGGGAGACAAGAATAGATAAGAGGACACAAGATGAGAAGAGAAGAGGAGGAAGGAGTAAAGAGATAAGACAAGATGGAAGGAGAAGAGGTGAAAGGAAAGGCGATGGCATAAGACCAGGCAGCAGGAAAGAAGAGACAACAAGAGACCAGAGGAGATGAAACAACCCTAGAAGGTTGTAGATGAAATGAGAGGAGAGGAGAGGAGAGGAGAGGAGAGGAGAGGAGACAAAAAGAAAAGAAATGAAAGGTAAATATATGGAAAGATAGGAGACACAGTGTGAGGAAATGCGATAAAACAGGACAAGAGAGGAGAGGAACTGATACAGGAAGTGATGAGATGAGAGGGACTGAGCCAGGAAGAGAAATGAGAAGGGAGGGTAACGGATGAGACATTAGGAGAGGAGATGGTACAAGAGGAGGCCAGACGAGAGGGGAGGAGAGGTCATTAGCATGCTGTGACAAAGTAGTTGGGCCAGAGTCTCAGATGCTTGACTGACTGTGATTATTGTTGTGTATGAGGTGTTGTGTGTGTGTGTGTGTGTGTGTGTGTGTGTGTGTGTGTGTGTGTGTGTGTGTGTGTGTGGTAGTACTGAAGTGCAGGACTCTGGCTATGCCGATAAGTTATCTGAGAGCAGCACAGGCGTCCCAAGCGACTGAATATTTGGGCCGCTGGCTGCAGGCTTCCATAGATCTCCTGCTGACAAGCCTCTTATCTTCACTCTCTGAAGCTTCAGACACTAGTTAAAACTCAGTGCACACTCCGGAGATCCAACTACACGGCTAATACCGATGCCCTCCCAGACCCCACCTGCCCACCAGACGGCAGCGAAAGAGACCGGATGACTCCTAACACTGATACATGACAGCGGCGAACGAGAGAGGGGAAGATACAAGCTGGATTGCAGCTCCCATGTGTGCTAGCCTCTATTTATGCAAGGCTAACAGCATCAGGGTTCCGCTCGGGGCCCGTTTCTGTTGCGGTGGGTCAGGCATTCTCGTTGCCAGGGTTCATCTTGGCACAAGCCTCACGCGTACAACGCGCACACACGCATCGCCTGCTCTGCATTCCGAGGTCAGCACGGTTTTATGCTAATGAAGCAGATTTCTGAAGGCTGCCGCTTGTAAGCACATTCCCTCCAGCGATGGGAATTTACACCAAATTGAATGCAGGTATGTGAGCGTCTTCTCCCTCGCTAACCGGAATTTCATTCGCTCGTAAAAAGTCAAAGTGGACTTCTCAGAAGTTTGCTGCGGAACGAAGGGCAGCAAGACGTGAAAGGAACAGGAAATGCATTCTTCTTCCAAATCTGACCTGGCCTAGCTTCACATTTGCTGTTTTTCATGATAAATTTAGCCCAGCGCTGGTAATACAGCAAAACAAGGGCGTAAAGGATGACTTGCTCAAAGGGTTTCAAACGTGTGTGTGTGTGTGTGTGTGTGTGTGTGTGTGTGTGGTATTTGTGTGAATTGCCCTCGTCTTTCAGCAGAACACTAGCTGAACACATGGTACTTAAACGAATATAATAAAGCTGCATGTTTTGTACACAACTGTTGATAATTTTTCCTACAAATTTTTGATACATATCGGAATGATTTCTGAAGGATCACGTGACACTGAAGTTTTCCATCACAGGAATAAAGTTTAAAATATGTTAAATCAAAAAAGTTCATTTAAATTGCAATAATATTTCTCAGTATTGCTGTTTTTACAGATTTTTTTAATTCAAATAAATGCACCCTTAGAGAACATAAAACATCTACAACGTCACCAAGGCTTGCCCCAATTGGCCTAACAAGGGTACTACAGCGATCAAAAGTACAAATATGTCTGTCACGCAAATTTTTGGGGTATTTTGCATTTTTTGAAAAAACTGCAAACTAGTCCTAGGTTTTTCACCCGACCGGAATTAAAACCACTGCAGGAAGATTCTCTGGAGAGTGACTTTTACTAAAATAGTGATTTTCAACGGAATGGGATCTTCACCAAACTCACAACTTTCGTGTGTCAAAAACATGGCCAACATAGAACAATGAACTTTGAGCACCTAGTAGACAAGGTTAACAGAGGTCGATCAGAACGAAACTCGGTGAGCCTGTTTTGACTCACAGCCCTAAAGTTCTGTGAGAAATTTGAAAGAAGTCGGCCACTGGGGGGCGATAACGCATTTTCCAAGGGTGTAAATGATTGCATATTGTGCTGCTTTTTTACATATACGCACAATATTCATATCGTACGATTAACCTCCTCCTTCTGAACTATTTTGCCTCTAGAACCACAGCTGTCAATTAAACCGTTTATTATCCTCTTAAGCTCTTTGGCATATTTTGGATTTTTTTGCCGATTTTGGCATACCTGAATTTAAAATAGCGCCCTACTCACATACATTGGAGTAAATTGATAAAAATGGTCTCATAGAATATACCCTAAATCTAATTTAATTGTTTTTATTTGAAAGTTATTTAAGATCTATTTGGTCTAGCGCCCTGCAGAAAGTCCCATTCCTATATACATTGGGCTAAATGGATAAAAATGGTCTAATTTTACACAAAACACCCTAAATTTTAACAAACGGGTGGAATAATTCATAATTATTATTGTAGTTGTTCACAATCCATACTTTCACAACTCTGCATTGTGACAGCGGCTATCGCACGGCCCGTTTCACGTCTTTTGAACCCTCCTTCCATAAATCAAAAACGAATTGGGCTAGGAGTTTGATCGACATCTCTTTGGACAGATCTGATTGGGAGCATTTCAGATATATGACACATGACGAGATTACGTAATCGACTGTCAATACAAACGTGTTAAGGCAAAACTAGTAGAAACCGCACCATTCAACTCAATCGCAAGCATTGATCGAGAGCATTGGAGATGCCACTTTTAGCACATGGAAGTAGTAATCGGAGCAGGAATGTGACGCAGATGTTTAATTTGTTTACAGAAATAATTTCCATCGTTGGGATGCTTTTGATCATCATTCTCTGTAATGTGTTAGATCAATGAAAGAAATTACATATTCACATTTTGGGGAATGAGAGCTTTCATTTGATATATGACTCTATATCTATGTTTGGTAAGTTTGAACGATATGAATATGAATATTATTGCGTCGCTCTTCACGGGGGGTGGCTTGATTGTGGGTGGCAAATTCAGACCCTAATATCTTGCTGTATGTAACATAAATGCAAAATTGGTGCATGTATTCTGAAAGGTTGGATTGTAAGCTTTCAAAAGATATTATATATGTCTATATTTGTGCTCCAACACGTATAATATTTAAAAAAAAAAAATACACGCAATGACGCAATTCCTATACCGGGATTACGAGCTTAAGGGGTTAAATGATTGAGAAAATGTACAAAAAACTAATTTTGCGAACTAGTCCTAGGTTTTTTTTAATCAGTCTGGAAAAAAAAAACACTGCAGTATAATTCTTTGGACTCTCTAGGTCAATAATTATCAAAAAATGTTGAAATTTACCCTTTGGGAAGCTGTAACGGTTCATTTAGAAAAGGGGCCTGTCCAAATATACCCAAAAGTCTATAAGGCCTAAACAAAAACTCAAAACTTCACAAAACACATGTGACACGTGTTTCTAAACAAACATGCAAAGTTTTAGGGAGATCGGACCACAGCTGGCGCTGTCATAAACGTTAAAAAGCACCATTTTTCTATGGTAAATGACCTGGATTTGCCTTGATTTGGCTTGATAAATAATATGTAATGTCTTTTTCATATGTGCTCAAATGCCTTAAAGTAGACTAAACCTGTTATAGTTGTATCTTTAACTTGTTGTATGAACAAAAAGTTAGTCTAAAAGTTGATTTAATTTTTAATAACCTAAGAACTTTGCGTGTTAAAATTTCTTTCAAAAAGTACACAACATAAGCTCTCATTTTGAGTGATTCATTGAAGTGAGGGAGTAATCACAGGCAATTCACTGCGGAAATTAGTTGGCTGCTTCCATTCATCATTCAAACCATCTACTCATTTGATTTGTCAGTCAGTTGAATTGCTTCATGAAAAAATAAACACTCCAATTGAGTAATTCAGTTGCAAATTGGACTATATGTAGTATGTGCAGTCAGTAAGTCCAAGGCAATATAAAGTTGTCTTGGCTATATGTTTTTTTCACATAGCTCCACTAATCCATCTGTTAACCAAGAGACGGTTCGTTTTCCCACTGACGCCAAAATAGAAAAGACAGTACAGTAAATTACAGCTTCAAAGCACACGTGTAATTATATAAACAATGCATTGAGCTGAAATGCCACACTCGTGTACAGGTGTCCTTTCCAAGAAAGAAGGTTCTATCCTAACTTTTTTTTATACAAGAATGAGGCAAGAGTTAGTAGATTTAATCAGTAGGCTCTCTGGTCATCTCCTTGTAAAATGAATCCTGTATATGAGGCAGAGGCCCTGTGGACCTTTAAACTCATTTAAAACAATTGTTTTGCAGAGAGAGCACTTCATACGTCCATAAGTCTCTGGTTCCTGATTAGATTCCAGCCTCCCCTGCTAATACCTCAGATGCAAATGTTAGTGTCTGTGCGCTGTATGTTAGCCATGTTCGTCTCCTCACACTAAACACTGCTGAGAGGACACTTGTCACCCTGGACGCTAGGGTATTTTTATAGCAATAGCCAAAAATACATTGTATGAGTCAAAATGATCGATTTTTCTTTTATGCCAAAAATCATTAGGGTATTAAGTAAAGATCATGTTTTTGTACATTTCATACCGTAAATATATCAAAACTTAATTTTTGAAAAAGAACTTTTAGACAACTTTAAAGGCAATTTTCTGAAGTTTTTACAAACCATACATCAATGGAAACCTTATTTATCCAGCTTTTATATAATGTAATCTCAATATAATCTCAATTTTAAAAAACTGACCCATATGACTGGTTTTGTGGTCACATTTTTATTGCACTTTGATAGATCAATAGACTTAATGCAGTGTATGTTTAATGTAAATATTTGTCTAAGATGTTAACTAAAATTCCCTTAGACTTAGAAATTAGCAACAAGAGTCAGTCTATTCAAAAATTATTAAAGAGATCAATTTCTTTCTTTCACACACACTCACACATAGCTAAATGAAGTGCTATAAAACAGCAGGTTGAAAAGAACAGCGCAAGTTAGTGTGAAATATGGGTATTTTTAGAGTGAGGACAAACTGTGCAGAAGGGACGTACGTCCCTAGTTAAAGGTGAAAATAAAAATGAGTGTGATTTACAACGATGTAGGTGTATGATATTTACAATATTACCTCTAATGTGTGTGTGTGTGTGTGTGTGTTATTTTTAGGTGATTTGGGCAGAGCAGCAGATTGCCAAGCGAAGACGCAAGAGAGACATTCATGCTGAACCCACAGATCCAAAATTCCCCCAGCAGTGGTACCTGGTATGTGAAAAGCCACTGTATGTATTTACATTGAGGTTGTACATTGAGCTTCTGAATTCGACGTGTCTAAAGTGTTTTACATTGGAAAAGAGACCGCCCTTGATCTGTGAGCTTTCACATTCTCTCTGATTCTTTCCCGCTCTAAATCCCCCTTGTCTGTTTTGAAATATATAAACAGCATTCTGTGTGCTTATAGTCTCAACACGACATGACATCAAAATGCATCCTTTTTTACTTGGTTAATAAATGTCTGCTCTTGTTTTAAATGATACATCAGTGCTTGTTATTCTAAGGACAGAAATGTTTTTCTGAATTTTTATCATAATATAAAAACTTTCTCAGCCTTTGAAACAACTTTCCTGACCTGACCAAGGCTACTGGGTGGATCTGACTGGCGAGGACAGCCAAGGAGTTCAAAAGAGGGCCTCTTCTGCTTCCACTCGTTTTTAGTGTCTCAAGCTACATTAAAATTAACCGAAAGTTATCTCTGAGGTGACTGTGAATTTAAGTTGATTTCAAAAAGAGTCATCTAACCACAAAGCACAGCACACCACAAAGCACAAAGAAGACTGACAGTGAATGTCAATGGGGTCCAAAACAGCATTGGACTTCTGATGCTATTTTAAAGCATTCAAGCACAACATGCAAATAACAACTTCATTTATTATGTTCACATAAGGAGCTGCTCTTGAATGGACAAATACGTTCATATACATACAAACAAATATACATTATTTTAATAATTAAACAAATTCAGTTAAAAATGAGTTGCAGACTGTATTAAAAAAATACAGTTGAGGTCAAAAGTCTACATACAACAATAGAATCTGCAAAATGCAAATAAGAGGGATCATACATTTATTTAGTACTGGCCTGAATAAGATATATCACATACAAGACTTTTACAAATAGTCCACAAGAGAATAATAGCTGATTTTATAAAAATGTTCAAAAGTTTGCGATGTTACACGATGTATTAAGAGCCAGGGGTATAAACCTTTGAGCAGTATAAAGATGTGTACATTTTTCTTATTTTGCCTATTTTTGTTTTTCATTTAGTACTGCCCTTCAGAAACTACAGAAGATACATGTTTCCCAGAAGACAAAATAAGTTGCATTTACCCTGATCTTAAAATCCAAAAGTTTTTACCCCCCGGCTCTACAAACGCAGCTGTGTGTATGTAAACTTTTCAACTAGGATATTTTTATAAATTAACTATTTATAAAGGAGAAAATATATATTGTTTTTTTCTCTTGTGGACTTCATGGACTACTCTATATTATTTTCTCTTGTGGACATCTTGTTAACATCTTTCTGTGAAATATCTTATTCAGGTCAGTACTGAATTAAAAATAACATGCATTTATTTTGGTAAAATAATTAACATTTTGCAGATTCTGCAAAGTTGACCTCAACTATATTGATATGTATAATTAATATATAGATTTGTCTTACTGCTTTTCTTATAAAATAAAAGTGTGGTCCTTTTATTGGCTTGCAGTTTTTTTTTATTCAGTATAATGAAAATTATTGAGTTAAATTAAAAAGTCTGCTCACTTATTAAATAAAATAAAAAAAGGATTATTAAAAAGCATTTTTGGTCAAGTGCATCCAGAATTTTAATTTCAGTGCATTCCTAGAAGTCAGATTAAATGCAATAATATTTCAGCCTCATGTGTTTATATCCTATCAAATCACAGTGGACAACAGTCCCCCCCTACAGTATTTCCTGCAGAATATTCTGTTTTACTTTGAAACACATTACAATTGTAAAATGGGTTGCAAATGTTGTTGTCAAATCAAACGTGGCGTAAATAAGCCATGAATATATAAATATTTGTTATTCAGGTTAGTCCTATGACCTGCACGCACACACAGACAACAGCCAAAGCGACTGAGCAAATGTATTGATGGTCACGTACACTGACAGAGAAGACACAACATTATATTAACCTTCTCAGAATCTTTTTCAATCATTTTATTAAGTGTTGACAGATTCACAATGAGTCTGACTCACTGAGTTTATACAAAACTTACACAAAATAATTACTATGTGTGGGTGTTTGCATTAATACTCACTCACATCAGTGTGTCTTCAAATGTTTGTTTGCGTAACTGCTTTTAAATCTCTGTTCTGTATTCAGAGCATGAGCCCTTGTCCAAAACATATTAATGCGTGAACCGAACGACCAAAGAGCATCCTAGGACACGGATGACAAAACAAACGCCAGAGCTGCCGTTCTCCATTAGCATACTAATCTATTAAAGTTTCGCCTCCTTCACAACCTCTTTTAAGCCACATCTGTACATGTTACTGTCAAACATTACCCGAAACGCAGGCGCTTTGTGCTTTCATACTAGAAAATGGAGATTGTATCATTGTTGACAAGGGAATGAATGCTTTTTAAGTTGTTTACTCTGAAGAAGCAACACAGAACGATGAGCAATTTGATTCTGTCTGCTTATTTTTATGCTTTTTGTTAGGGGGAGAGAAGGTTGCGAAGGGGGCAGTTATCTGAAGACGTGCCAATTGAAGTTTTCATTGTGCTTCTGCACCCAATTTCCACATTTACGTTTAATGTTCGTCTTTCGACGTTGAAGGAAATATTCAGCTGTGCCATTTAAAACAGATGGCATTGAGCATGAAGCAAAGTCTGAGGAAATGAAATAGAGCGAGAGAAGAAGATAGGACCAGAACTTCACTAGGGAAAAAGCTGTCGGGTTAAAAGGAATGAGTTTCCACACCTAGTTGGGATCGTCCTGCCGTCAGGCTGCCATCTGGGAGAAAGAAGTGTGTGACTGTGTGAGCAGTCATCTTTCATTAGCATTAGCTCCTGCGGCTGGGCCTTTCTCAGTGGCAAGAGTAAAAAAATCAGTGAGTGTGTGTGTGTGTGTGTGTGTGTGTGTGTGTGTGTGTGTGTGTGTAAAGTCCTGCAGGTGGGCTTTCCCCTACTGGGAGGTCTTGGTCAAAGACTCTGTTAACTTCCTCCTCTCAGAATGGCTAGAAGGGCTCGTGTTCTGCTGTGCTGCACACAGGAGCTTTACAGAGACCAACATTTGCCTTTGCTGAAGGGAAATAAAAGAACTGAGGAATAATTTCTCCAGTGAACGTGCATGTAAAATCTGACTAATGGTTAAAACTCGGTTTTCTTGCAGTACAACCCCAGTCATGGAGACCTGAATGTGAAGGAGGCCTGGGCTGAGGGATTCACAGGACGAGGAGTGGTTGTGACCATTCTAGATGACGGCATTGAGAAAGATCACCCCGATCTAGCCAGAAACTATGTAAGCCATCCTTTTTCACAAACTGTACAGAAAACAGTGATATTTATTTTCTTTATTGTGGTCAGTAAAATATATTTATTCAGCAAGGATGCATTTTTAGTTCACCTCAAAATAAACATTTTGTCATTAACTACTCACCCTTATGTTGTTCTAAAACTGTACAACCTTTATTCGTCTACAGATCACAAATTAAGATATTTTTGATGAAATTCGAGAGCTTTCTGACCCTGCACAGACAGCAACGCAACTATCACGAGTCCCAGAAAGGTAGTAAGGACATTGTTAAAATAGTCCATGTGACATCAGTGGATCAAATTAAATGTTATGAAGCTACGAGAATACTTTTTGTGCGCAAAGAAAACAAAAGTAGCAACTTTATTCAACAATTTCTTCTCTTTTGCATGAGTACTGATACTCTCGTTAGCGTGCATCAAAGAATGACACAAAAGAAGTCTTTTGTTTCAGATTGTCACTTTGGAGAGCGTGAATCGCAAATAATTTGGAGTCAAATCAGGACCTCGGTGTGGGTTCGCAAATCATTTAATTCAGAGCGGCACTTCGCTGCGCATTTTGCCAATCATTTGCTTTGGATTGAAACTTTGCAGCAGATACGCAAATAATTTGATTCACGTCAGGACTTTGGTGTGGGTTCGCAAATCTTTTGATTCAGATTGGAACTTCAGAGCATGTATCATGACTCATTTGAAGTCAGATCAGGTCAGATCTGATCAGATCAGATTTGGATTGGAACTTTTGCAGCGGGTTCGCAAATTATTTGATTCACATCAGGACTTCGGTGCAGGTTCAGAAGTCTTTTGTTTCAGATCGTCACTTTGGAGAGCGCGAATCGCAAATAATTTGAAATCTAATCAGGAATTCGGTGTGGGTTCTCATATCATTTATTTCAGAGCGGCACTTTGTTGCACATATTGCAAATCATTTGATTTGGATCGAAACTTTGCAGCGGGTTCACAAGTGTTTTGATTCAGATTGGAACTTCAGAGCACATATTGCAAATCATTTGATTCACGTCAGGACTTTGGTGCGGGTTCACAAATCTTTTGATTCAGATTGGAACTTCAGAGAACTTCATGAATCATTTGAAGTCAGATCAGGACTTTGGTGCGGGTTCACAAATCTTTTGATTCAGATTGGAACTTCAGAGAACTTCATGAATCATTTGAAGTCAGATCAGGACTTTGGTGTGGGTTCGCAAATCATTTAATTCAGATCAGGACTTCGGTGCGCGTATTGCAAATTATCGAAACTTTGTAGCGGGTTTGCAGATGTTTTGATATAGATTGGAACTTCAGAGCGCAGATCACAAATCATTTGATTCACATCAGGACTTTGGTGTGGGTTCGCGAATGTTTTGATTCAGGTTAAAACTACAGAGCGTGTATCATGAATCATTTGAAATCACATGAGGACTTTGGTATGGGTTTGCAAATCATTTAATTTAGATTGGGAAATCATTTGATTGACATCAGATCTTCGGAGTGTGGATCACAAATCATTTGATTTGATTTAAATTGGAACTTCGGTTTGCGAATCTTTTGATTCAGATCAAGCATGCACTGCAAATCATTTAAATTTAGATCACAAAGCATTTGATTTAAATCAGGCATTCGGTGCAGGTTTGCGAATCATTTAATTCAGATCTGGACTTTGGAGCGTGTATTGTGAATCATTTGATTTAGATTGAAACTTCGGAGCGGGTTCACTAAACTGATAGGAGCTTTGGAGCACTTATCACAAATAATTTGATTTCGATCTGAACTTCGGAGTGTGGATCGCATCAAGACTTTGGTGTGGGTTCACGAATCATTTGATTTTACTTCGGTCTTGTGTATACATATGTATACATTGTTTACTTCATTGAAATTAAAACATTTTGACTAAAATCTACATCACTCTGATATAAAACTGATTTTTCTGACCTTTTATTTCATATATAAGGCTCGGATGAATAGTGTTGGCAGATTTAATGTAGTTCTTTTAGGCATTTATGAGCATTCATGAGCTCTGCCCTCTCAGGTGCACTGATGATCTTGTAATTTATATTTAATTCATTGACATTGACGTTTTCATTTGTAATTATTTTATCGACTGTTACAAAAACCTGAGCTGCCTGCCTACACAGCGCTCATGAGCATCATATATATTAGTCACTTAGTAAGGTGGACTAGTTTTGTATTTTTCGTCTTTGTTTATAGCAGTGGTGCATTAAAAGGAATAAATTTATATGTGAAACTTTTTGAGATGGTTTCATCATGTTGCTGACATGATGTGATGTTAGCACTGCCAGGGTAAACTCTCTATTTGTTTAACTGTGTCTTGTTAAATTTATAACATTTAAAGCAAGCCATCAAAATGCCACTTGTGCAACAAATTTGCCATTGATTATAAATTTATGTCATAGCATAATGAACATTATGTATCAGAAGGACTGTGCAGTCAGTTATATTTTTAATCATTGGTTTTGAACACAGGCAGATGGACATTTTTGGCCATTGCGTCACATCAAAAATCTCGCAGATTTTTCTGTTTCATGCCATCGCACTCTGTCTGAACACATATTACATGAGCGGCCTGTAAGAAACCCATCTGATATGCATGTGGTGGACATGACCTTAAATCAGCCTAATTATACAGGGCTTCATTAACACTGATGAGTCATTCAGATGGCCCACTTACTAGTCAGTTTTGATAATATGTAATTTTGCACATTTCTGGTTCACTGATTTCTTAATGTTCTGATTCACAAATGGAAGTACTCTGGTTTCAGTAATGCAGTCAGGATTACGAAAAACCTAAACATAATACCTGGTTTTGCATAGAAATTAGACTCTTCACAGTGGCTTCATGAGGTGTTCGGTGTTACTGAACATTTCTTTTCAGCCTTATTGTACATTCTTTCCCATAATGCGTTCTGCTTAAATCGTTCTTGCCTCAGGTGTCTCAGGGGTTTGCCGCATTTCACCTTAACTGTCTCTACGAATTGAATTCATATCAGTTCTCTGCTTAAGAAACATGTCAGTGTGGTGTACATGACCCTGAATTAGCCTATTTATACCTAGTGCTTGATTATTGAAATATGTAGTTTTGCATATGCCTAATTTGAATATTCAAATTCACCTGCAAAGCCTAATAATGCCTACTAGGTACAGTTGAAGTCAAAAGTTTACATACACTTTGCGGAATCTGCAAAATGTTAATTGCTTTTACCAAAATAAGAGGGATCATACAAAATGCATGTTATTTTTTATTTAGTACTGACCTGAATAAGAGAATAAGATATGTCACATAAAAGATGTTTACATATAGTGCACAAGAGAAAATAATTTTACATACACTTGATTATTAATACTGTTAATACTTGTTACCTGAATGATCCACATGTTTTTTTGTTTGTTTGTTTAATGATAGTTGTTCATGAGTTCCTTGTTTGTCCTGAACAGTTAACCGCCTGCTGTTCTTCAGAAAAATCCTTCACGACCCACAAATTCTTTGGTTTATCTGCATTTTTGTGTATTTGAACCCTTTCCAACAATGACAGTATGATTTTGAGATCCATCTTTTCACATTCACATTTTTTCATACAGTCACTGTTGGAAAGGGTTCACTTCAAATAGACAAAAATGCTGAAAAAACAAAGAATCTGTGGAACAAAGGATTTTTCTGAAGAACAGCAGGCAGTTTAACTATTCAGGACAAACAAGGGACTCATGAACAACTATCACTAAACAAAAAAAAACTCAGAATCGAAGACCAGGAGACTCTTGGGTATCTTCATCAGAGTTCTTTATTAAGAAACACACTGCGTGGTGCTGCAGTCATCAGAAGTTCAACTGAGGCAGTGATACATTGAAGTTTATATACATTTAGGGGGCAGTGCTTAGAAATGAAGACAAAGCACCTGGGTAACGACCTGCCACATTTCACTAGTCTTAATCCAATCATCATAACTACTCAAAGCCATTACAAACAAAAGGTAAAAGGTGAGAGTCTCAGTAATCTGGCTTTTTTGATGTACAATAAGAGAACAGGAACTGGCAGGAACCTCTTGCTACAAACTTGAGAGAATCATTTGTCTGATGTCATCATTTTTACCATCAATGCTAAATACATTGTACTTCACCTTAGTTGTTATGTGATGCTATGTCAGAACATAGGATCAGCAGATCTTTAACAGATTCTTAAATGTACAATCCCACACTGTGGATCATTCAGGTAACACATGATTAAGAATCAAGTGTGTGTAAAATTATTTTCTCTTGTGGACTATATGTAAATGTCTTTTATGTGAAATATCTTATTCAGGTCAGTACTAAATAAACAACATGCATTTTGTGTGATCCCTCTTATTTTAGTAAAATAACTAACATTTTGCAGATTCTGCAAGTTGTGTGTAAACTTTTGACTTCAACTGTAGGTGTGCATCCAAGCAATGCAAAATAAAATGGAGTGTATTTCTCACTGACAGCACAAACCTAAGGTTGAGTATTGCAATATGAACCTTTCGATCTATCTTCCGTTTTATTTTAAGGATCCCGACGCCAGCTATGATGTGAACGACAGAGATCCAGACCCTCAGCCCAGATACACACAGCTGAATGACAACCGGTAAGAATTTCTCTCTCGTCTTTTTCTTAGCCGTTCCAATCAGTGCATTCACAGCGGGGGTTGCCAGATCTGTCAGACTGCAACAAACATGCCATATTGCAGAAGCTCTTTGGTTGTAAATGTTTCAGAGGTTCTTTCAGGTAACGAGAGCCAGAATCTGTCTTGGGTAAACATGCGCACAGCAAACTCCGGCTGCGTTTGAAAACCTAGCGCGCCACCTACCTAGATTGCATTTTGGCTGCGTTTGATCAAGGTAGGCAGCTCGCTAGGCATTGCATCTGCTTTTCTTCTTTTTTTGGTGCACTGATTTAAGATGTGATGTACAGCCAGTAACTGCAGTGCTTAGTATTTTCTCAGGGATATAAAGTGGTTGAACCACGTTGTTCGGTAGATTTAATGCAGTCAGCGGAGCACCTGCCGTTCAGAGACATGCACCAGCGGCTGTTAAATACTCATGAAAAATGCATTTCAGAGGAAATCTCATAACTGCACAATGTGCCTTTGGATTCTCCATAGGGAGCACTTCCTCCGACGTCTCCAATGCTTCTGTCTGTCTTTCTTTTTTTGTGTGTCTCTCTGTCTATCATGTAGCAGCAATCAGTCGCCTGCTGCAGCACCGTTGAAATTAACCGACCACTGACCTCTCTCCACAGCACTTTCTATTTTTTCCATCATTATGTTTGAAGAGCATATTTAGAGATGCGCAATCTACAATATATCTGTCCTCCATTTTGCCTGTAAATCAGCTTAGATTTAATTTAGCGCGCTGAAGACATTTGGATGTTTACTCTTCCTTTTTAATAGACTTGTGGCCATTAAGCATCACTTGATCAGCCGTAATGGAGGGTAGACCCATCCCGTCCTTTTAACCCCCAGACCGTTTCTTCATCCCTCCACCCTGAAATCTCCCAGCAGCCCATCGCTCTGCCGTCAGGGGGATTTGCTTCAAATCTCTTGCACTCTGGGCTTCCTGCCAGAGCTCTTTCTCTTGTTTTTTCTTTTTTCTATTCTGTTCAGAATCTCACAGCAGAAGGACGGAGAGGAAAGACTCCAAATTCGGTATCTCCTCAGAACAGGGCAGCTTACAAAGTTGCAGAAGCAAATCTTCTTTAACGAATCTGTTAACACTGCCACCGTCTTGTTGGAGCGCCTCTCTCAGCTACTAACGCGCTGAAGTTACTGTCTTCACTCCTGCTAATACCCTCGGCGCCTACTTAAAGTGTGACAGTCTCTTCGTGGCAACAGTGGAGCCGTAACAAGCATTCGTTACCCTCTCGGTGTCCAGACACACACACATATCATGATCAATCAGTGGAGGAAAGTAGGGGGAATCCATCCCCACACCTCAGCAACCCGGCGCACAGGAAGTGTGCCACATCTTCAACTCCTTGGCTGTCAAGATCATTATCCTGAACTGAATCGGTTCGAGTCCATGAAATGAGAAGCAAAATGCATGACTGTGTCAATAGCCGAAACGTTGAGGCGGTCTTATAGAGAGCAGATTGCATCAGAGGGATTTATTCCATACAGATGAAAGGCACATTATGGATTCTCAAGCTAATTTTATGTTGTAAAGAGCAACCAAGAAACAGGTTTCTTTTATGAAAAGCGGCCCCTGTAAAACCCGATCTTCAGATGAATTGGAGCCTTGGCTATTGAGCGAAGCACATGGGAGAGTCGTCAAGCGCTTCACTGTGATTAAATGAAAGATAGTGCCAGTGTTGCCAGGTTAGTGTTCGTTCGTCTTTTGAAGACAAAAACACATTTTTCTATATAGCCTATATACTGACACAGGCGTCGGTGTCCCCACTAAAGAGTAATTGTTGGCTTCATGGCTTTTATGCACGGATGGCTACCAGTGCTTTTAGAAGCAGAGGCTTTTCATTGTTTTGTCAGAAAGATTGAGGGGTAGTACAGCTTTTAGACCGCTTATTTTTTATTTATTTATTTATTTATTTTTTCAGCGAAAAAAGAGTGCTTTCAGTCTGGCACTGTATTTTTTCTCTGCAGTCTCTTTATAAACAAACTGCACATTTTTGCTCACCAACACACTTGGACAAAAATTGGACACTTTATAACTCTCATTATGTTTTTTGTTGTCCTGGATGGTTGTCCTAAAACCCCTTAGGATAAATAAGAATCATTGGAAGAGATTATTTATTGTCCTTTTATCGTTAACAAATACGTTTTTTTTTTTTTAGTAGGGATGCACAGTGTAATACAATATCAGCTCATAATTTTTTCACTGCATTGGTTGCTATTGGATTTATACACTCCTGTTCAAAGGTTTTGGGTGAGTGAGATTTTTTTCCCTTTCCCTGTCAGCATTTTTGACAAACGTTGCCAGCCACAGACAGCATTTTTGATCATTTTTTTTTTTACTAAAATTTCTTGGCCCCCAGAATATTTAGTTGTATGAATATCTAAATGTGCAATACATCAAAATTAAGAACAGAGCCTTTACTTTTAAAGAAAAAATGTGTTTCGTTTTAGCTTCAAACAGGTACACTATCAGTCAAAAGTTTTTGAACAGTAAGAGTTTTAATGCTTTTGAAAGAATTCTCTTCTGCTCACCAAGCCTGCATTTATTAAATTTAAAATACAGCAAAATCAGTAATATTGTGAAATATTTTTACTATTTAAATGAACTGCTTTCTATTTGAATGAATTTTAAAACGTGATTTATCCTGGTTTTAAAGCTACATTTTTGGCATCATTACTTCAGTCTTCAGTGTCACATGATCCTTCAGAAATCATTCTGATATGCTGATTTGCTGTTCAAGAAAGATTTATTATCATCATCAATATTTAAAACAGTTGAGTACATTGCTTTCAGGATTCTTTGTTGAATAGAAAGATCCAAAGATCGGCATTTATCTGAAATAAAAAGCTTCTTTTTAACATTATACACTATACCATTAAAAAGCTTGGGAGGAAATTATAGAAATTAATACTTTATTTAGCAAGGATGCTCTAAATTGGTCAAAAGTGATGATAAAGACATTTGTAATGTTACAGATGATTTCTATTTCAAAAGAACTTTCTATTCATCAGATAAACCTGAAAAAAATCTACTTAACTGTTGTCAGCATAATAATAAAAATAATAATATTTTTTGAGCAGCAAAATGAATATTTAAATGATTTCTGAAGGATCATATGACTGGAGCTTTGAAATCACAAGAATAAATTACATTTTAAACAGTTATTTTAAATAGTACAAATATTTTGAAATGTTACTGTTTTTGCTGTACTTTGGATCAAATAAACGCAAACTTGATGAGCAAAAATAGACTTCTGTAAAAAAACCTAAAAAATCTTACTGTTCAAAAATTTTTGACCGGTAAAACTATTTTGAGCAAAAACCTGAGAAAATAGTGTTTTTATCTGGATCAAGCATACTTCATGGATTGACATTTCACTCTGTAACATTAGGCACTTCTGATTTAGGCTGTTTATCATTGATGATTGTGTGTATCGAGTGTATAACAGGCTATGTTTACACTAGTGCATTTTTGTTTTCAAATGTTTAACTTTTGGTATGGTTACAGCTATCGTTTACACCAGAGCCGTTGAGAAATAGTTGCGACACTCCCATAGGCTTTCCATATAAACTGAGGAATGTGGAAGTAAAGCGTGTCATGAAGCGGCCAATAGTTCCAAACAACCAATAGTTCCAGCATTGAAGCCCATTCATTTCAGCGCTTCTCAAGCACAGTCGCTGGTAAATTGAAGAAATGACTGCATTTTTTGACATTTGAATGCATCAGCTGTAGTCTGGCCAGTAGTGGTATTTTACAAAGCGTGTTATAGTTAGTTTATCGTTAGATAATAAACAGTTATACTATAATTGCAGCTAGATAACGTGAGAAACGCTGTAATAGCGACCATGACCAGATACTAGTTGTCACATTTTTAGTTTTTTAGTCTTTCTGCAATCTTTCCCTCCCTGTAGAAGGTTGAATGAGTTTCAGTAAAGACTGCATTCAAGAAATACAATAAAAATGTATACTGAATGCAATTGGTTGCCTTGTGTTTTTTTTTATCACATTATTTTAAGCTTTTCTATTATGTTAAATGCCATATTTGCTTGCCTTTTGTAATTTTCACTTATGTCGTATATGTGAATATCATAAAATAACATGAGTAATTCACTTTTTTTAAATGTAACAATACATCGTTAAATCGAAACCTATAAAAAAATGAGTGTTTGATCATGTCCAAATGCACATTCAAATGTATTCAACCCGAAAAATACTACACTAACTGTAATATAAATACTATATTAGAAAATGTTAGCTTTTAAATGATCAGGATCATTATTGCACACATTATTTAGTACAACAAAAACTCCTCAAAATATTAAATAAATAGAACTGAACTATACATTACCATTATTTAATTGAATAAAAGTTACACTTAAAGTGTTTGGTCACATTTGACTGTCAAATAGTATGAGAACATATTAATGCTGTCTCTTTATCACTCCCCGGAATAAAATTCGATTGTAAAACGTATTCAGAGTAGCTATTAATACACAATCAATGCACAATATGTGTTAATAATTACTCGAAATTGCTGCAAATATAGTGAAACTGCTGTCTATCCTACTTAAACCCATTCAAATACATTGACAGCGCAGAGTTGTTTGGAAGTATTGCGAGCTCCACGAGATCAAAGCGTGTCGCAACTCCTTGAAAACAGACATTCGAAAACGCTGCAGACACTGTTTTAGTTTGAAAACTCCGGACCATAATGGAGACTTTTGAAAACCATGGTGTGGCTGCCCACATTCGCTTTGTATCATGTGACATGCGTTTTCATGTAGTGTGGATGAAGATCGTTTCTGAAACGCAGTGAAAATGAAAGTGTAGACGAGAATCAGTTTCATTTTAAAACACCGTTTTAAAATGAAAACACACTAGTGTAAAAAGGGCCACAGTGAAAACGTAGAAGCCCAGAAAATTCTGTGTTTGGTGGGGAAGCGCTGCATATATTCATCTGTAGCATTAATTATATACCAGTGATTCAGTTTTAGTTTTCCAACGTTATATGGCCATAATCTCATATATATAGAGATGGATTTGCCACTAATGCCTTGTCCTCCACTGTTGCTCGCATTAACATTTTTGTGATTGACTGTGTTTCACTTGTGAGTGATATTTCACTAGTTGAGCTTCTGTGTTAATTAAATTTCCCCCTACAAACAATGCAAATGAGTTTAGTTTTGTTAAGAGTCCCGTCTGGGTTCGATTTATAAATAAATTATCCATAAATAATGTTTTCTCCATCATTTACTAATAAACTCAGCCAGAAATTTGTGTGTGTGTGTGTGTGTGTGTGTGTGTGTGCCCTGAGGCTCTGTTCAGTCAAAAATCACACATAAGCGAATGATGGATGTTATAATGGCTAATTAAATTAATTAAGCGTTAAACATTTAATTAGTCATATAGTCTTACTCAAATATAAACAAATAAACGTGTAGAGCTTTAAAATATATATATTTTAGAAATATTTATGAAAAATATTTGTTTAAATGATTCCAAACATGGACTTCCTTTTCAACCAGCTTCAATTCTTTGCTGGTCTAAATTTCTTCAAAAATTCACACATGAGTCTTTTTCTCAAGGGAAAAAATGTGAAAATACAAAAGATGCATCTCCATCTGCTGTTCATTTCTATCTTGGAGAAACAATTGAGATCTCATATTAAATAGATCTCATTTTCGTTCCTGCGGGATATCGCCAGGTGCTCAAAATGATACGCTGATCCAAAGACAGCTGCCGCTCTTTGATACGTTCTCAGAACATGGCACCAAGAGACTATTTCAATGCGAGTCTACTGAGAGAGAGACGGAAGCAAACACAGAGACAAAGGGAGACAGTTTCCTGTATTGAAGGGCATCGTAAGATGTTCATTTCCTTCACATGTCCTTTATATTCTCTTTGTTGCTATGTAGAGATGCCTAATATCCACAAAACGTTTTCTGAACCAACTCCACACTGGCAGCGCATGTGAGCTCAAAGCTCTGTGTCGTTTTAGCAGCATCATGCTAATGTTAGATATTCATCCAGCTACTGAAGAGGGTGGAGGAGGATGGCGTATATCTTTGTTTTCATAGCCACAAGTGTATACACCTGCTTTAATCATACCCCTCATAAGCCTTTTTACCAGCTCTCAACATCTTCAGGATTTGAGGCTTTTACACTAATGTTCATTGGGTCTGGTTCATTTGGATTGAACTCTCTGGCAATGACGATCGGACAGTAAAGTGCTCTTTCAAATTCAAATAGAAGTGGCAGAAATGGTTTGGCGTAGACTGAGAGCTGGAATGACATTAATGGTATTTCTCTACGTCTCTCTCTCTCTCTCTCTCTGTCTCAGTTTGTGCTGTTGTTGTGATAAGTGAGATATGCGCTTGCTGTTGTGGGGATAGTGAGAAAAGATTTAGGCGTATTTGTTCTTATACACTTTTATTTGGCTCTGTTTGTTGTCCACTTGAGCCAGAATAAACCTAATGAACCTAACCCTAAAGTTCTAACCCTTCATTAAGACCAAATTCATCTCTTTGTGAACATCTTACTATCATCATATTATAAACACACACATAGAAACTAAGATTTTCAAGGCAACCTGTCAAAATAAAAAGTTCGGTTTAACTTGAAGAAATTGTGACAGAAACATATTTATGTACAGTAGACTGTACATCTCAGTGATTACAATAACTATGAATTATTATTAAAACATTTTTAAAGAATAATCACAATTTTTCTTCCATGTTTTAATTTAACAGTAAACAGTGCTGTTGTGCAGCACTTTGTTTGACAAAATAAAAGTTTACATTTAATTTGACTATAAATTTAAATGTTTTTTAATTTTTTTTTTTTTTGTAAAATGTTTTTTAAAGTGTCATGATTTCAATTAGACATGCTTTTTGATTAGTAAAATTTAATTTAACCTTTAAAATGAGTACAGAACAATAAAAATTTTTACATTTCTTAAAAATGTAAAAAAAATAAAAAATATAACAGATTTCATAAGGCCCTACATCATCTAAACCTTACATATTTATTTTTTTACAAATTGTGATGACACTGTTAAATGCAGTATTTGGCATATTTCAGAATTAATATTTATTTTTTAACTATACAGTAAAGTATTGTGATTCCGTTGTATTATTTAATGAATGATTTTAGAGTTTCATTTGAGTTTATGGAATTGTAGTATATTTTATTTAATTAATTATCGAAATATAATTATGCATGCTCATTTAGCTTATTTTTGTATTTGGATTACCTTTGGAGTTATCTAAAAATCAATCTTTAGTCATTTAATAACATTGTAAAATGGATCAGCAAATTTCAAAAAGATGTGATTTGTAAAATTGGCCAAGAACACCCTAGAAACCATCTAGTATAGCAACAAGAACCTTAGCATTGCGGCACAGACTTTTTTTTTTTTTTTTAAAGCTCTTTTTAATGCACTATTTACCTGTTTGTTTGTTGTCTTAATTGTGGTGTTTAATTTACTGATCTTTCGGAATTGGGTAAAAGTCAGCTTGGAGACTCTTTTTTTTTTTTTTTTTTGTACATCAATATCCAGGTTTCATTGGCTTTATTAAATCAATAAACAAGACCTTAAAAGTCCTTCTCTTCCTTTCTCTTTCTTTAATTCTAATAACGTCTGTGATGGATGGATTGTGTAAGGTGGCTGTCAGCCAGAGGTCTAAATAACACGGTTAGGCACGAAGCCTCTGCCTCTCCACTCAACCCCTCGCCTCACGTGACCCAGACCTGTCAGCCTGCCTTTCCAGCGCTGTCGGGCCTCTGGAATCTCATCAGAGATGCTGGATATCTGCCCTAACATCCGCCGCTCTCCGCCAGCCTGGCAATTGAAGCTAGAGACTTAACCGTGACAGGGACTTCAGGCTAGAAACGGTGCTTCTGAGTTCTGGAATGCGCTTCTGCAGTTGCGTCAAAGAGCTGGCGACGGTTTCGCTGCCACTTCCGTCACCCTCTCATTTCTCATGCCATTATCTGAGATTCTTTCTCTTTATTACTGGCTGACTCTCTACCTCCTCCGTATCCCTTTCTCATTCAGGACATGTGGGTTTCCGAAACCCTGCCCGAGGGCTGAGTTTAGCTGGCTGGAAAATGCACTAATCCTTTTTAGAGTGCTTCCTAATCCAGGCCTATTGAAGAGAGGAATAGAGATGCACTAGTCTACGACACATGGACGGCTTCCATCAGCGTACTGTACACAGACTCATCACGAGTTTTCAAGGGCACCCGGTGCCTCTGAGCGGGGGAATTGTAAATGCTTGAATCAGGGAATTGAAAGGAACATAAAACAAGCTGATAGAGGGCTAAAAAACAAGGAGACGGAAAGAATTAGAGCATGTCTCCGGTCCTGATTTCAGTGTGGTGCTTTCGTTGCTGGCAGGGATGGAAAAAGAAAGTCGACTTCCATTCAAGTTCATTTTCACTCTCTTCTCTGCTTCTCCCTGGTGGGCCCTCAGACAGATCGTTGTGGTCTCCGCAGGGAAGGTTGAGATTGTTGGTAATTTTGCACCTAAATAGATGTGAGACAGGGAGGGGAGAAGATAAGAAACTGATCCTGTCCACCATGTTGTTTTACTTTCCAAGCTGCTGCATCCAGAAACACTTTCTGGCTTACTTAATGCTTTTTATATATATATATATATATATATATATATATATACAGTATATATATATATATATGGCCGTGCGGCGTGACGCTCTGCTCAATATTCCGTTCTATGAATGTGCGTTCAATAGAAATAATGTAGAAATAAAAATAATATATTGATATTTAATTATTATATTTAATATATTATAATATAATATATTATATTTTATTGTGTTCATTTCAGTAAAAGTGTGGTTATTTTATTGGCTTTATTGGCATTTTTAAATGTGGTATCATTCAAATTATTAAGTTTAATTAAAAAAAAAATCATACAAAATTACTTTATATTATTTAATAAAATAGTACAGCATTATTACAAAGAATTTTTTGTTTTCAGCCTCTGCTGCCTCGAATATGAGCACATGAACACATAAACCTAATCTCTAGAACTGCTGAAAGTCACTTCATGACATTACGTTTTTAGAAAAGCTATCGTCATATCATATAAAAACAGCAACTTAAAGGTCTTCACAGCAACCTGTCTATATAAAAGTTTGGTGTAATTTGAAAAAAAAAAAACTGTGACAGAAAAAATGTAATGATGTACTTAATGTAACGATAGTACTACTAATAAATACAATTATTATTAAAACATTTTAAAAGAATATTTACCAGAACAATGTAAATGTAAAGAGAAAATAATAATAATAATAATAATAATAATAATAATAAACTATTTTGTTTTATAAAATCAATAAATTAGAAATGCTTCTGGTTATTAAAATTGAATGTAAGTTAAAATTTTAACTATTAAAATGGAATCCAGAAAATTAATGGAAAACACAGGATTTGGTAAAAAATAAAACAGAATTTGAGAAAAAAAAGACTTAAAAATTCATTTTTTGTTCGACTTTTAACACATTTCTGTTCAGTTGTGTAATTTTAATAAATTAGTCATGCTTTTTGTTTATTATTTCTTTTTTAATTTAACCATTAAAACAGAGTCTAGAAAAAAATGGAATCCAGACAAATTAAAATGAAATAAATTGAATTTTGGGGGCATAAACAAATACATATTGTTTGCATAAACAAATAAATGCATTAAAAACAATGGCTGGATTTTAACAGAAACTTTTTGTTATTTTATATGATGAGTCAGAATGATAAATGTTAATTCTTAAAATACCAACCCTTCAACAACAAGGTAGCCTATTTTCCATCAACCAATTAAGATTATAACAAAAATTCGGTCCGATTTTTGCATTGCTCTGAGCAATAATGGCAGACAGGTTAAATAAAAATGTAAATACACTGTCTGAAAACAGATGGCACTTGTGGAACAGCAGAAGTAGAGTGTTTTCACATTTCACATCATTTAATTAATAATTAAAATACTAAACAGGATAAATAAAATAGCCTCAAAGCTGATATATCAATTATGTCTTGGCCACAGGTAGCTCGCAAGCACGTGTTGGAGACCCCTGTTTAAAGGTAAAATGTGCTTTTAAGAAACTGACAAAAAGATGAATCAGCAGATGGAGGCTTACAGCAGATACACTCCAGCTCTTTTAACATCGCTCCCTTGAGCAAAGTACTTTACAGATTTCCCACCAGGGTTGTCGCTTCATAATGTCCGACACAGTGTGAAAATGTTCATTTTTAATTAGCCTTTTCCATTGAATCTATCTGGGAAATCGCTTCTATGGGTGTGAACTGAGGTCTTAATGAATATAAGCCAGTTGTGCTGTCAGCTTGACATTGATGTGTAGCCAATCAATTTACTCTTTGCCACCGCCACCTATGGTTGAACCATCATTTATGTAAAGGCACACAACTCGGACGCTTGTTATTGCATCACGTGTGTTCGCATTCTTTTCCCCAACTACACATCATTTGAGCTTGTCAGCGTTATTGTGACTCATGGCACTTTAAAAAATACTGAGACCAGTGTTATCTGAATCAGTGTTTTTGCACCTCGCTGAGCTGTGAAAGGTAAATTAGCTGAACAGCATCTCTACAGAAAAAGCTTTCTCTGCGGTAGGGAACTCTAATCATCCGGAATAAGGTTTCAGGTTTATAAAGCCGTAGATTTGATCTGGTCACGAGGTGCCGAATGAGTAAAATCTGATTGTGAAACATTACGTGGACTCGGCTATGAAACAAAGCCCAGGATTGAGTCATTATCCGTTACCGCTGCGAATAAATGAATGCCAGCGCCCGAGGATTGCGTTAAAGAACAAACACTAACTTTTTACGAATTGACAGGCTCAGGCTGTGCTGTCCACACTCAGTAGTAAATGATAGTTTGATTGCTTTTATGCTTGAAAAGCTGCCAGTGATGCGACCTTGATGTGTTTCCCGACTTTAGAAGGAAAGCCTTTTTCCTTTTTTGCCAGTTTGTGTTTGGACTGAAAGGTTGTGTTATGGTCCTGACTTGTTTTGAAAGTCATAGCGTAAAATAACTGCCCTTACCCTTGACTGTGCCACAGCTCAATAATGATACCCATTAAGCCCTTGAGATCAAGACACGGCCACCGATCTGTCTTTTTGACTGCATTTGAAAGTTGTGATGGTAATATGCAAATTAAACATGGTGAATTTAAAGGAAGAGTTTGTACATTACACAACCTCAAGATTATACAACCACTCGCTTTAAATCGCTTACAGTCGATCTGAATAAAATGTTGACAAAGCAAAGCGGTTGAGTTTACCTTGCTGCCTAGTTCTGCGGTCACATTTACCGTAGTTCAGCAAATTTCAATACTATGGAGCCCTTAAGGGGACATAGTGATGGGAAAAATGGTGTTTCACAAAATTTTGTGCTCTCTCAAGTTTTGAGAGTACTTTGTGAGTAAGCACTACATTTCTTGGGGGAATGCAAAACATTTGTGAGAGAATGACAGAAGTATTGCAAAATTATTTTTCCTCCCATATCAGTGTTTTTTCATCTTCATGTCCCTTTAGGGGCTCTGTTCAATAAAAATCCACACAATCAGGAATTTCATAAGGGCAAAACATTTCCCCAGGCAGATTTCGCATCAGGTTCAGATGGTCGTGCAAATTCACCACTTTGGCCAACAGAAAGGTTTTTGGTTTGAAAGTGACTTCAGTGACAATTCATTTGGGATGTGACGAGATCTCATGGTACCAGTCGGATCTCGCGAGACATGACGATATCCTTGCAAAACATTTTGCAGTGTTTACATTAGAGCTCCACGATTAATCCTTAAAAGTTTGCGATCTCTGTTCAAACACCTACACAATCTTATTCCTGAATGACAACAATTCAGTGGTTTCTATTACGACTGTTTCACATTTCGCTGCTCACTCTCCACTGAGGCTTACTATGTCAGTCCCTCCAGGCTTTCACTAATTTTTTTTGTGAATTTTGCAATCCAAATGCTTGATTATGTGGTGGTAATTTCCAAAAATTTGCACAAAATTTGCAATGCTTTTTTTTATAATTATGATAGCACATTTATCAAATTCCCATCACCATCACACGCTGTCTGAAACGCGTCTCTAGCTTGTGTGGGCTTCAGGGGTGTGCAAGAACAGTGCGTAAGTAACAAATTGAGTTCTGTTTCATTTCTCCTTCATGTGGTTTTAAAAAGTTTTAACTTTTTTTGTCAAATCAATCTGTGAATCACATACCGAAAGGTGGGGTCTTGGCCTGCTCCGTATCACGGATCAACTACAATCCATTTAAAATAATACATCTTTAGAAAAATGTTGTACTATATTTCAGTTAATAATTATAAATGAGTGGGGTTTTTTTTGTGAGACCTTCATTTTTGCGATTATTTTGCGTTGAGATGGCAAATTATGCAGGATCACAAAAAAATGCAACATGTTGCTGATTTTGCATTGGATTCAGCAATCGCAGAATCGCAAAAAACTGGGTCTGCTATGTGAAACAGGTGTTAAAGTCATTAAAATGATCCAGAAAGAGCAGCACAGTCTTTTCAATCACATAATGATCATTATTTCTGTTACAGACATATAAATAACAAAATAATAATAAAAGTTTATAGTTTGGGTATAAACACTTATTGTACACAGTAGCAATCAAAACGAAAGTATCTTAACACTAGTATGTATTGTAACGCTTATCCTGTTCCATCAGGAGGTGGAGACAACTGGACATTTAAAACAAGTCTTTATTAATTGAGACACTGACTTCATTTTTTTTTTTTTTCCGATATATTTTTTTTACATTTTTTCTATTTTTTTTTTCTTTCAGAATCGTTAGAGAATCGTGATCTCCAATTTTTTAAAAACATTTCATAATTCAGGATTTATTTTACAAAAGTTATTTTAAAAAGTTAAAAAAATACTCATAAATTACTACACTCTATTTACAGTAGACAATAGACCTTTTTCAGATAACATTTTCTAGTATACCCTGCTAACATCTGACTAGTTGGCCATCCTGAGACATCTTCGTATAAAAGGTGTGCAGAAAAGTCAATTTTTACTGTAGGCAATTCCCTTATGCTATACATTACGGCTGCAAACAACCTCCAAAACGAGCTGATATAAAAACTGTATTGTTTATTCATGAGGTGTTCCCAGCTATCAACCATTCGTCATGATAACTGTCATCTCGCCTAAGACAAAACGTGTAAAATGATGCTTTATTGCAAACGAAGGCTTTACAACCTCAGCATGAAAGGAATTTGTTCAATTCATGGCTATTGCCCTTTATAAGAGCACGAACAAATGTGTCGTTAGACTGGATAAATTATGTTAATTGTGAGGAAAGGGAAAAAATTGAGCCGCCTGCTAAGCAGGTTAACTAGCTAACGTGCTTGTTAGCATATAGTAGTTTTGATCTCATTCACAGCTTGTGAAGAGATAGATCCTAATGGATGTATCTGAATAATACACATGTTTTCTCCTCTGTGTGATAAAGGATGTCATCCTGAAAGTGTGCACTGTAATTCCACATGCCCTGGAGAATAGGTTCAGTCACAATTACAGTGCGTTTTGAATTACTAGTACACAGCAGGCTTTGTGGAAGGCAGAGAGAGTGTTTTCATGTCGTGTATTTGCTCGGTAATCAGAAACGGATCTTAACGACCTGCATAATGGCCTGTCAAGAGCCCCTGCTTTCACCGTCCGTGGACACCTCCCTCCTCAGCAATTATTGATTTGATGAAATATAATGCATCGAGAGGCTTAATCAGAAGCTATTGTTGCCCACCTGAGCTTTACACATTTAACAAGATCACCAATTTTTGAACCCGCTCCTTATGACACGACTTGTCAATGTAAGAACTTATATTTTAAACCTCAGCAGATAATATTTTAAAGAAGATTTTTTTATGTAACACATTTACATTGTTTAACTTGCTTATTGAAAAACTTTTAAAATTACTTTTAGAGCAAATATTGTCTAAAGAAAATGTTGATTTATATATTTTTATGTTGTAAGTGCCTATGTGTATAAGGCAAGGTTCAAAAGGAAATCGCCAAATACCAATGACTTGTACATACACTATACACTATACAAAAGTATTGGGACACCTCCTTCTTTAGAACAGAAAAAGGCACTTCCAAAGATCTGTTGCAACAGTTTTGAAGTGTTTAAAATGACTGTACCCATATGTACAAATCATTAGTGCTTGGTGATGAGTTTTTGTCTCAAGGTCTGCATTTAAATTCACATCAAAAGGTGTTCAGATGGGATTAGGACTTTGCTTTAGTCAGATTAGTCAAGTTCTTCCACGCTGACTGAATCAGTTTCTTTTTGAACCTTGCCTTATACGCAGAGGCGCTGTTAGAATAGAAAAGGGTCCTGTCCAAACTGTTGCTATAAAATTAGAAGCACTCAGTCCCCTAGAATATCATTATATGCTTAAACATTAAGATTTGTACTCATGAAAATTAATTAATGGAGCCGAGCGTTAGTTCTGGCAGGTCACGTTAGTCAAGCTTGCATCAGCTGATGCTCAGCTGATCCACGTCTAACTATAGGAATGCGATGCCAGTCATAATTCCCTTTATAAGGTCCATTCAGTCATTATTCAGCAGCTATCGCTTTGCTCAGAAGCTGATCACCCACCTCCATCCCCCACTCCTCCTCTCAAGGACTTGGCATTGGATATTTCTTGTTTAGTCAGACCACTGAATTGTCGTTACATATAATAATCACTTACGACATTAATGATATTGTTGGTTCTGTTCTGTTTACTCTAGGGGGGTTATTCATGCTCTCCCTGCTCCTATCCATGCTAGGCTGCATGGATGGTCAGGGAGTGTTTGCCCAGAACAGAACCATACCCCCAACCTAAAATACATGCTAATTGTAAGTTATCTTTACAATTACAAACTCGAACTCACAACCTCTTGGTTACAAGTCAGACTCCCTAACCATTAGGCCACGGCTGCCCCAATAGTGGGGGCACCACACCGGGTGCCACTCCTGTCAGCTAAGAACAGGAAACTGAGGCTACAATTCGCACAGGCTCACCAAAATTGGACAATAGAAGATTGGAAAAACGTTCCCTGGTCTGATGAGTCTCGATTTCTGCTGCGATATTCGGATGGTAGGGTCAGAATTTGCCGTCAACAACATGAAAGCATGGATCCATCCTGCCTTATCAACGGTTCAGGCTGGTGGTGGTGGTGTAATGGTGTGGGGGATATTTTCTTGGCACACTTTGGGCCCATTAGTACCAATTGAGCATCGTGTCAATGCCACAGCCTACCTGAGTATTGTTGCTGACCATGTCCATCCCTTTATGACCACAGTGTACCCATCTTCTGATGTCTACTTCCAGCAGGATAACGCGCCATGTCATAAAGCGCGAATCACCTCAGACTGGTTTCTTGAACATGACAATGAGTTCACTGTACTCAAATGGCCTCCACAGTCACCAGATCTCAATCCAATAGAGCACCTTTGGGATGTGGTGGAACGGGAGATTCGCATCATGGATGTGCAGCCGACAAATCTGCAGCAACTGCGTGATGCTATCAAGTCAATATGGACCAAAATCTCTGAGGAATGTTTCCAGTACCTTGTTGAATCTATGCCAGGACGGATTAAGGCAGTTCTGAAGGCAAAAGGGGGTCCAACCCGGTACTAGGTGTACCTAATAAAGTGGCCGGTGAGTGTAGAACTTTTAGTTTTAAATAAGGGCATTATGATGTCAACATTTTTGGAAATGTGGACAATGGAAATGTCATAATTCTTGTCACCAGTGTCGCTAGTTCGTTTTTGTTTTAAAGCTGAGTTTTAAAATGCAAACATTTCTCATCTACACTGGTGTTTTAGAAAACAATCTCCATCTACACTACACTCACAAGTCACATGACCACCCAGGTGGCATACATCATCAAGGATTTTTTAATTTAAGAGAAGTAAGCGTAATAAAATTGACTGTTATTTCTTGGGGTGTAAAAATACTGTAATTTCTTTTTTACTTTACCAATTTAATGGTTACTTATCTTAAATGAGCCTCCGAAATTAGATGTAACAAATGAGCATGATGTTATTGTTTACTTGGTCAACAAGGAGACACAGAACAAATGTACGCAGCCACGCCATCGCAGAAAGTCTCCGTTTTGGTGAACAAACGGAAACACACTAGTGTAAACAGCCTAATACTAGCCTAAATTAAAAAAAAAAAAAAACCTCAAGCCCACTGAAGATATTGGTTGCTGAAGAGTCAACAATTAAAAAACAAAAAATAACTTAAAGCAATAAAACAAAAAAACTACAGCAGAACAAAAAAATGTTAAAAAGCTACATACATTGTATAAAGTAATCAAATGTATACAGGGTGTCCGTGCGTCCTTAAAAAGTCTTAAATAACGTTTTCCAAATATAAGGCCTTAAAAAGTCTTAAAATGTCTTAAATTCATATTCGATGGGTCTTAAATTATTTTGGTCACTACTGCTAAAATATCTTCAGTCTGACGGACCTAATGACTGTTTACAATCATTGGACAGACCGAAGATTGACTAAAAAAATAATCAGCAAAGCATCGAAACGCAAGAATGATTTTTCTTATTTTAATACATTCAACGTAAACAGCGTTTGATAATGGATAGTGTATTTCTCTTATCAAAATCGCGTTGCCTGTCTCTTAGTAAGAGACTTAAAAACAAATGAGAGAAACAGCACACGTGAAGAAACTCACTGTGGTAAAAATTCAAAATGTGTAGTTTATTTATAACAGTATTAGTTCAGTAACATACCAACGGAGCTTTGCTGAATATTATCACGAAATGTTACATTGATTTTTCAGTAAACAAGTACTTAGTCAAGTAGTTACTTACATTTTAAACACAATATTTACTGTTTTGTTCCATTTCATTACCATTTCATTTTCCAAACAAGGATCACAGCGGCACATTCTCTGATCTGAATGATTCAGAGTTTTGAATGATTCAGTTGAAATAACTCATATTGACTCGCTCATTAAGTGACTTACTGCCGCCCTACTGGTAATTTAGTAAAAGTATGCGTTTCCCCCCATCATTTCTTATTTGTATATTCATAAATGCATTTAAAACATTAATCTCATAACATAATTTATTGCAGTTTTAATTTTGCAGTGTAAATTATTTAATCTGACTGATAACAGCCCTATATTGTCTGCTGATAAGAAAAGTTCACTGTATGTCATAGCAATAAATATAATTTTTGACAGCGATAAAATTTTGTTTTCTTTTTACATTAAGCACATTAACTATTACGTGTATGTATGCAATATAATTATTTCCATTTCCAATTTTAAAAAGTTGGTTTTAAAAAGGTCTTAAAAAGTCCTCACAGTGTAAATTAAATGTATTTCTTCTTATTAAAGTTAAGAAAGTGATTAAGTCAAAAGCAGTGAGAGATTTTCTCGCTTTTTGTTGTTTGATTAACATGAACGAGAGACATATACTGTTACGCATGTTTACTTTCTCAGCTGTTTGCTTTCACTTAAAACCTAAATTACTGTGTTTACAAGGATACTTGCAAAGACAGGCCTTTTGACACATACGTGTCAATGTGTATTTAACCTTTCAAAGTCTATAAAGTGGGAAAAATAACTCGTCTTCACGTGTGCGACCCATAGACAGCACACGCATATAGCAAACTGAGTTGAGTCGCTGCTGATTGCATTTCAATGCTTAAAATTACGTTTTTTTAAACTGGAATGCTTAAAAACATATGCAAACAATATGTTTTCATGACCACAGCAATGTCATGTCAGTGTGGAACCACAATAGAGACAATAGCCCAAAATCTCTACATTTCTGCCGGTTAATTGTGTGTACCGGTATATCGGCCACCCTTACTACTGTGTGTTGCTTGGAGACACTGAACAGTTAATTCTACTGTACTGCTTCTTTTTTCATTAACGGAGCAAAAATAGGAAATAACTGGCAATGTTGTCTAAAATGTGTCATTTGCTTGCAAAGACAAAGCATCATAGCTGGTGAATTACAACTACAAAATAAAGGTTGCAATCCTGATACTACGGTGTTGTGGATTTGCATTATCATTGCGGTAGCATTGTTGTTTCCTGAGCACGAGTGTTTAGAGGCCAAGAGCATGATGCATATTCATTAGTGTCGTTTTTCTCTTGTGTTGTATGTCGTGCTCATGTGTGCCTAATAATCTGTTGGTGTATGTTTTTGTGTAAAACACCAGATGTAATGAAGGCTCTGGTGAAGCGAGGATGCCGCCGCAACACATCTGCGGTCTCATGGGCTCTCCGGTCCTTTTCTGGAGTCCCTATCGTCTCCCTCTCCGTTTTGTATTTGGGAAACAATGAGCTCCAATAGGGCGCAGATGAATGGAGAGAATAGCTCTAGCAGTACACATACAAAACCCAAAGCCAGCTGTGATTTCTTTAGACAGTGAAGTTCATCCCCACTGTGGCACAGAGCCGCTGAGACTTGTGCAGTACTGTAGGAAGCATCAGTGACAGCCATAATAAGCTATTTATTTATTTATCCTTGCCGTCTGCAAGGACTAATTAGATTTTAATTAAAGGATAAAGATAATGCGTCCGTATTTGGGTGCATCAAGAGCTCCGTTGCGATGACAGCACCCCAAGAATTTGTCTGTAAAAACGTGGACTGAATTTAAATTGATGAGTTGAACTGCATGTGGACTGGGTGTAAATTGGGCAACTCTGTCTTTGTCTTTCTAGACACGGGACACGTTGTGCAGGGGAGGTGGCGGCAGCAGCAAACAATGGCGTCTGTGGAGTGGGTGTGGCCTACAATGCCAAAATCGGAGGTGAGTGACGAATCCGATTGATAGGCGGTTGGAAATTAGCATATGGTAATAGGATCAATCAAAGAGGGCACGCTTTAAACCTATCCAAGCATTCTCTCATTTCCTGCCCTTTGTGCATTTAATAGCTGATGTCGTCATGCTGCTCTGGACTAATCTCAAACGCTTTATCTTTCAATTATAAAACACATCCATTAAGGTGAATATCGCAGAAATATCTTGGCTATTCCGGTCACATTGAGAGCGTTCAGGGCCAGACATCGCTGCAGGCACGCACAAATTCCACATCTCTTATTTTAATAGTCTTTGTAGGAAAATATTTCTCCATCTAGATGAGGGTGATTAAGGCAGAGGGCATTGCCTGAGCCTGCATGTGATTTCTGTGTTTCTGTGTGTGCATCTTTGTAATAAGGATAAGTCTGTCTGTGTGTGTGTGTGTGTGTGTGTGTGTGTGTGTGTGTGTGTGTCTAAAGACAGCAGATGTTGCTGATCTAATTGGCCCCTGGGTCGTGTGTGTGTCGGGGTGCGTGAAGTGTCTGAATCCTGTTGCTAGGATTATTATTAATCAAACAAACGGCCACAGAAATCATTCTTATTAATTAGATTCTTTTTTCCAATCTTACACCGTGTACTTGCCGGACACGACACAACACCGCGACAAGCAATTAATCTCAGAACAAAGAGGTCAGACTTTTAAAAATAAAATTTGCATATAGGAGTGTGACACAACATATCTGCCAATTTTATTAAAAGAAATATTTTCCAGATTTTATTTTAACATTTTGCAACGACTACATAAAAACTACAATTAATTACTCACCCTCATGTCATTCCAAACTGCGAAAGACCTTTGTTCATCTTTGGAGCATCGCATCGCAACTACCATGTTCAAGGCCCAGAAAGGTAGTAAGGACATCGTTAAAATAGTCCATGTGACATTCCCGTAGCTTCATAACATTACAGTTGAACCAATGATGTCAAATGGACTGTTTTAATGAAGTACTTACTTATCTTTCTGGGCCTTGAACGTTTCAGTTGCGTTACTGTGCAGGATCAGAAAGCTCTTGGATTTTATCAAAAATATCTTAATTTGTGTTCCTAAGATGAAGGAAGGTCTTACGGGTTTGGAACGACATGAGGGTGAGTAATTGATAACAAAATGTTAATTTTTGGGTGATAACAAATTTTCATTTTTGTCCTAATGCAGCATTTTCTCCCTTGGTGCCAATAGAAAACTTTGTGCTGGAAGCTTCCTTGTTTGTTTTTCCATTCTCTCTTCCAAATGCCTGTCACATTTACAGACAGCGCATTCTCACAAACCCTATTTTTCCTGTCTCTCTGGTATCTTCATTAACGCTCTTTCTGTCCCCTTCTTTTTTGCATGCAGGTGTGCGGATGTTGGACGGAGAGGTAACAGATGTTGTGGAGGCTCAGTCTCTGAGCTTAAACTCCCAGCACATCCACATTTACAGCGCCAGCTGGGGCCCAGAGGATGATGGGAAGACAGTGGATGGCCCTGCCAAACTGGCCAAAGAAGCTTTTTTGCAGGGGGTTACTGAGGTCAGTATAGACTGGAAAAGATTTGACTGCTGGAGGTCTCCAGGTCACAGTACTGTTGGTTGCTAGTAGGCGTTTCTGCCTCTGGAAGTTCCATCGTTATTAACTGACAGTAGCTTTTGAAAATGTATTGCCGGTAACATTAGGATTTCATTGTTTCCTTCCTGCTAAAATGTGTTTTTATATCAAACGCAGAAGTGCATAATGCATCACAAATGTTTACAGTTTTTGACATGCATGTATTTTTTATTATGTCCATGCATGTATGCAAAAAATCCTAAGATCTGGAGTATCTCACAGGAGACACATACTAAAGCCCTGCGCGGGACTGTTTTCTAAAGCCCGCACATGCCCGTTCCTGCAACCTGCGTTTTCTGCTGCCGCCCGCAATGTTTGCGTCCACTCCCGCCTGCTCCCGCTGACTTTTTCTCAGAGCTTGTAAAAATGCACACAAATGTAAAAAAACAAAACAAAACATTGCTGCTCATTTGCATAAATCAAAACTTTTCTCAACTTTGTTAAATCGCTAGACACGCCTGAACACTGAAACTCTTACTGAAAATGAATGACACCGCAGTCACAGCATCTCGTCAAGTCAGTGTCAGCGTGTATGCTCACGTCAGGTCATCGGAGCAGATTTAAGATCAGCTAAATGTGTCACAGCTGCCGTCGACTTCGATCAGCACCTCCGCCGGAGAAAGCTGCCTGGACAGGGTGAGCTGTAGAAGATGTCTCCGCCTGCTTAAATGCATTTGCGGCGAGAGAAACGAGAAGGATGTGCGCTTTGACAAACACAGGATTACAAAGAGTACTATATTTAGGGAGATTACTGTGATCTTGGAAGGAGATGAGCATTTGTTTTCTGTTTTGTTTTTTTGAAATGCTAATTCTTTTGTGTGTGGCACACATACCCTTATCCCTGGTGGGTTTATACCTTGATAGAGTTTCAGCATACACACTTGCACTATGAATATGAAAATCAGTTTGTTTTTATCCCTGATTCAAAAATTAGGCTGTATTGTTGCTTTCACCCGTTCTTTTTGCAGTGTATTTTTCCCTTTTTGTGTTTTTTTTTTTTTTTTTTTTTTTTTGTGGTGTTTTCTAAAGTAAATATTACTATTCTTTTTGCTCATACCGTAGTCTTCAAAAGTTTATGATCAGTAGGAAATAGCAATAATAGTAAAAATAGTAATATTGTGAAATCTGATTGCAAATTAAAATATTTAATGTAGAGAAAAGAATATATATATATATATATATATATATACACTGCCATTCAAAAAGATTTGTAATGTTTTTTTAAAGTCTCTTCTGCTCACCAAGCCTGCATTTATTTGATCCAAAGTACATATTTTACTATTTAAAATAACTGTTTTCTATTAGAATATCTTTTAAATTGTAATTTATTCCTGAATTTTTAGCATCATTACTCCAGTCCCATGATCTTTCAGAAATCATTCTAATATGTGACCCTGGACCATAAAACCAGTCATAAGGGTCAGTTTTTCCAAATTGAGATTTATACATCATCTGAAAGCTGAGTAAATAAACTTTCCATTGATATATGTTAGGATAGGACAATATTTGGGCCAAGATACAAAAATGTTAAAATCTGGAATCTGAGGGTGCAAAAAAATCTAAAAACTGAGAAAATCATGTTTGAAGTTGTCCAAATGAAGTTATTAGCAATGCATATTATTTTTCAAAAATTACGTTTTGATATATTTACAGTAGGAAATGTACAAAATATCTTCATGGAACATGATCTTTACTTAATATCCTAATGATTTGGCATAAAAGAAAAATCAATAATTTTGACCCATACGATGTAATATACCCTAGCGACTTATGACTGGTTTTGTGGTCCAGGGTCACATATTCTGATTTGCTGTTTAAAAAAAATGTGATTATTATTACTACTACGTTGAAAACAGCGGAGTAGAATTTTTTTTTTCAGGTTTCTTTGGTGAATAGAAAGTTCAGAAGAACAGCATTTATCTGTCTTTATTTTCAATTTAAAGGAATAAATTACATGTTAATATATTTAAATACAGTTTATTTTAAATAGTAAGAATATAAAAAAAATACTGTTTTTGCTCTACTTTATAACCAAATAAATGATAAATAAATAAAAAAGAGACTTGTTTAAAAAAACAGTAAAAATCTTACTATATCTATATATATATATATATATAAATAAATAAATAATACATCTTTTTATTTATTTATTTTTTTTTAAATAAGTAAGTTTCTGTTTTAGTGAAGTGAAATGTATTCCTGTGATGCAGAGCTGAATTTTCAGCATCAATACTCCAGCCTTCAGTGTCACATGATCCTTCAGAAATCATTCTAATATGCTGATTTTGGTGCTTAAGAAACATTTCCTATTATTATGAAAGTTAAAACAATTCAAACTAAAATCTTTTGTAACATTCTTAATGTTATCACTGTCAGTTTTGAACAAATTAATGTGTCCTTATACTGTATACTAGTATCAGTCTCTTAAAAAAAAAAATCCAAATCGCCAAATGTCTGAGCAGTAGTGTATGTACGGTTGTGGATATAAACAAACCCCCCAAACTTCAGCGGGGAAGTCATCACGCATCATTTGTGCTCCAGACATGAATGATGCTTCAAAATGTGTGGCTGAGGATAGGCTATTACTTTTCTAAGCAATCTGCGATTTTTCGTCTGGGGGAATGATAAAACGTGAAAAAAAAAACAACTGAAAGATGAACTAGTCTTGTCTACACACATCTTGTTTGTTCATTTCAATATTCTTTTTATTCCACTTCATTTTACAAACCTTGTACTTTCAAGTGTTTTAAACCATATGCTCAGAGCCTTTTTCATCCTCAGACAGAATGTCAGTGCAACATTAAAACGTGTTGAAAATTCAACAATATTAACCCCCTTCACCTGCGTGAGTTTGTTGATGCATTCTAACAGCCATTTAGGAACTTGCGTCGTCTCTGGAATAATTTGGTAAAATGTCATTAATGGAATTAAATACAAACCACCTGGTTTCACCTCACCTTGCAGAAATGATGAGATCTGATGCAGCGAGAAAAGAGCACAGTGTTTGACAGGCAAAGGATCTGACCTTTTTAGGACGGCTGCCCGCCGCGAGTGCCGCTTCTGTTTCATCCCGAACGTGTTCTTGGTAATCGCAGACACGCTTTTGTCGAAGCGTTACAAAAAGATTTAATCTTTTGTCTCGTATGGCACTTTGATACAGCCGTGCAGAATGATTATGACTGCTGTTAATTTCGGAAGGATTTAAAAATGATTTCTCCCTCTAGTAATTTACTCAAATTACGCCTCGCATAAACATCTGCCTCAGCGGTGCGACTCTCGCTTATTGTCTCTTTGCGCTCTATCCCCTTAGTTCTTTATCCCCAATTTTATCATTCCTAGAACTGTGCCTCTGAATATTTTCAACCAGATTGCGGCGTCACAAACAAACAAACAAACCGTTCATGGCCACAATAATCCTGAGTCAGTCAGCTGTGAATATTACCCATATGGACAGCAGAAGATAGAACAGAAACTTTAATCAAATTCTGCCGACTTGCTTGACTGCAGCGAGAGAGGAGACTAATATATGAGAAAAGAAAAGTGGCACTTTGTCAGCTGTCCAGCCAGTATTACTAAAGCATTAAATACAGCAGATTTCAGAGGTCACAGTATTGGTTTTAAATTAATCATGACAGCCGTAATTGGCTCGTTCAATTGGATTTTTGTGGCTATTGTAATAGAGATGAGGCTTGTGCGCACAGACATTAATGGACACTACACAGATGTTTGATTCAGAAATACTTGTCTCGCACAGTCAGACAATCGATTTGCATAAAGACTATCAGCAGCTTATTCTAGCCAAGAATCGCCCACTTGTGTTTTTTAAAATGTTTTGATGCCACAGACCTCACAAATCCTGTGATTAGTTCTACCTGAGAACATTTGTATCAGCCCAGCAACTTGTAAACATCAGATTGTTTTCAGAAGGGATAAGCCTTTGCGTCAAGTCTCAAAAGGCCGGCCAATCAGGTTGGAATCAGTGATTTTTAATTAGCGCTTGCCAATTATGTGAACAAACTGTAGGATGAGACTAAATAAATTTAGACAACTGGTGTCTGTGTTTATTGACACTATCGTTCAAAAGTCTGGGATCAAAACTTTTATTGAAATAAATTAAATGACTCATTCATTTAATCAAAAGTGACAGTAAAGACATTTCAAAAAAGATTTCCATTTCACACAAATGCTGTGAACTTTCTTCTTCTGATAAAAATGTGCAATGATTTGCACAAAAATATTAATAGCGCCCTATGATTTTTTGTTTGTTTGTTTTTTCAAATGACATTTTAATTTTCTGGATTTTTTCCCCTTTTAAATTAAACAAAAAGCATGTCTAATTAATTAAATCATGAAACATACTCAATTTATCAGCAAGTTTAACAAAAATTACTTTTTTAAGGCCCTATGTAATAAGTTTTAATTCAGCTTTATTTATTTTTTTACCAAATTCAGTTTTTTTGTATACATTTTCTGGATTCCATTTTCATTAACTTTTTTCCAGAAATACTTTTTCACATTTTTCTGATAAATAAATTCTGGTGAAGATTTTCTTTCTGGTAAATATTCCTTTAAAAAATCAGTTTTAGTAATAATTTTATTAGTAGTAGTACTATCATTACAGTTTGTTCAAAATTTTATTAGGTTTCATTAGGTTTCTGTTTTTGGATTCCGTTTATTTTTCTTTCTTTTTTCTTTTTTTTTTCCTTTTTTTTTTTTTTTTAAGAAATATTGTTTTTTTTTTACATTTTTCTCATAAATAAATACTGGTAAATATTCCTTAAAAATTGTTTTAATTATAATTGTATTATTAGTACTATTATCATTACATTTTATATTTTTTCGTCACAATTTCTTCAAGTTAAGTCAAACTTTTATTTTGACAAGTTGCTGTAAATTTCTGTTTTGTAGCCTATTTGATATGAAGACAGTATTTTTCAAAAAAAATTAATGACTCTGAGAGCAGTTCTAGAGATTATGATTTCATGTACTCGTATATATCTGCGTTTCAGTATATGTAGTAAACGACACAAGATACAGAACATGAAGAATTAGTATTTAAATAGTATTCAAATTGTATTTTTGCAGCTTAATATTCACAGACACTAGTCCATTTCGCATTTTGATTTAAGTGTGCGGACCAAATCATATGGCAGAACATGTGACTGAAGACTGGAGCAATGCATTCTATTGATGCTGAAAATTCAGCTTTGCATCACAGTAACATATTATATGACGATTTTATCAACACAGCATTTTTAAACATAATATTTTATTCAGGAAGCTTTTAGGTTAAGAAATTTTTAGCCCTCTCCCTTCTTTCTCCAAACATAGGCAACATCTCTATGGCCAAAAAGCTCTAGTTTTGTCTCATCTGACCAAAGGACACGTTTCCAGTATGCATCACATTCCCCCAGGTTGTCCTTAGCAAACTTCATTCTAGCTTGGAGGTGTCTCTACTTCAGAAGTGGAGTCTTTCTTGATTTGCAACCTTGCAGTTCATTCCTGTGCAGGGCTCTAGTGACAGTCTTCATTGAGACATCAATTCCAGACTTGGCTAGGTCATTCACTAGTGTCTT
This sequence comes from Cirrhinus molitorella, assembly GCA_033026305.1. Lineage (NCBI taxonomy): Eukaryota > Metazoa > Chordata > Actinopteri > Cypriniformes > Cyprinidae > Cirrhinus > Cirrhinus molitorella. Next base: position 6,167,814 of record CM065141.1, on the reverse strand, counting down.
GGCAGTTGTTCTTGGGTCTTTAGAAACCTCTCTCACTAGTTTTCTTTCCAAAGTTTTTGAAATCTTTCGCCTTCCTGCCTCTGCCCATCTTGTTCTCCACTGTGCTGGTCTCTTTAAACTTCTTGATAATGCATCTCACTGCAGTTCTTGACACTTGAAAACGCTTTGATAAACATGTGTATCCTTCTCCATCTTTATGAGCATGAATAATTCTTTCTCTCAAGTCCAAACTAATTTCTTTTGTCTTTGCCATGATGACAGTGCATATTATTTTACTAGTTGCAAGATACTAATCATCAGCTTAAAGAGCAGTTTAAAGGCTTAACTAGTTTAATTAGGTTAATCAGGCAAATTAGGTTCATTTGGCAAGTCATTGGACAACAGTTTGTTCTATAGTTAATCAAACTAATAATTTCTTAAGGGGGCTAATAATGTTGACCTTAGCAGTTTTTTATTTATTTATTTTTTAAATATTTTATTCAAGCAACTATAAGAAATCAGACTTTCTCTAGAAGAAAAAAATAATAGGAAATAATGTGAAACATTCTCTTGCTCTGTTAAACATCACTTAGGAAATATTCTAAAAAAAAAAAATGTAAAATTTCACAAGGGGGCTAATAATTTTGTCTTCAACTGTTTATTTAAACAGAAAACAGTTCTTTTAAATGCTAATAATATTTTACAATATAAGTTTGAGCATAAGAGACAAATGAAAAAAATAAACATACACACGCCACACCTTTGAGTGGTAGTGAAAACTCTTTTGCAAGTAACTGACCAGATTTTAATGCGTCTGTTGTAGGGTCGAGGTGGACTGGGCTCTATCTTCGTGTGGGCATCGGGTAACGGAGGGCGAGAGCGGGACAGCTGCAACTGTGACGGATACACCAACAGTATCTACACGCTCTCCATCAGCAGCACCACACAATATGGCAACGTGCCGTGGTACAGCGAGGCCTGTTCCTCCACCCTCGCCACCACCTATAGCAGCGGAAACCTCAACGAGAAGCAGATTGTACGTTCATATGTGCAAACAGACCTCTATGCATTATATTTAGCATAGTCGCATATGTTAGAGACATATAATAATCTCATGCAGAGGCTTTTTTGTAAGCATTTTCATAAAGGAACACCCTGCATCTTCACACATAATTCACACAAACATTATATATTCTGGTTGTAAAGATGTTTAGATATTTTACTGTAAAACAAGACTAAATACTGAGTAGAAAGAGATTTTTTGCTGTGCAGACATGAATGCAAATGCTTACAAAAGGCTTCAGAGGTGTTTATTATCAGAAACACATACACGCTTTTCTACAACCATGTCTCATTAAAGGCACCAGAAATAGAACAAATTCGTATTTCAGCTTTGCAGCATTTACACGTTAACAGCACACAGACATCATGCCCTCACACAAACACTGCCATTCTCAGTTGTAAGCAGAACTGTAAACGTCAGAGCAAACAGCCCGCGTGTGCCAAATTTTCTGCATGGTTTAAATGGCCACGTCACGACTGTACACAAGGAAAGTGAGTGATGGAGTGCCTCCCTGTTCAACGTGCTGTGAAGATGAAGTGTCAGGCGGTGAAATGATTTCCACATCTGCCGCTGTGATTTCCTGTGGGCTATATGAAAAAGAGCTCTCTGAACGTCATGCCCTAAGGAGGCAAAAAAAATCACTTTAGAGCGGCGTCTGAAAACTTCCCAATCACAGGTGCTGCTGCCGAATGCCGTACACATCTGCTTCTCTGCCCTGGCGTTTCCACCGAGAGTGGAAATGAGAAAAAAGGTGTTTGAAAAAAGCAAAGAGAGAAGGAGCATAGAAATTAGACCAAGTGAAAGAGAGCGAAAGACAGAGACAGCAATTTCTGAATACCAAACATGCTGCATTGCAGATTCTTCGGGTCTTATTTTCCAGTTTTCCCCTTGTTTTTCTGTTACATACCTTCGTTTTATCTGCATAAGCTGTATTTGAGTGTGCCTAAGCAGGCTTTTTAATTAGGGCAAGCTAATTAGGCCAAAAGACTCCTATAAAAAGAAAATGCCCTTCACAAGTTCTAAAAGTCATTACTCTGGATCATCTTGATGAGCATCTGGGCTATTAGTTTGCACTGTGGCTGCGTTTCTAACAGAATTCAGAAGAAGTCATTTTAGCAAAATCTGTCATTTACGCACACTCATGTCGTTTTGAATCATTTCCTAGTCACTCTTTTTTGTTTAATTAAAGTGAATGAGAACTGGGGCTGTGAAGCACCATAAAAGTGGTCCATACAGCTCATGTAATATTTAAGTCTTCTGAAGTCAGTGTAAGTCATTATTCACTAAAAATGTTGACATCTGCCTTAGATCTCCTTAGATGTTTTTATGATTCATAAATGATTTGCTCAATGGAATTAAAATGACACATGATTCAGAGATCTCATTCATTGATCTATGATTCATGAACATTTTGTTCACTAAAATGGGACGGGAAGGGACACTGATTCAAAGATCTGATTCAGTGACTCATGATTCATGAATTATTTGTTAATTGGAATTGGAATAACGAAGTTCAGACATTGATTCAGAGATCTTGTTTATTGATCTATGAATTGTGAATAATTTGTTCACTAAAATTGGAATGATCCAGTTGGGTTACTGATTCAAAGATGTGATTTATTGATTCATGATTCGTGAATGATGTGTTCATTTGAATTGGAAAGATTCTATTGAGACATTGATTCAAATATCTGATTCACTGACTCATGATTCATGAATGATTTGTTAATTGGAATTGGAATAACGAAGTTCAGACATTGATTCAGAGATCTTGTTTATTGATCTATGAATTGTGAATAATTTGTTCACTAAAATTGGAATGATCCAGTTGGGTCATTGATTCAAAGTTCTGATTCTTTGATTCATGATTTATAAATTATTTGTTCATTGGAAATGGAATGATTCTATTGAGACATTGATTCAAAGATCTGATTCACTGACTCGTGATTCATGAATGTTTTGTTTGCTGGAATTAGAATAACACAGTCATTGATTCAGAGATCTGATTCTTTGATTCATGATTTGTAAAAAACTTTGTTTGTTGAAATTGGAATGATTCAATTGAGACATCAAAGATCTGATTCACTGACTAATGATTCATGAATGTTTTGTTCACTGGAATTGACCATATGCACGGATTACTTCCTTGTTTAGATAAGCCAGCTCAGTCATTTCCGGTCAGCTGCACTGAGCCGTAATAGGACTGTCCTTTGCTCTCTATGTTTTCTCTACATTCACAATCAAAGATTTTTTATTGTTGTTGTTGAAGAGGACCAAGCGTCCATGTATACTATTTCAAGAATGACAAACTGACAAGCCGATGTCAAAAACAGAGCTGTGCATTGAATGATTCAGACTAAATTCAGAGTAACAAAACTACAGCAGTAACAAGATTGTGTTGGTTGAATATAGGCTATTTAATAGCTTTTACAATTCAAGAGAAAATGCTTTAGATAAAAGATGTAGTTAATAAAATTTTATCTAAAATATTTCAAATTCATATTGATACATATTGAATGCATTATTTATTTATTATATGATTAATATTTAACTTTTTCAATTTGTAGTGCGGTAAAAGTACAAACTTTTATTAAACCAATAATGAATCGAAAAGCAAGAATAGGGAGTTTAAATGGCAGCTGCAGCCAATAACTAATCCTCTGCTGCCATCTTTTGGTTATAAGGGTAATTTCATATCAATCTTAAAAATTCATTGTTTTCCGTTAAAAGACTTTTTTCCATGCCGTGTTTATGAATGAAAAGTGAATCTTTGAAGTGAATTTTATTGCACAGCGCACAGCTGTAGAGTTGAAAATTAATAAAAGCTTTAAAATATTGTAATATTTGTGTTCATGACTATGAAGGCAAGTTATTGATGATCAAGAATACTATTAAGATGTCGTTAAAAAGAAGCATAACGTTATGATAGTGTTTAGCTGTCAGCATTTAAATGTACAACTGTACTCTCCTGGGATTACCAGGCTCGGCATTTAAATGATATGTTGTTAAATAATATGAAACTGAATGCTCATGCCCCTATCATTATTTACGATGTTGCAATTATTATTTTTCTCAGTTTCTGATAAAAACGAGGCAGGAGAGCAGTCTCAAGAGTCTCTATCTATATATAGCACATATAAAATGAGTCTGACCGGAAGTTTACGAGCTGGCTTATCATTATGCGGAAGTTCTAAAAAAAAAAACGCTCTGTGCATATGGTCAATTGGAATAACACAGTCATTGATTAAAATATCTCTTTTTGATCTTTGATTTATGGACAGTTTGTTTACTAAAATTGGAATGATCCAGTTGGGTCACTGATTCAGAGATCTGATTCTTTGATTCATGATTTATAAATTATTTGTTAATTGGAAATGGAATGATTCTATTGAGACATTGATCCAAAGATCTGATTCACTGACTCATGATTCTTGATTGTTTTGTTCGCTGGAATTGGAATAACACAGTTATTGATTCAAAGAGCTCTTTTTGATCTTTGATTTATGGACCGTTTGTTCACTAAAATTGGAATGATCCAGTTGGGTCATTGATTTAAAGATCTGATTCTTTGATTCAGGATTTCTAAATGATTTGTTCACTGGAATTGGAATGATTCTATTTAGACAGTAATTCAAATTCACTGACTCATGATTCATGAATGATTTGTGCATTGGCATTGGAATGATAGTTTAGCTAGCTGGATATTCAATCTGATAACCTGTGAGCCTTTTTGACTAGTTGAACTTGGTTCACTCACATTCACAGTCACATTAAGGGGAAAATATGATTTCTTGTGCTGTGGCTACTTATGCGAACTGTGAATCTCTGATACGCTTATCCCTGTGAAAGTGGTTTCAGACTCTCCAGGCAAATCTATCTCTGCCAGCTCATTGAAGCTCATCCGAGATGTTTCGGACGGCTTTAGAGTGTTTGTTTGCTTGATGTCAAGTCTGCCCCAGTATGTGTGACTGCGATAGCTCCCCCTCTCCCTCTTCTGAGACCCCCCGTTCCATTAGGATGACAAAGGCAATAACAGATTCAATTTAAAAATGGACGCAATCTTGCCGACAGCGGTGAGGTGGGATTTTGAGTCTGTATGTGTCTGTATGTGTTTAAATCAGACTGAAGGGACAGACTCAAATAAAACAAACGAGAAAAAAAATGTGTGTGTGGGTGTCTGGCAGCCGCTCACCTGTGTACGCTCTGATGGCTCTGTAGCCTCGGGCTGGACTTCCTCTCATCCTGACCGTTGTCAATCACGCCGGCATGTCGTCGTGATTAAAACCCCAAACCCTCATGTGTGGGGTGCCAGCTTATTAAGTCTCCCAAGCTGTCAAACATCTCATCACGGAAGCTGCAGCAAATGAGGTTTTTCTCTCAGGCTCTCAGGCACTTTGACAGGCGCCTCTGGCTGACAGACGCCCTCATATAGAGCTACAACCAATGTCCTTCCGATAGCCGACCACTAACACACCTGACCTTTTTTATATATGTGTTTTCATCTGTGCAGGTGACGACGGACCTGAGGAAGAAGTGTACGGACTCGCACACGGGCACGTCCGCCTCGGCTCCCCTGGCCGCGGGCATCATCGCTCTCGCTCTGGAGGCCAAGTGAGTGATGACAACAATGACACCTGTCTCTACGGACAGACACGCGCATACACTCTCTACACACTCCTGTCCATCATTCTCCCTCATCGGTTAGACTTCATTACCCCTCGTGCATCATCTTCAGCCCTCCGACACACTCTGACATCGCCTTGACATTGCTCATCCGAAACGGAGAGAGATGGGCGATGACTGCCAGTCAACACTTCTCGTTCGGTGGCCGATTGACCCCAAGGCCCCTGTACAACGTCAAGTCATCATCCTCGATTAAAAGCTCCTGTGGAGTATTTTATCCTTTAATGCTGTGAGGCAGTAGTAAGACATGAAAATCACGTCTCACACAAGCATCGGCTTGCTTTGTCTTTTTTGTGGCGGAGTAACTGAGCTTCTGGTTTGCACGCGCAGTGTTTGTGAGTATGTGAGTTCGGCCCCTGCTGTTCAGGGTCGTAAGCCCCGCTGGTGCTGGCTTTGATCGTGCTTGCCCCAACAATGAAAGAGAGGGGAATGTTTTTGGGGTCATTTTTTATAAGGACCTCCATCTCTATTCTGTTTCTGTCACTACTCTGCTTTTTTCTTCGGTTGGAAGTCTTTGTGACGTCGCACTGTAGGTGACTTTTGAAGGTCTGGTTGTAAGAAAGACAGTCATACTTATTTTGCACTAAAATGTGTCCTTGTGCAGGAGCCGGTACTTAGACAGGGAATCTGTAAAATTCTTTTATAACTACCCTGTGATTTAAAAAAAAAAATAAAATAAATCAAATCACATTTAGTTTGTATTATAAAATTATATCTACAGTCAAACCAAAATTATTCGCTATAGTTTGGAAAATGGTGACAAGAACTCAGAGTTAGACGGTTTCGGAACAAATTCATCTATGTAATGTCAGATAACTTTGATAGAAAGGTATGTAATGGATTACAATCAACCTAAAATTTACATAACTATCAGTACTTTGTTGACCAGTTACTGAAGTTTGTTCAGTCTATGGTGTAAAAAGGTAGCACGGGTATATTTGTAGCATTAGCAAAAAATACATTGTATAGGTCAAAATTATAGATTTTTCTTTTATGCCAAAAAATCATTAGGATATTAAGTAAAGATCATGTTCCATGAAGATATTTTGTAATCTTCCTACCATAAATATATCAGAATTAAATTTTTAATTGGTAATATGCATTGCTAAAAACTTAATTTGGACAATTTCAAAGGCAGTTTTCTCAAAATTTTTTGCACCCTCAGATTCCAGATTTTCAAATAGTTGTATCTCAACCAGATATTGTCTTATCCTAACAAATCATACATCAATGGAAAGATTATTTATTCTCAATTTTAATCTACATTTTTAAAAAATTACCCTTATGACTGGTTTTGTGGTACAGGGTCACATGAACTATAGTGTCCTGCACCCACTAGTAAAAAAAAACAGTTAAACAGTAAACAAAACAGTAATATTGTGACATATTTTCAGCATTCTTTGATGTCCATGAATTTAAAATAGAAATCTTTTGTAATATTATAAATGTATTTGTTGTCACTTTTGATCAGTCTAATGAATTTAATGTTGCCTTATGCTCATCAAGGCTGCATTTATTTGATCAAAAATACAGAAAAAAACAGACATATTGCAAAATGTTATTACAATATAAAATAATGTTTTTTTATTATTATTTTAATATACTTATAAGTACAGTATAATTTATTCCTGTGATCCAAAGCTTTTTTTCATCAGCTGTTACTCCAGTCTTAAGTGTCACATGATCCTTCAGTAATCATTCTAATATGCTGATTTATTATTAGAATTGTCAGTGTTGTAAACAGTTGTGCTGCCAAATGTTTTTTTGCAACCTGTGATTCTTTTTTCAAGATTCTTTGATGAATAACAAGTTAAAAAGAACAGCATTTCTTTAAAAATGTAGATCTTTTCTAGCAATGTAAATCTATGCTATCTTTTTTTATTTATTTAACTCATTCTTGGTGAATAAAAGTATTAATTATATTTTAAATAAATGCTGTTCTTTTTTAACCTCTATTGATCAAATATCCTGAAAAAAAGTATCACAGATTTAAAAAAAAGTTTCCAGCACTGATAATAAATCAGCATATTAGAATGATTTTTGAATGATCATGTGACACTAAAGACTGGAGTAATGATTCTGGAAATTCAATTTTAATTACAGATATAAATAAAATTTTAATGTATATTAATATAGAAAAACATTGATTTACATCGTAATAATATTTCACAATATTACATTTTTTTTCTGTATTTTTGATCAAGTGAAAACAGCCTTAATAAAGATAAGAAACTTCTTTAAAAAACATTAAATGAGAGGGTGTGTACAAACTTTTGTGTGTGTGTGTGTGTGTGTGTGTGTGTGTGTGTATATGTGTGTGTGTGTGTGTGTGTATATATATATATATATATATATATATATATATATATATATATATATATATATTCAGACATTCAGAGCAGCTCTAGAGATTATGTTCATGATGTACTCATATATTTGATATAGGCTAAATACAATGATTGCCTCGCACGCTTCAGTATGTGTATAGTAAACAAAACCACACATCTGTGCCACTCGTTCACGCAGAGACACACAGACGATGCAGAATTAATATTTAAATTGTATTTTTGCAGCATAATATTCACAAACATTCATTTTGGTTCAAGTGTACTGACCTAGTTTTGAGTAATTCATCCAAATTCCGTGACATTTGCCGATATAAATCATAGATAGATAGATAGATAGATAGATAGATAGATAGATAGATAGATAGATAGATAAACAAGGAAAGTAAGTGTCTGAAATGACTATGCAGAGGCAGGAAACAAGATTGGGGTGTTTGTGAACTGAATACCTGTCTCAGTGCTTCTATTGTAATTTATTGATTATAATAGGAGTGATCTAGTGTTGTTTTGCATAAGTGTAGCCATGCTGTCGTTGTTATGAAATCTTTAAGTGGTGAGGACATTATTCCACCCCCTGTCCATTAATAGATTCCTGGTTTGAGTCCAGCCTGTTTAAAGGCTCTGGCATGTTTTCCGGCACTGGCACCTCATCCATATAAAGGGATATCTGTTCGATATCTGTCCAGGTCTTGTCTTACGACATGAGAATGTCAGTAGTCTTATATCTATTAATCACTGAATGTAAATCTCTACATCTGTGTGGTGGCTTTAGTTTCATCAATCGTGCATGTGGCTTTATGAATATGCCCGCTAAGTCATTTATTGTGAGGTCAAAAATATTGAAAGCTTATGAATTGGATCCCCTTCTTCATAAATCACCCTGAAAAATATACGGATGCCAGAGCAGGATGTTTTTCATACTGTTCTACGGCGTATCTTTAAGCTAAATCCATTTTATTTGGGTGGAAATGGCTTGTCACACAGGTATTTTCGGCAGTCCTTTACGTCCAATTCCAGACATGCTTTGCCCTGAAATACCTTGTTGAGAAATAACAGGGCTTTTCAGCCTTGGCCGTGGGGGCCACGAGTCCCAAAGCCGCTTGTTTCCGCCATGTAGAGCAACAGCCGACGAAACTAATAAGCTTGAGTCTTGAACCAAGGAAATACAGTTATAAATTGAATCTGATATTGCTGTGTTTTCAGGGAATACAATTTTGGGTCTTCATTTGGAAAAAAAAAAAAAAAGGCCTCGTCGGCTGTGTAATTACAAAATGATACATGGCCCCCAAGACGGAATATTTCCATTTGCAATTTTCTGTGACTCGGGTAAAAGAAAAGCTTTAATTATGTGTCTTTCAAAAAGACATCCTGTCACATCCAAGGGGATAATTATGTGCAAATTATCTTTTGAAAATGAAAATAAATCTGTGGCCCTGCTGAAATGTAATACTCGTATCACTTTTCATTTTTCCGCACGACAACTAGCATGAACCTGACTTGGAGAGACATGCAGCATCTCGTCGTAAGAACCTCACGTCCCGCCCACCTAATAACCAATGACTGGAGAACCAATGGCGTGGGGCGATTAGGTAAATGACGGTTCACGTAACCAATCAGAGAGCTACATTTAATTATTTAGTAGACATGTCTGACCTTGTTACTTTTTTCATCTGTCTCTCTCTATATGGCAGTGAGCCATTCTTACGGCTACGGTCTGCTGGATGCTAGTGCCATGGTCGCTTTGGCCCAGAATTGGACCAGCATGGGGCCGCAGCACAAATGTGTCATTAATATGCTGACCGAGCCCAGGTAAGGACGGTCAAACACCTCATGCAGCACACGCAGTACATCAATACACCAGATAGGTGACGCCAGCTAATGCCTGCTACCTTGGGAGCCTGAGGTCACTATTAAAGGACAGGCAAACTAGACACATGAAGTTGACAGCAAAATTATGATTCATCACATTGTCGCTTGTCACACTGGAGTGTAATTTCAGATTCTGTGTTGTAGGGACATAAGAAACCACCTGATCTTCAGCAGAAGTGTTGAGGCCTGCTCTGGGCAGCAGGATTTTGTGAGCTCCTTGGAGCATGTGCAGGCCAGACTCACCCTCTCCTATAACCACAGAGGAAACCTAGCTGTTCACCTCATCAGCCCACTGGGAACTCGCTCTACGCTGCTGGCTCCACGGTAAACACACTCAAACCAGTCCTTAGCAAATATACATTTGCATACACTGCAGTTCAAAAGTTCCTCTTCGTCCTCCTCCTCCACTTTGGGAATCTATGGCCGCCCATAGAACTGCTTGCAGAAAAGTTATTACATTTGGCACACAGATAGAGGACACTTTCAATATTACCCTAAGCAAATTTGGAGTCTCTAGCACCACCAGAAGGCTAAATTTGCACTCATATTTCTGCTAACTTTTGAACTAGAAGGTCTAGATGCAAAATTATTTTTTCCTTGAGTCGAATGAATAGCACCATTTTAATTTCTACAGGTCATTTTGAATTTTGAGAAAAATCTACTTTTCAGACTAGCCCTAAACTAGAAGCAAACTTTTTACCTCTGATTTCTTGACTCCTACCAAGTTGAAGGTGGTTTGTCAGTTTTCACCAGACCTCATCTTTTTGATATACTAAATCTTTTCTGTAAAGAGCGTTAAAGACACTTTTTCGGATTCTAACCAAAGTTGGTATGTGTTATAACAGGCATGATCTGAGAACACACAAGTTGTTTCAGCACAGCGCCATTTAATTGTCAAAAGTTATACAAAATTGTAATTTCTGCTTGTAACTTCTGACAAGTTTGACAAAAAATCTGACCTGCATACCAAATTGAGCAATACCTAATTTTGGTACTTAATTACAGACAGGTGTGTTCAAGCAGGGTTGGAACTTAAGTCTGCAGGAAGGTAGCTCTCCAAAGCAGGGTTAGAGAACCCTGGTCTTTACTGAATAATTAAAGACAGCTCATTATCTCTTCATTTTACCTCTGTTGTGCTTGGCCCCTTAATTGCTGCTTGCAGCTATATTTATTAATGTGATGCAAAGCTGAATTTTGAGCGGAGTGTCACATGATCAGAAATCATTCTAATATGCTGATTTGCTGCTCTAGATACATTATCTATTATTATCAACATTGAAAACAGTTGGGCTGATGAATATTTTTGGTGGAAACCATGATTTTTTTCAGGATTCTTTAATGGCTAGAAATCTTTTGGAAACAATTTTTAACTGCACACTCGCTTAAGAAACTCTTTTATTTAAATATCAGCGTTTCAGCCTGACAAAGGTTCCTATGCCGAAACGTTGATATTTAAATAAAAGAGTTTCTTAAGCGAGTGTGCAGTTAAAAATTTTTTCTTTTAGTATATTCCTCTAACTGGCCCCTCTATAGGTGTGCGTTTGTTTCCTTGTTTAATAGAAATATTTTGGAACATTATTGCTGAGTAAAAGTACTAATTTCTTTTTTTTTTTTTTAAATCATATTGACCCCAAGCTTTTAAACGGTTTGACGCCAGCATGTACAGACTCTAAATCAACTAATCAGCTCTCAAAAAATACATCCGATGACCAGTTAAAAACATTTACACACTTGTCTGGCCACATAAAAACTCTATTTACCCCATTACCTTGAAACATAATTGTTTGTCTTGTGAATACTCCATTTATTTTATCGACATATTCAGTCTTCTTTAAACATCTCAGATAGATACACACGTATAGACATCTCTCTCTTGTGTTTGTCTTCAGGCCTCAGGATAGCTCAGCCGAAGGGTTCAATGACTGGGCATTCATGACCACTCACTCCTGGGATGAGGACCCTCGGGGAGAATGGACGCTGGAGATTGAGAATATTGCTGGACTTAATGATTATGGTACTGCAAAAAGCTTTTTGTTAATCAATGTTTTGTCTAGTCTTTCAGTACAAACATCTTAAGCATCCTTTAAAACAAGATAAATTTACTCAAAAAAAAATAAGGAAAGTGGTTGGAAAGAAGATAAAAGACATTTCAGAGAATAAATCTTGAATCACGTTGATTTTTCTTGCCCCACTGGCAATTTGTTTTTTCCTGTTTTGAGAATAAATCTCTCTAAATTTATGCTTGAAACAAGAAAAGAAACAATTTGCCAGTGGGATTAGAAAAAGTAAACTTAACTCAATATATTCTCTGAAAACAAGTCTAAATATCTTACATAAATTGCTTCTCAAGTATGTTTATCTTGTTTGAAGGATGTTTAGATACTGTTGCTGCAAAACAAGATCTGTTTCTAATTAAGAAAATTATTTTTTTTGTGCTGTGTGAATGCCATGTGTGTTCAAAACCGTCTTTACAGTTCAGTGTCGTTTCCACAGGCGTTCTTTCTCAGTTCACCCTCATCTTATACGGCACTGGCTCCAGTGCCACAGATCCATCCATTTCCGATTACACTCGGCCTTCAAACAACAGCTGCAAAACCTTTGACACCCAGCAGATTTGCATTGGTAAGACACACACACACACACACACACACACACACACACACACACCTTGGATCAAAGTGCATACAAATAAACACACACAACCCTTAACTGACAAGCTTTTATAGTTGATGACATTCATAACCAGAAGGAAATATTTACTTACTCACTAATTCCCCCCTCTGTCATATAGAAATTTTCATATGTCTCAGTATGACTACCATTGTGCTTATGAATATTAATATATGTTTATGAGCATAAATATTGCAAAACACTTGAGAGTGATGCCAGAGAGGTTTGAATTAGACAAACTGTGCATTATTTAAGAAGTGGAAAAGTTTCTTGATGTGAGGTCATACCTTCCCAACCTTCAGAGAGCAGTAAACAAACTTAATTTGTTAATCAAATGCTAAAGTTTATTATTCAAAGTCGCTGTAGAGACTTGATGTGATGGATTTCTCCATCATGGCCCCATATTGTGCCTGCAGTACTGCAGATTGCTCAAGGACAAACTTTGTTAAAAAGTTATTTCACTTATTTTTCATTCAAGTGTTACTCTAGGTAGTACTGAATCATACTAGGTGAATAATTTGTCCCATTTAGGCCAAAAATGAGAGCGCAACATGAAGTGACCTTATTACCTATAATAAATGTACCTGGTTTTATTCCAGAAACATTCTCCTGGCAATTATGCAAATGCAAACGGGGATGCTTAGCTCATGTATTAAAAGTGCGCAGACTGTAGCACATCCTTAATGTGTTCTTGCGCTACTTTGGTGGCAACAAATCACAATACCAAAGGCTGCAGAATAAGTACCTTCAAATGTGTGCGCCTTTGTTTTTGACAGGGTACCTAGCTATAAAGATGTTGACAGTTTAACTACCTTTTAATTTCCACCATGACAGCAGTTCAGCAGACAGGTTATGCTAATGCCCGCTATTTGCATGTTATTCTTCAGAAAACAAATGTGCTTACACTTTACAGTAGGGTCAACACAATATTTCACATAAATTAACAGTGAACAATACTTTCGCACTACATTTTACAGTTACACATATGTGTGTACGTATATACAATAATCATTATATACATTTTTTTATATATATATGAAAAGTTCAGATGCAACACCAGCTAAAAGCCATCTCGGTCAAAAATGTAAATGTAAATGCTGTCGACACATATTATACATCCATCATATACTTTTACTTCAAACTCGCTAAAATCCCACCCTCGGCTCAATCAGAAGTACCAGTACTTGCACAGAAACCTATACATCGGAGCCGGATAAAAATGCATTTTTTAAAGAAAGATGTCAGATGGATTTAGAGGCTTTTGCATCTGAACTCTTCATATATTTTTTAATTTATTACCCATTTCATTCACTAATGTTAAAGAGAACTCCGATTTAAAAAAATCATTGTTTTATACTTATTATGGACTATGGGGGGTGCCATTATTATTGATAATGTAAAATGTTGGAACTCGGTGAGCTATTGGCGCTACCTGTTGCTAATTTTACCGCAGCGTACTCCTTGTAGGGAGAAACTGATGGTATGCGTATGGTTTGTGCAACCATTTTACATCATCAAAGCAATTGCGCCCCCATAGTCCAAAATATGTATAAATTGTTGTGCATTTTTTAAATAACTTAAATCGTTCATGTATTTTCTACTACTACTACTACGTATTTCAGTAAGAGACATCATTTACGTTATATAAAGCCATACAAGTCAGTCCCTCCAGGATTTCGTAAATTTTTGTGATCCAAATGTCTGATTTTGTGCAAAATTTGCTGTTTTTTTTTTTATATAATTATTATAGCGCATTTACCAGATTGTATTATGTTAGGTTCACAATAGTCTTACATGACACAACGGACAAACAAAATGTGTGGCGTTTACATTATTTTGCTAAGAAATAACAACAGGACAAATAAGTACAATATAAAGGTAGATAAAAAACTATTATTTTTGTTGCTGCTGCTACTTATGAATTTTAAGAAACTACAGTAAGCTTACAGCAGGGGTCTACAAACTTTTTTTTTATGCGACGGACCAGTTACGGTTTGAAAATATTCTTGCGGACTGGGGGAATTATAGGCCTGAAATTAAAATTATATTAGACAGTTATATACAGTTATCAGCACAATTAGTTAATAATTATTTATTAAAAATAATTGTTTATTAGAAATTATTCAGAATTTTGAATGCAATTTAAGAACACTTTTCCCATTAAATGGTTAAAAGCACAACACCACTGTAAGCTGCGTTGAAGATGTGTGTGCGCTCTGATGTAAACATGCGCGGATGAGAAGCACATGGTGGAAAGTGTGAGAGATGCTCTGGATGAAAGTGAAAGTGCAAATGCAATGTTACCCCAGAAACAAAGCAGCTGCACTTCTTTCTAAAACGTATTTAAATGATTTAAATAGCCATTCAGATTTTTGTGTTCACAGTTGTGTTCATCACAGCACCAAATACTTTAATATTTTGAATATTTCATACTTTTTACATTTTAATCTGGACTCGATATTGCTTGAAAGTGTATTGATTCTTTGTTGTTCGGTCACACTTTACTTTTGAGCTCCATTAGTTAACATTAGTTAATTAATTAACATAAACTTCCAATTAAAAATTCTTCTAAACATATATTAATCTTAGATAATTCCAATATAATAATAAATAATAATAATAACACGTTGTTAAAATCAAAAGTTA
Organism: Cirrhinus molitorella; assembly: GCA_033026305.1. Lineage (NCBI taxonomy): Eukaryota > Metazoa > Chordata > Actinopteri > Cypriniformes > Cyprinidae > Cirrhinus > Cirrhinus molitorella. The sequence continues at coordinate 6,152,559 of CM065141.1, read as the reverse complement.
TAAATAGTTTTTTTTACCTTCTAAGGTTAACTAATAATATCTTACTGTAAAGTGCTACCTATTGGTCTTTTAATCTTTTGCACTTTAATCTGTGTAAAATTTTGAACTTTATACATTTTTTGTGTTTTAATGTTCAGAAATGTTTGTTATTAAACCTGTTATGCTGTATTATGACCACTTTTTTGCAACTAAATTTCAATACCGTGATAACACCGTATATTGTGATTAAAAACATTAGCAATTAATCGCAACATGAAAATTTGATACAGGCATATCCCTATAGAGAATGCATATTCAAAACAAACTAAACAAAGCAAAATCGAAGGTGTTTGATGTCATTGGCAGGCGACAGAATAATACATTACAGCTTCAGTAAAATTTGGTATATTTCATTTTGGAAGACCTTCATTTTTGCGATTATTTTGTGGTGAAATTACGCAGGATCACAAAAAGTGCAACATGTTGCTGATTTTGCATTGGATTCAGCGAAAAAAACAAACAACAACTAAAACAAACAACTAAACAAAGACGAAATCAATGGTGTTTGATGTCATTGGCAGGCGACACAATAACACAGTCCATTACACTACTAAAATTCTTATTTCTCTGGATTTAAACATTCTAGGAAACATTTGGGAGTAAAGTAAGTACACAAGTCAACAAAACATGTAACACTATTCTAGTGTTTTTTTCATATTTTAATAAAAAAATCGTACATATTGTGCCTTTAATACCTAGTCTTAAAAGTGTTGCCAGTAATATTTATTTCCATATTCGCTTTCATCACAGCAACCTTTGAAACAGCATTTCTCTACTGACAAATCCAATGCTGCCTGAGCAGGGAAAACTAATATTAATCAGTAATATCATAGCTCCATCTGTTTCTCTCAAAACTGTCACATTATGAAAGTTAAATGTTTCACATGACATTTCACGTTCATTACGGATTCGTAACATCTGTGATTAAGCATTTCTTCCGATCTCTGTTTTCCAGAATGCAGCACAGGTTTCATGCTTTTCTTACAAGGCTGCGTGAAGTCCTGCCCTCCTGGCTTCAGCTCTGGGCTGCAGGTGCTCAACTTGTCGTTGGACAACTGGGTGGAGCACTCTACCGTACAGGCGTGCCTGCCCTGCCACCCGGCCTGCCTGACGTGCTTCGGGTCCGGGGAAAACGAATGTCTGTCCTGTCCCCCTCCCAGTCACTTAGTGGTCACTTCTTGCTTGCACCAGAACCAGGTGCAGCGGAAATCACCAAGCGTTCCTGTGCTACTGCACGAGGTGGATCCGAACTCTGAAAAATCCTTGCACGATCCCGGCCTGTCCTCGAGATTGCCGGCGTTGGTAGCGGTGCTCAGCTGTGCCTTCATCCTGGCCACTTTCGCAGCCGTTTTTGTGCTGCTTCAGCTGCACTCCGGAGCAGCCAGTGCCCCGTTCTGCCGGAGGACCAAACTGCCGGCGATGGACACGGGCGGAGGGGGAATACGAGTGGGATTCGGGTTCGGACTCGGCCGGGGGAAAGTGTCGTACCGGGGGATCCCCACTGTGTGGGGGGATGAAGATGCGGCGGGAGGGATGAACTCTGAGTCGGACAGCGAAGAGCTGGAATATCACAGCGAAAAGACTGCTTTTATACGTACTCAGAGTGCTCTTTAATGCCCAATATAGGGTTTTTTTTACATCTGTCTTCCTTGTATTGGGATACAGAACTAGTCTGCACTACTCAGACTGCAAATATGAGATGTTTATGTGTGTGTGTGTGTGTGTGTGTGTTCGAGAGAGAGAGAGAATGCCAAATGTGAGCTATAATGGTGCAGTTGCGGTTTGACCCGAATGCGATTAAACCCAGGACATCTCCGCTGCGCTGAATGATTTCCTTTATTTTGACTTTTCTTTGTCTTAGTGGTCCACTCTAATGCTCTGAGATTTGAACCACTAAACAGGATCGATACCATCATTGGGTGTGTGTGTTTGAGCACCAGATGACCGTGTAGATGTGTTTGTTGTGCGCGTGCAGGGTTTGAGTAACTCGAGTGACTTTGTAACACAACAAAAGGGCTGTAATTTGTTCCAGTCAACTTTTATTAAAAGTTCGGACTGTTTTACGCACAAAAAACTTCTTGCGCTTCTGTAACTTCCATTGCCGTTACGTCGCTCATCATTTGTGCGATAAGTCCTTACACCCTGACAATAAAGTCTGCTCTCTCTGCTAGTCAAAGGCAGCTCCCGGACATTTCCACTGATTCGATCTGGGATGATTTAACTGTGCATAATTTCTTTTGCAGCAGAGATGTAAAGCAAAGCAAACCATAGCAGCATGGAATTAGATAGCACGCAAACCTCTGCCTGCTAAGAGCCTCCGGCACGGTTTCAGAACAGTAGGAATCACAGACAAACAAACGATCGAAGTGCTGAACTAAAACGCAGCTAGATGTGCACAGATCTTATCTGTCGGTCAAGCTAGATACAGCATCGTCTTGAGTTGATTTGAGGAGCTCTCAGTCAGAAAATACCTTGATAAATATCACATTTATGATTTTTTACATTTTTTATGACATAAAAGTTTTATTCTAACTGACTTCAGTTAGGTTCGTTTTGTCTGTTCTATCTCTGAGCTAATTAGCATGTACCTTCACAGATGGCTCTGTGAATTTCCATTATGGGTTTTCAATAGTAGTGTTTGAACAAAAAGAAAAGTTTGTCCCAGAGGTTGTTTTATTGATTCTCACATTGGAGTTTGACTTCAAAACTCGTCTGTGCTAACACAAAAGGAGCCTCAAGAGGAAATGTGTCATATATTTCCCAAAAGGTCAGTGTCAGCCCTGAGACACAAATTCAACTCCTATTTGTGGAGCTCTGCTTGGGTCGTATTTTTAATTTTTTTTTTATAAAGTGACATTTGAGTGGTACAGAGATACCAGTGGCACTTTAAAGGCTTTGTTCACTCCTGAATCAATTAATCACTACTGAAAATTCCCTTTTAATGTCATCTAAGATGTTCATGTCATTCTTTCTCCAGTTGAAAATTAAGGAAAATGTTACAGGATTGTTCTCCATATAGTGAACTACAGTGGGGATCAGTGGGTTGAAGGTACAAATGGCAGTTTCAGTGCAATTTCGAAGGGGCCTAAGCGATCCCAGCTGATGTATAAGGGTCTTATCTAGTGAAATGATCAGCCATTTTCTTAAAAATAAACATTTCTATACTTTTTAACCACAAATGCTCATCTTTGGTTCAAAAAGGTAGGGTAGGAGGGTAATTTAATTTATTTTTGACTGAAGACAGACAGACATGAACATCTTGGATGACATAGTGATGAGTAAATTATCAGGTTAAAAAAACACATCCAGAAAGATAGCATACTGCTTCATAGGCATCCACAAAGGCAACTCATAATTAATTCAAATAGAATTGACTATAGCATGCAGCTAAGCTAATGATGCAATGCTCTTAATAAGAATAAAAACACAGGACAATTGGGTAGTAAAATAGTTTATGTTCATTTTCATATATTATCCAGAGTTAGAATAAATTATTCATTTGAATTACATTACTGTTCAAATGTTGCTTTTTTATTTATATTTTATTCAGCAAGGATGCATTCAAAAAATGACATTTATAATATTACAAAAGATTTTTATTTTAAATACTGTTCTTTTAGCTTTTCCATCATAGTTATTTAAAATGTTTAATTTAAATTTCATAGTATTGCTATATTCAGAAACGTACCATTCAATAATCTAACCAACCTGAAAAAAAAAACTATTTTATATGAAACTACTTAGCCATATTTAACTATTTAGTAATTCATTTAATTATTATCCTTACTTAGTAAATTTCTCAATGCCAATATACACAAGATTTTTAATGTTTTTAAAGAAATCTCTTCTGCTCACCAAGCCTGCATTTATTTGATCCAAAGTACAACAAAAATTTTAATTTCTATTTGAATATATTTTAAAATGTAATTTATTCCTGTGATTAAATCTACATTTTCAGCATCGTTACTCATCTTCAGTGTCACTTGATTCTTCAGAAATCATTTTAGTGTGCTGAATTGCTGTTCAAAAAACATTTATTATTATTATTATTATTATTATCAATATTTGAAACAGTCGAGTACATTTTTTTCAGGATTCTTTGATGAATAGAAAGATCCAAAGATCAGCATTTATCTGAAATAAAAAGCTTTTGTAACATTATAAACTATACCATTCAAAAGCTTGGAATCAGTATATATATTTTTTATTATTATAGAAGTTAATACTTGAAATTTGAACAAAAGATAATAATGACATTTATAATGTTACAAAATATTTCTATTTCAGATAAATGCTGTTCTTCATTTATTTTTCAACATAATAATAAATGTTTTTGAGCAGCAAATCATAATGTTAAAATAATGTCTGAAGGATCATGTGACTGCAATCACAGGAATAAATTACATCTTGAAATATTTTCAAATAGAAAACAATTATTTAAAACAGTAAAAATATTTCAAAATTGTACTGTTTTTGCTGTACTCCGGATCAAATAAATGCAGTCTTGAGGAGCAGAAGAGAATTCTTTAAAAAGGATCAAAAATCTTACTTACTTTTGACTAGTAGTCTAATTAGATATATACTCATATTTATCTTCCATACTTACTGGAGTTGAATGAACTGTCAGTATATCTTCTGTATTACCAAAGGTGTCATCACTGTTGTACTTGAACCACTGCAGAATCAATCTGCCATGGATGAATGTTTCCACTAAGCTTGTCGCAATGCATTTTGGGATTAGCTTATACATGCTGAACGCTGGCTTAGAGTGATGTGTCTTTGAAGGCAGCATGATATTGCTACCTACCGTTTAACATTTACGGTGCCTTAAAACACAATGCGAGTGATTCATTATAGCACATCTTTCAGCATCACATTAAGCATTTAACAGTTTTGTTGCTGCTGTCAATACTGCAGTCATTAAATTAACTACCAACATCTGTTGCATTCGTGTTTATTTAATGATATTTAGAAGTACTTGAATATCTGTTGAAATGGTGGGGTTTTTTTTATTGATGCCAATTTGCTGTAATTCACATGGAGACACGCACCATCGGTCTAAATTAATAACACACACATTATGCACTTCGCTACATGAGGCGTGCAGTCGGCGATCATCAATATTTCATGCGCGCTTCATAGGATGGCCTAAACTTTCCATGTTTCCATGACGGCAGAGGAAAACTTACACGGACTGTTTTTCGCTCAAACTCCCAGAAGAGGGAGGAGAGAACTAGTTTATGGAAATGGCACATTTAAAATGCTTTCCATAATTAGTTCAGCTGGGAGGAACGGGATCTCGTATTCAGCGCTGGAAGCTTCTGCCTACTTGGCATTATAAGTGAGACTGAGGCTGCTGCATACATACTAATTGAGCAATAAGACGGAAATATGGATGGTCCAGCTACCAGCGAGAGCGCTGTCATGTTGTTTCTCATCTTCTGAGGGAATATTGGAAATATATTTCCCTCATGCTCAACTCACTCCCATTGATTTGCCACACGGCCGCCGATGTAACGAGCGTGTCTTTGACTAATAGTACAAGAATCAGTGCTGCCGTCAGTCGGCACTGTTGTATTTTTACTTCAAGCGCTAAGCAAATCTGCTGAGCGCACCTTATTATCCTCCTTAGATGTTCCACAATCGCTTAATAGGTTTTATCAGCCTCGTTAAGGGTTGAAGGAGAGGCGCAGATCTTTGGTTCCTTGCGAGACGGGGCACTATTTCTGTTCTTTTGAAACGATTCTATTAGGCTGAATTTAGTGTGATGTAATGTGTTTGTCATGTTCTTTGAGGAAAGAGGAAAGAACCAAAAAAAAAAGTTAACGCTGACACTCAGAGCGAGTAGGTGGTGCCAGATTGTTTGAACTGAAGCTCGACTTGCATCCGAAGCAAAACACAAGGAATTTTTAGAGCTGGTGTGAGGATGTTTATTCAACACTTCAATGAGCATATCAGATGAGTTGCTATTGAGTTCGGCTTAATTTTGCAATAAGCGTATCGTTTATTCACTCACAAATACGCTTTGATGTTATTTCAGTGAAAACTCCGCGTTTCAAGCTGGTTTTTAAATCTTGTGGCGCACAATGATGCTTTGTGAACAGTGTTTACGCTTCTCCTTACTATGGAATGATACAAGAGCTGTCAAGCTCCAAAAATAACCGCTTGGATAAAATGAAAAAACTTCACATTTCAGCCTTTTTTCAAGAAAAAAGAATCAATTAAAATTATTATTAATCAATTATTATATTAAATATAGCTCCAAGCAGCGATAACCTGGGTTCAAGCGCTGTAAGGCATTTAAGTGCATATGAAAAAAGACATATTATTTATCAAGCCTGTAACCACCTAAATCAGCGATAAAGAACAGCATTTTTGGCAAATCCTTTACCATAAAAATATAATTTTGAAAATGTTTATGACTGTTATAGCGCTGGCTGTGTTCCTAAAACTTTGCATGCTTATTTAGAATCACCTGTCGCATGTGTTCGCAACATTTTTAATTTCAACATTTTTTTTTTTTTGATAATTATTGACCTACAGGGTCCAGAGAATTCCACTGCAGCGTTTTTTTTTCCAGAAAAACCTAGAACTAGTTCGCAAAAATTACATTTTTACATTTTTGTAATGGTTTGATTGACGGCAGTGGTTGGAAATAAGGTCTATCCTATGATACGAATATTGTGCATATGTGTAAAAAACGTGCAATATACAATCGTTTATACCCTTAAAAAATGCGAAATGGCCAATTTCTTTCAAATTTCTCACAGACCTTTAGAGCCGTGAATCAAACAGGCCCACTGAGTTTTGTTCAGATCGACCTCCGTTAAGCTTGTCTAATAGGTGCTCAAAATTCATCAGGCTTATGGCGGCCATGTTTCTTCTCAGATACGCAGATGTCCAAGAGCGTGCGTACCAGTTGTCATGTGGATATGACAACGGGTGCATAATTATAGATGTTTTTTATGTTTTTTACCCTCTTATAGCGCCACCACTTGGCAAAGGTCCATGCCATATGCATTGTGAGTTTGGCTAAGATATCTCATTTAGTTCAAAAGTTATAGCCTTTTGTAGTAAAAGCGGCCCTGCCCCGTTCAAACGTTTTGCTGTTCTTTTGCACTGGGTAAGTTCAGCTTTTTTTGATAATTATTGATATTCACTCTCCAAAGAATCTTCCTGCACTGGTTTGGTTCCAATTGGATGAAAAACCTAGGACTAGTTCACAAAAGTTGGTTTTACAAAAATACAAAATACCCAAAAATTTCATCAGGTTGATGGACGAATACAATGTTCTGCTCTGTTGTCCGACGTGAGCGTAAGACAATTAAGCCTACAATTAGGTTTATGAGTTATGCTCGATTTCGTACTTTTGATCGCTGTAGCACCCCTGTCAGGCCGATGTGGGTGAGCCTTGGTGACGTTGTAGACAGAGTGTGTGCTAGTTTTAAGTCTCTATGACTTACGGTTTGGTCTGCCCAAACAGTTTTACATGGAGATTGCTGATCCTTGGCCATACAATAGGGTTTCAGCGCTACACGCTTGAAATCAAAATATTAAAATATCTTAAATATATTTTAGACGTTTTTTTATTCTCAGAATTGCATGATATAAATGGCAATTGTGAGTTATAAAGTCAGAATTGTGAGATGGTAAAAGTCCTCTTTCGAGGAAAAAGTCAGAATCATGCTTGAACCCCTAATAAAATAACTTAAATATTTAAATTTACTGTCTTGTTTAGGTTTTTATAATGCATGAGCTTGTCGGTCCACCAGTTCAATTTTACAACTTAAAATTAAACGCATATGCATAAAACACATATGGGTCGTTTTAGCAGTGGCCTGAACAAAAACAGCAGACAAATTCATTTTCTGCCAGCAGGTGGCACTTTTGGAACGGCAGAAATATAGCCATTTCTCTTTGAAGTTTATTCGTCACATTAAGCCATATCACATTTTTTTTGCTTTCTGTGCCCAAATTTAAGACCTTGTGAAATCATAATTACGACTTTTAAGACCTTTTACGGCCTTGAATTTGATACAAAATGTAAGACTTTTGAAGGAGAATACAGTTCCACGGTTGTTTGCACCACACTCTTCCGTCATTTGATCTTTCATTTAGGTGCGGCCATCTAATCTTATCACCAATAGGACAAGGACACAAATGTTTGGCTCAAAGGCCTTCTTCAATGTGTTAAACAATACAAATCCTCCACCCACTTTTCAAATCACTAATTTGACATCATCGTCCATTCATCTGTTCATTCACTAAAAGCTTACGTATTTCATTTCAATATTAAATAACTTGCATTTAAGTATCTCACACATTATCACATCCACCACTGAACTACAATATATCTCTTATTCAACATACACATTGGATTTCATTTTTATCAGTCTTGTATAAACAGGCAGCTAAAATAAACCATTAGCAGTAATTACGTATAACAATGGATTATTCCGTGATTAAAATCATCAGACATGTATCGTCATTAATAATCACTGATTTTCACACTGAATGCTTGAGATCTACTCCACAAAATATTACATATTGATTCGACTGATTATAATTCATATAAGGAAAACAGAAACATCCAACTTTGTATTGTTTTCGACCTTTGAGCTGAAATGTTTATCCTTGTACCATTGGTGATGAATGTAGAATCGAATGAAAAGAGAAGACTGTTTCATATGACAGCGGATCATGGTTTTGTAAGACTTTTTAAAGACCCACAGAAAGCCTGTTCATGTATCTTGTGTGCTGTCTTCTGAAACCCATGAAATATGTGTAAGGGACAAAAGGGAATTTCAAGGACGATGAATGTACTCACTTAACGCACATATAGTAAATGGTTACCATCCATCTGTCGATAGCTATAGACCAATTTGGAGTAGACGTCACAGCAGCTGCGCATTGTAGTGGAAGAAAAACACTGGTAACAAGTGGAGAGAAACAGGTAAGATCCATGGAATAAAAGAAAAAAATCTATTGTGCCTTAGGATGTCAGAATCCGAATGCAAATCATTTTTATAGAATACTGATGTTTAAATGGATGGTCTATGAATGAAACCTGCTGCAGTTACTGTACTTTTAAAGCTTATATTTGATACAATAATATTCACATATTCAGTTCTTGGGGACATATATTAGCCCTACAGTTACAGCATAAAATACTACTTAAACCTGTAACAATTTACATAACATTTACCTACTTTCTCTCACAATTCTGACATTTTCCCGCAAATGCAAGTTGGACGTTATAACTCGATTTAACTCTAAATGTCTCCTGGTCACTGTATTTGTTTATTGTATGGCAAAAGTGCAGCTTGGACATTCTTCACAGCTTCTTATTTCGCGCTCCACCTGCCAAAGTCAGTCACGCGGCTTTTGAACACCATGAGGGCGAGCATAAATGACAGCATTTTCATTTCTGTCTCAACTAATCCCTCAAAAACGTCTCCGTCTCTATCAGCGCCTCTGTCGTCTTATTAAAGTCCTCAGCGGCGAGATTGAGTTTTATTGCCGTCTCAGCCCTCAGACTTATTAAGAAGAATGGCCTCTTTCTCAAATGCCTGGGCTCAGGGAGCAAGCCGCCCTTTTAGCACACAAACCCGTCTGCTGTGGAGGAAACCAAATCTGGTCTCAGCTGAGCGTGAAAGGGCATCTAAAAAAAAATAACCAAACAAACAAAAAAAAGGCCAGTCTGACTTTAGTAGACCTGTCAACACTGTGAGGGGACAGCGGTATTTCCAGTTCTCTCCAAAGACTGTCAGGTAAATCAGCACCCGATATCCCTGCTATCACAGAGGGTGTTTCGATATAAAAAGCAGCATTTCTGGCGAGCTTTTGTTAACTGAACTCAACATTTCACACCCCACGCCTCCCGCTCCAGCCACATTAAATGGCAGACAACTCCCTACTGCCCCCTGTCTGCGATTCGGAGCACAACAACAAAGCTTTAAGTCATCAGACAACAATGGAAAGCCAATTATAATGCAAGAATGATTTTTCCATGTGTGATCTTTATTAAACGTCCACTTTAATGTCTTTGCATTTGCTTTTACGAGTCATTTTTATGAACGCGCTCTCAAACCAAAACAGAAAAGAAAAAAGAAACAACAAAGGAATAAATTAAGCTCTCAATTCACTGTCATTTCTTTAGAAAACACAAAACAATTCCGTCTCAGAACACACAAAACAAATAAAGGACATCTGTCTGAATGGACAGGAAAAACAAGCATGGCAGTGAAATGCACGGACAGGGAAAATGAATCCGAATTACAGGAGCGAGGACATTTTGGAATAGCGAGCCAAAATGTGTTCCAAAGCAATCGGACAGGCGCTTGGCACTCCGTACTCGGAGCTCCTCCTGCGGGGAATTATCTTCCTGATAGGACGCTACTCCGGAACTTGATTAGCTGGAGAAGCCGGCTGATGGCCTGACTGATGTAAATGGACGTGGGCGCGCTACAGAGAGATAATCAGCCGTGGAGTTGAAAGTCGTGAGAAGTGAGAATATTTTTCTGTCATTTAAATCAGACACTGGAGTACAGATTTTCCTAGGGGAGACAGACAGACAGATAGGAGACGACACGACTGACGGACAGACAGACAGCATTCTCATGTTCAAAATTGTCAGATTGGAGCAAACCAAGGTGACAGACAAAAGCCAGATGGGACGAATGAGATGGCTCTGCTACACATTACAGATGGGCTTCCTACAGCGGAGATAAGGCCTAAACGCGCTTTTGTGTGGGAAATTGGCTAAATCTGAGCGCAGGAAACCCGCCGCTACCCGCACTAGTAACTTTACAATCGGATACGAGTTGTGTTTACCTGAAAATACTGCAAGAAGATATATCAAGCGAGTGTGTTTATGTCTAGGTAAGCTCATAGACCTGATCTGATCCCTATGGAAGCCTGTTTCCGTCACATAAAAAATTAAAAAAAGGTTATTGCAACTTTTTTTTTTTCCCCCCACAGAATTGCGTGATACAAACTCGCAATTCATTTTTTCTCAGCAATGTGTGATATAAACATGCAATTGTAAATTCTAAAGTCACAAATGCGAGTTATAAAGTCATATTTGCGAGAAAAGTCAATTGCGAGATGCAAACTCGCCTTTGTGAGAAAAAGGTCAGAATTGCGTGATACTAACTCACATTTATGAGGAAAAAAAAGTCAGAATTGTGTGATAAACTCATATTTACGAGAAAAAAGTCAGAATTGCGTGATATAAACTCGCATTTACGAGAAAAAAGTCAGAATTGCGTGATATAAACTCGCATTTACGAGAAAAAAGTCAGAATTGCGTGATACACACTTGCATTTATGAAAAAAGTCAGAATTGCGTGATATAAACTTGCATTTACGAGAAAAAAGTCAGAATTGCGTGATACACACTTGCATTTATGAAAAAAGTCAGAATTGCGTGATATAAACTCGCATTTACGAGAAAAAAGTCAGAATTGCGTGATACACACTTGCATTTATGAAAAAAGTCAGAATTGTGTGATATAAACTCGCATTTACGAGAAAAAAGTCAGAATTGCATGATATAAACTCGCATTTACGAGAAAAAAAGTCAGAATTGCGTGATACACACTTGCATTTATGAAAAAAGTCAGAATTGCGTGATATAAACTCGCATTTACGAGAAAAAAGTCAGAATTGCGTGATACACACTTGCATTTATGAAAAAAGTCAGAATTGTGTGATATAAACTCGCATTTACGAGAAAAAAGTCAGAATTGCATGATACACACTTGCATTTATTAAAAAAGTCAGAATTGCGTGATACACACTTGCATTTATGAAAAAAAATCAGAATTGCATGATATAAACTCGCTTTTATGAAAAAAGTCAGATTTGCGTTCTAATTCTTCACAGTTCTAATCAGATCTCGTAATTCTGACTTTTTTTCTCGTAAATGCGAGTTTGTATCTTGCAAATCTGATTTTTTTTTTCCAATTCAGACCTTTTTCCTTGCAATGCGAGTTTGTATCTTACAATTCCGACTTTCTCTCATAAATGCAAGTTTGAATTTTGGAATAAAAAAAAATTTTCTTGCAAATTTGAGTCTTGCAATTCTGACTTTTTTTTTCCTTGCAAACACGAGTTTGTATCTTACAATTCAGATTTTTCTCTCGTAATTGTGAATTTGAATCTTGCAATTCTGACCTCTTTCTCAGAATTGTGAGATATAAACTCGTGTTTGCGAGCTATAAAGTGAAAAAAATATTGCAGAATTGCAAGGTGATATCTCAGTTCTGACTTAATTCGCAAATGCGTCAGAATAAACTTAGAACTCGCAATTGGGAGTGTATATTTTACAATTCTGTAAACTTGCAAATGTAAGATAAAAAAAAAATTACACTTTCTAGATACAAACTCGCAATTCTGATTTTGGGGTTCTGACTTTATTCCTCAGAATTGCGACTTTATAACTCGCAATTGAAAGTTTATATCTCACAGTTCTGGAGAAAAAAAGTCAGAATTGCACAAGTCACAATAACATTTTTTATTTTTATTCAGTGGCAGAGACGGGCTTCCATAAATCCCGAACTGCATTTAAATACGGCTCAAACCTGCATATATTATGAGAAAGTATAAATGCACATTCTGTGGCTTGTTACTATGCCAGACACGATCAAAATGGTACAAATAACAAAATGTGTTACAGATAATCCACAGCTAGCTTATTAAGAAGCAGCTTTAGATACAATGGAAAAGGATAGATTGTAAACGTCATAAGCTGTAACCTAATGAAAGAGCCAGCCGAAGACCCGACCGCTTGCTGGATCACAGACGTCTTCTTCTGTCAGCGAAGTGTCGTGAGCCGTCCTGAAAGAAAGAGATCTGTAAATGCCGCGTCTGTTACAGCACTGACAGCCTTCGCAGGCCAAGCTGGGTGATTGACATTCATAGAAAAAGAAAATAATAAAAAAAAAAAAAAAAACATGTGGCCGCTGAGCGTAGGCAGAGCCGTCCACAGTAGAGATAAAGAAATAAAAAGAACCGCGTGAGCTCAAACAACAATGACACAGATTCAAGCGTAGCTTCCAAGGCCTTAGGAATAGAAAACAAAACAAAACGGCAAGAAGCTTCACATATTGCACTGAGTCCCACAATTTTGTATAGATCCAGTTGCGTATGTAGTTTTTGAGATATTTACATACAGTACCAAGGATAAATGAATGAGCAAATGAATGAAAAACGGTCAGCAGTTCCAGCCAAAGACAAAAAAACAGAGCTAAAAACACCGGTCGTCACAGCTGGAATAAAAAAAATGTAATAAATTGACCGATTACTGCTCTGCCTGATAAAATCTCACTTAAAAAAAACCCAAACCAAAACAAAAAAAACACGTACGGACATTCGTATCTCAGCGCCCGAATCTGACTTTGGCTGGAATGCTCTCATCCTCGAGTCTTTTTATCCCATTTTGCACGGGTTTTGTTAACGCCGTCATGTTGATAAGTCTGGATAAACGATCTCTTAAAGAGTCCTCTGCTCATCCAGCTGTGGTTCTCTGCTTTAGCACAGGTTCCAAGGGTCTGCACGGAGAGCCCGGTTCTGGTGCAACATCGTTCTAGCACAGCTTGAGCTTGTAGGCGGAGATCTCCATTGGCTCCAGATTGATGGAGGAGTCGTTGGAGAGCGGAGGCTGAGAGTGCATCAGAGACAGAGACATGGGCTGCAGGAGCTGGAGATCTAGCCCACGGAACAGCCCAGAAATGGAGAGCTGGGAACAAAGATCAGAGACTCAGATTCAGAATGGCTAAATATAGCTCTTATCAGACCTACATGCATCCACAGTTTAGACCTGTTCGAATGAAGTGAAACATGACTACAGTGTGAAAGTGTCACATACTCATATGAAGTAATAGTATAGTAATATTTTGAATTGTATACGTGTGTGTGTGTGTGTGTGTGTGTTTTAAAATGAACAGCTAAAATTACTAAGTGGGAAAAAAATAAATAAAATTTAATTAAAATTAAATTTTTATATTTAAAAATATACAATCTTTAAAAAGAACAAAAATAATGATAAAATTCACAAAATTGCTAAAAAAAAATGAAACAAATGAAAACTTAAAATATAAAATAAAAAAAATATAAAAGCAAATAAAAAATATCTATCTATCCATCTATCGATAGTTCTATATCTATCTATCTATCTATCTATCATCCATCAATTGTTCTATCCATCCATCTATCATTCGATCTATCTATTGATAGTTCTATATCTATCTATCTATCTATCTATCTATCTATCTATCTATCTATCTATCTATCTATCTATCTATCCATCTCTCTATCGATAGTTCTATATCTATCTTTCTATCTATCTATCGTTCTATCATCTGTCTATTGTTCTATCCATCTATCTATCGTTCTATCTATCTATTGATAGTTCTATATCTGTCTTTCTATCTATCGTTCTATCCATCTGTCTGTTGTTCTATCCATCTATCTATCGTTCTATCTATCTATCGATAGTTCTATATCTCTCTTTCTATCTATCGTTCTATCCATCTGTCTATTGTTCTTTCCATCTATCTATCGTTCTATCTATCTATCGATAGTTCTATATCTCTCTTTCTATCTATCGTTCTATCCATTTGTCTATTGTTCTATCCATCTATCTATCGTTCTATCTATCTATTAATAGTTCTATATCTCTCTTTCTATCTATCGTTCTATCCATCTGTCTGTTGTTCTATCCATCTATCTATCGTTCTATCTATCTATCGATAGTTCTATATCTCTCTTTCTATCGTTCTATCATCTGTCTATTGTTCTATCCATCTATCTATCGTTCTATCGATAGTTCTATATCTCTCTTTCTATCTATCGTTCTATCCATCTGTCTATTGTTCTTTCCATCTATCTATCGTTCTATCTATCTATCGATAGTTCTATATCTCTCTTTCTATCTATCGTTCTATCCATTTGTCTATTGTTCTATCCATCTATCTATCGTTCTATCTATCTATTAATAGTTCTATATCTCTCTTTCT